>CP125973.1:32554618-33095076 GCA_030063025.1 Avena longiglumis | reverse complement strand
CACCCCGCTAGCCCCCTATGGGTTGGCCCGGCCCCGCCTGGGGCACCCGGCAACAAAAACGGCTACGCCGGGCGCTAAAAAGAAGGCACAAGATGACGTGATTTTTAAATGCCGGAGCCCTATAGCCCTTTAGGGGAGCTTTAGGGCCCCTGAGTTGAGACTCTAAGGATTAGTGCCAAATAATAGAATTACTTCTGAAACATATACCTTATTATACGTTAGGCACTTGCAAGCATGTTGCAAATTACTCCCTATGTTTCGGAATTGTAATAATTTCAGGTTTGCCTAAGTTAAACTTACATCAAGTTTGGTCAATTTTATAGAAAATATTATGGTTAAAACACCAAATTGATTTTATTAAGTTCATCATAAAAATATGGGTTGTAGTAGTATTACAAATGTTGATATAATTGTGTATCTTTCTATTCAAACTTCAAACTAGCTTAACGGTTAACTTGGAAAAACCTTAAAACTATTGTACAACCATAAAGCATAGAGAGCTCTCCAAATTAACATGCAGTGAAGAGTAAATTAATTAGTTTGATGTATATTAGTACTGAGCTATGACCTCGCTCGGCTTAACTGTTTCTTGAGCAATGACCAAGCATCATCATTGTCTAGTTTCCTGACACGGAGTAGGTCGCCGCTGGAGGCTCCCATCCTCTGAACAACATCTTCCATTCTGGAGGTGACCAGGACACGGCTGCCCGGTTGTGTACAACTGGCGTTAATGGCGGAACATGGAGTATGTCTTCCATGGTCCATCGCCCATACATCATCAAAACCAGCAGGAACTTGTTCGCCGATAGCGCCTCGATGAGAGTCCTCTGAGGATGGACTCATCCTTCTCCGTGGTGCTTCCCCGAGTGGGTGATGGCGGACCTTAGCAGCTCTACCTTGTCAAGTGTTGGTGACGCTCAGCCATATCTTTGTTTTGAACTCATCCTTAATGACCTCGCTTGAAGATCTTCTTGGCGAGGAGGTCTTACCCATGCCGCCCTGCCCAACGATGGCCAACACCTTAAGGTCTCGCCATCCTGGGTGATCAGCTTCGCACAAGCTTCTCTGTGTCCCTCTCGATGTTCTCCCCACAACCGACGATTGAACCCGCCGTCATCTTTTGCTCTTCATATGAGCTGGATCTGTGAGCTTACTCTGTTCCTCATAGGAGCGAGGTTGATGAAGTTGAGCCTTTGGCATCCTTGCGGATGTTGTCCGGATCCTCGTTGAGCTTCTTGATGCGGCTGCCTATCTCGTGGGCGAACACGGGGTTCCTCGAGAACCAACGGCTGGAAGCAGCCCTGCAACTTCTTCTTGTGCCTAAAAGAAGTTGGACGGCGTGAGGAGGCACCGCCAACCGTCACTCTTCTACGGTCGCTCCATGACCTCGAGTAGACAGAGCTCAAGGATATGGTTGCCTCGTACATGGCGTCTTTTGAGCTTCCCCACCCATGCCTTGGCGTTCATGTCGGTGATCGTCTTCTTTGGCGTCGGTGAGGTAGTCCTGGAGGTGTATGGCGTTGTTGTTCAGCTTCTGAATCTCGGCTTCAACGCCCAGCAGCATGCTTAGTTCTTCTTCCGTCATGTCGGCGATCATCTTTTTCACATAGGCGCCAAAGCATCCAGGACAACCGCCATGGCTTCTGCACTCAAGTTAATCATAGTACAAGCTGTTAGCATGCATAGACATTCTACTCAGAAGCTAATTAATGGTGGCTACTTAAGCTGCTCTCTGAAGTAAATGGCCCCGACTCAGTAGTACTGCACATAGTACTAAGTTAAAACAAGTAGTAAATTGTTTAACTGTTCGAACCAGATCTGCTCCGAACGGTCTAAATCCAAGACTGCAGATCTACTCGTTCTTCACGGCTTGAGGTTTGGGCGTCATGTGTGGCAACATGAGGCAAAGAAATTCTTCAAAGAAGCCAAGAAATTAATGCTCTGGTGGGGAGTCTTCTCAAAGGAGCCTGAAAGTTAATCGTGCAAACTAGGGATTTAATTAACACAGTGGCTATTATTATTTACAGGCTGAATCAGAATTTTGCTGGTGCTAGCAACCTCGGTAAAGGGTCATCAACGCACCAATAGGGTGTCAAATGAAATCCCACCAAAATCCCATCTTTAGTTTATTTGTCAAAATTTAATTTAATTTTTAATAAAAAATTACACTAGATTTTAGGGTTTGCTTCGGTGTCCCCATAGGGCAAAGTTTGATTATAAAACCGGTTTTTGGGGAGTTCTAGGTGAGTACCGGTTAAGATTTGGACGTACTATCCCATATATTGTATTTGTATAGGACGACCCCAGAAAAAAATAGATACAGGTCCCATGTTCGTTAATCTTCTTCTTTCACGTTGTAATCGATTCCGTTACATGATGAGCTGATCTTCTATACACGTAATCTCCGTATTATACTCTTCTCAAAACAGGCTTTCGCCCCGCTATATTAATATAGCAACCACATGATACATCAGAACGGGCAACGCCCCACAGAAAAAAGAAAAGAAAGGAAAAATAAAAAATACCAACAATGGCAGTTTGACTACACAAAGATGGATCACAACCGCTGCGCCCTCCGACTTTGTCCCGCCAAGCACTCGAGCGCCACACAAAGCAACACCTTCAAGAAGGATACGGCGATGTCGACGTTGTTGCCGGACAGATCCTAGGGTTTCCGTACGCGGAGTCGGAGGAAGGTACCACGCCTTCAGGAAGGCAAGGTGGCGCTTCATGGCGTCGCCGCGATCGGTGCCGGGCGACCGGCAAGGATTTCTCGACCCCAAAACCCCCTACCAACGAATGAAGCCTATCACCCAACCATCCACCCAGAGATTGCGCCACCACGGTCTTGACTCCATCTTCGTTGTCTCACGTGAATCGCCACGAGGCCTAGAAGATGGGGATAGGACCATAGCGAACTAGGGTAGCACCACAGCCGAGCGGGAGGGAACTGCCTCCACCACTGACGCGGTAGCCGGCCGGACGCGACCAGCAGAAGCAAACCAGACCCCGTCGAGCCCGCCAGGGCCTGGGCTGTTAGCTCGTCCGCCATGCTGCAGCAAGCGCCGACGGCGTCACCACCACACCCAGGACCACCACCTTCTAACCCAACTCGGGAGGGAGCATCGTCGCATCCAGCCCGCCCAAACCAGATGGAGCCCAAAGGGCCCAGAGGGGCGAAGGCGACGCCACGACCAAGACTCCTACCACCAACGGCAGCCCACCGCGAGACACCTGAGCCGCCGCCCACCGGGCGGACGCCGTCGCCGCCGGGAACCGCCGCCGAGATAGCACCGCCGCCAGACCGCGCCCTCCCGAGAGGCTCGCAGCGGAAGAGGATGGGCCGCTGCCACCGACACCACGTGGGCAACGCCCGGTGGCGCACACCAGCGGCGGCGGACGGGAGGAGGAGTAGAGGAGAAGCCCGGCACAGGAAGTTGGGAACCCCGGTCGCCTCGCGTGGGGAGACGCCGCGGGGGTGGGACGAACCATTTTTCGCTCAGCCGGTGAAGTCTTGACCGTGTCCCGAGTTCTTTCGAGTACCCCGTATTATACTCCAGACATGTATGCGTACAACCTTACGCATATGGATCAAAACGACTAGACTGGGTCTAGATCAAACGTGAAACCCACCCAAAAACAGGGTGAGGGGGCAGGGATACCGAAACCAAAGTGATAGATTTTAGCAAATGAAATAGAAGTGGGCTTAACATCGCTACGCATGCATATATAATATATATATAACTAATAAACATAAGTCAGATTTGTGCGGCTCCAACCTTTGTGGCCTGTGATATTCGCCCCGACGTCGCCCTTGCCGTGCTAGCTGCTCCGGCGGTCGTCGCCGGCGGTGAGAGACAGAGGTGGAATTGAGTGAGGATTGATTCACGTTCTATCCTGTAAAGCTGTGGGCTGCATTTGTTAGCAGCTATTTATAATTCCCCTGCGCTGTGGTGGTGGGGTGCCGTGCAGGTGTAATAAACTTCCTCCCAAGCAAAGCGTCTGTCTCTGATGATCCACGGAATACCGAGACGGCGGAGCAGAACACACGGTAGGCATCTCATCTCAACCAAAGGGAGACGGCAGGAATGTCGACCTTGCCTGCCACGCCTCACTTTGCAGCATAAGGGATCGGATTCCAAAGGGAGATGGAGTACGTATTCAGCGGTACTCAAAGGGAGAAATGAATAGGACTCCCTCCGTTCCATATTATTCCCCGTATTTTGTTTAATCAAAGTCGATCTTTGTAATGTTTGAACATGTATAAACTATAAAATATTAATATCTACAATTTCAATTATGGATAATATGAAAATTTGCTTCATTATGTTTCTAGTACTATTCTTTTTTTTGAGCGGAAAGGTCCAAAGGACCGAAGCTTCATTTCATCGGCGGCTGTATAATTACAGAAAGGTCCCCAACAAAAATAGAAAGAACAACCAGGACCTGTAAAATTACACAGAACACCCTAGAAGAGAACGCAAAAACACGATCAGGTACAAGCACGCCGGCGACAAGCAACCTCCAAACGCGACCACCGCATTCCAGGCCGGGCCGAAACCACTTGGCTGGGATGCATACGAACAGCCACGCGAGGTTGAATAAGGGCCTCGGAGGTTTTCAAAGCACCCATGACACCGCAGCTATCGGGCATGGCGAGGTCAGACTTCGACGGAGATAGCGGCCAAGAACCGGAGATGGCGGGGTCAGACTTCTGACCGGAGATAGCAGCTATCGGGCATGGAGGTTTTTTTTATTTGTTATATTCATCGGTAGGTTTTTTTGAGTTTACTTCTGCTTTGTCAAGGCCTTAAAAGATGTTGAGGCCAAGAATATTCAGCATGGAAGGGGGAGTAGAGGAGGGATAGCAGGAGATGGCTTGTGCAACCAGAAGGATACCGCTCCCAACAGAGGTGAGATAATTGATCTTTGACTTGAGTTTTTATGGTATTTTAGACATGCTTCTCGGGCGGACTACCTAGCTTAGTGCTAAATAATTAGCTAATGTATGGGTTTTGTTGGTGCCTGCACCAGACAAGCCCCCAGAGTTTACTCTACTTATACTTATTATGGTATTGTTAATGACCTTGAGCATCAGATGGGTTAATTTGATGCTAAAGTGGGCGACGGTGCTGCCAATAGTGATAGTGCAAATTCTTTAACAGACACGCTTAATAGCTGGCGTGTTGGTTAAGCAGATTAGGATGATTCAGGTTTCTCGAGAGCAAATTGAGCTTGCTGCCCAGCTATTCAACATTCAAATTGTTGGGTCTAATTCGATCGATCCTGAGATATATATAGTCACTCCTGTGGCAACTGAGGTTTCTGTCTTGATTGTTAGTGATTATGATGAAAGGATATCGCCTTTCCACCCTAGTATCCTACTATTATGCTTTTGCAGTATCCGCTGCTTTTCTTGTGGTGATGAAGTTTTTTGTGGGGTATGAACTATGAAGTATGTGGCCTTTGTCTCCTCAATACATCTGCGGAGTTCCATCACCAACATATAGGATGCAGCCTCGTATAAGCTAACCTACCCAAACCATGCTTAATCAGCCCTCTCTCATCTTCAAAAATTATCATGGTTCAGAAAATCAAAGTCAAACCAGTTGTCATCAAAGTCATCATCATTAGTATACTGACCAGGGCGAATTTTTCTTATGGGCCTGCTCATCTTCCTCATGCATCCCTACCGAATCACGCACCTTAAGAACCTTCAGGATAGGACAGTTCTCATGGACGATCAGTTCACCACTGTTGAGCTCAACCTTGTCAAGATCAAGGAAACAGAGATCCCTCATAGGTGACACTTCTATCACATTGACAACTCGTGCACTCAAGAGGGTGGAGAAGCAGAATACAAGCCGAAGGGAGGTCAGCAAGGATGACCATTCCATGATATACTTCATGAACTCCTCGTTGAAAAACAGATTCTGCGTAACGAAGGTGTTCCTTGGAACAGTTGACGGCTTGCCTTTGCCATGGTGGGCCACCTGTCTAAATACTTCTTGACCTTGATCTTGTTTTTTTTTACAATGGGCGTTTATTACTTAAACAGTTTGACCTCGATCTTGTAGCTCTCCATCTCCATGACACGCCACACGTCTGGCACCTTCTCCGTCCGCGCCATGGTCGTCACAAGGTGACCAGTTTACTTTGGCGGCATTGTCCATTGATGGATCTCCTGCGATTAGGAAACTGAAAACAGCGAATAGGGTAATGTGTTGTTGCATAAGTTGTGTAATTTGTATTCTCGTGATATTAATATATGTTCCTTTAAAAACGTAAACAGCGAAGCGCCTCTTTTCCGATGATTCAAGTCTCCAACGCCGACAAGGTTTTCTGTAGCTCGATCTAATAATCTAAGTACCTCTCAATACTCATCTTGTATTCATAGGGACTAATGTAGAATGCATGGCCGTACATTGGCCTTAACTCTTTCGAAAGAAGATTTTCCGAAGCAGGCACTCAGGTGTACACCTCTATATGAGCCGTTCATAGGTGCATCTAGATCCGTGTTAGCCTTTTTTCCCTCTCAAAGAATTTCTCTTTTTTGTATCTCTCACACCATACAATGTTTGAACTTGAAAATTTTGCAGTTAGGTGGAACATTTGCAGCGGCGGACCTACAGGGTATGCCGTATATGCCATGGCATACCCTGCGGCCAGCCATGCCTATGCCCCTTTTCTTCAGCTGGCCGTAATTAAGATGCGCTATGCATGGAGCCTGCGGCGATTCATGTCTCGTTCGTTGACAATTGGTGACCATCCGATTTTGGCTTTGGCCACTAATCTAGTTGGATGTTTATTAAGATGGCCTTTAGTCTTACGTGCGTGTAAGCCTACAGGCCAACTATGGCATGCCCTAGCTATTTTGGTAATGGACTTGACCAGTTGACCCTATTAGTTGGCATGCCCTAGCTATTTTGGTAATGGACTTGACCAGTTGACCCTATTAGCTAAGATGACTAATCAACAGAAATATATTTACCTACTGTACAATACAATTGGAGTGACTCTTCGGTGCGTTCTAGTAGTGTATATGTATATAGGCTAGCTGATGTAGCATCAGTAGATAATTTGATCAACTGAAATTAGTCTCACCTAATCTAGTATATTTGGTATATGTTCCCTTGCTGCTTTAACATCCATTTTATATATTTTTTATTTATTTTAATACAGTCTAGTTGTATCTTATAGTGTTGCCGAAATGATTATCCCACGGTCGAATGATTTGCAAACTTAGGGCTGCACACAACGATGAGAATTTAGTTCAATATTAGAACGCCCATTGACGGTGCATGTGTCCAATAATTTATATTTTTATTTCAATATAAAAATTTACTTTTATTTATATATTTTGATATATTCGATAATGATCTTTTTTATTTATATTCCAGATAAATTGTTTGTCAATAGGCACGTCAAAAAAATTGGCATACCCTTTGCTAAAATCCTAGGTCCGCTACTGAACATTTGAGATAGAATGTGATAAAAATACTTTGGGATTTTTATGATATTAAATATATGTATGTTTAAAAAAACTGTTTTGAATTTCATAAGATAATGGAAATTGCACAAAATAATTCTGAACTATTGCCCTCACATTCTAGTTGTCTTTTTTAGTAACCTACAAAATTTTGAATGTGTCCAATATAATTTTTTTTTGCAAACACGCAAAAGCTTTGCATGTCGATTGCATTAGAAGAAAATAAACAACAACATAGTTCAGCATCCGGCATCATGGCGATGCGGAACACACCAGGTACAAGGCTGGACAATGTCCAATGTACTTATACGTTATTATTCTGAATATTCAGCGTAATCTAGAAGTTAGACCATCCAAATTTTGAACGGTAAACTGTAGTAGGAAGAATCGATGAGGCCCTTGGCAAGGCAGGACCACAAAGTTGAACGGGAGGCGCTCACGATGCTTCTTCGCTCACCCTCATCTGCTCCGCCCGGAGACAAGACCGAAGCCTCAGCGCCCGGAGATTTGCATTGGGGTGGTCGTACGTGATGTTCCGTTGCTGTATCGGCCACCCTACTGATTTGAGTTTGGGTTGTCTTAGGACCCCTAGCTGCTCGCCGCGCCCACATAGGTAAAAATTTCGTCACGCTGGGAACTTGCTCGCACCCCAAATCCTGAACAAAACGAAATAAGTTTTCTTCTTCCATACCAATAATCCACAAGTATCTTTGCGAAATTTCTTGTTTTCAGGCCGGTGAGCACGTAAATAGCCCAGTATGCTCCCTCCAATATATTGGAGTGCTCTAACGCCGACCTTGTTGCACAGGTGAGGTAGACTCAGCTATATATGCAGCGATACAATTACACAAGGAGACAGTACAGACGTGTATTACAATCTTCACAGCATGCGAACAGCTAGCAGCACGACACAGCACAGGTCGTAAACTTGTAATATCCTCCGACAGGTCAGAACTCCTATCTGGTAACGGTGAAGTTTTCAGGAAGCTGAGGCTCCACTCCGACTTGATATACCTTGGGTGTGCACACTGCAGGTGTTCCGGTGATCTCCCATGGCTCATCATCCAGCACCATGCTACAGAGAACGGGGAAACCCTCCAGCGACTCCAGTTTGGGACAACCGTCGATGGAGATCTTCCGCAACTTGGAGAAGCCACTGATCTTCTTCAGCTCGGGGCAGTAGAGCACATCGAATTGCACAACCGAAGGGAAATTCTCCACAGATGCTAGGATGCTTAGACTGTACAGGTACAGGGTTCTCAAGTTGCGCCTGTTGTGGCTAGCAAGTCCTTGGGGAAGACGGATCAGCTTGCAGGATACAATCCAGAGTTCCTCAAGGGCAGGCATGGCCATGGCTTTGCCCTGCTCCTCCTCCCAGTCCCACTCCTTCCATCGAGGCAAGTCGTCCAGCGCCAATTTTCTCAGTTTTGGAAACGGTCTAGTAACAACAGTGTCTCCATCTCCACTGGCCAGGCTCTGGAAGTCAGGGCCGACAACCTCGATGGATGGAGCATGCCTGATCCATATATCTTCCAAGTTGAGCATCACACACAAACCATTAGGTAGTTGGTTGCATTTGGGCAGACCAAATAGATTAATAAACCTCAAGCTCGTAAAGGCAGCAGCTGATGGAGCTTGCATCCAAATTGGTGGTCGATGGCCAAAGTATCTTGACAAGCATAAATCCTCCAAGGAAGGTGGAGGGCATAACCCATTGAATACTTCCTCAATTTTTGCCCTCCTCCTCTGTAGTCTGTTCCTCTTCTCCCGTCCCCATGTTCTCATCATCTATGTAACAGTTCAACTCCAAATAGACTAGACTCTTCTTGTTACTGATCATGGCCCTTGCAGCTGTTGAACTATCAGGCACATTTTCTAGATCTTGTATTGAAAGATTCCTCAGATCACAAAGAGGTCCTAACTCTTCTAGACTGCACCAATCCCCATGCATCTTTGATGGAAAACAGTATACTCTTGTCAATTTTTTTAAGGCACCGAACCCCATTGGTACAACATCAACATTGCACCCACATAAGGACAAATATCTTAAACGCTCTAGCTTTGTAATGCTGTCCGGAAGCTTATTGAGCCTCGTGCAGTTGATGAGTGATATGTGCTCAAGGAACTTCATCTTATGAATGTCTTCTGGGAGTCTAGATATATTTGCCCCTATGAGTCTTAGGTACCTTAGGTGCCTCAACTGACACAAAGAATCTAGGATCCATTCAGACTCAGTAGATTCCATATTCAGTACCCGTAAACCCGCAAAACTAGCCAATGAACCACCAGGGTTAATGCTACATTTTAGAATCAATGTTCTCAAATATTGTAGATTTTCTAGGATTCTCCACTCTAGTATTGAATCTTCTAGTGTTATAGACAAACGCCGTACCTTTTGGGTAGTCAAAAGAAGTTTTCTAATGTTAGTTTGCTCCTTCTGAACCACGAGCGCTTCTTCCCTAGCCACAAACTGGGCAAAGGAACAAATAACATCATGCATGCAGTAGGTGTCCGTACTAGAATCAGGCTCCAAAAGATTTCTACTGACCAACTCTCGGTGGTACTGTATTCCTATTTCTTCTAGATCATGTTGGTCTGATTCTGACATCCTATCACCTTGAACAAACCCTTCACTTATCCACATGTTAATAACTGCATGGAGGATAGGTGTTGAACCCTTAGGAAAAAGGGAGTAATATAGAAAGCACTGCTTCAACTCTGGAGATAAATCATCATAGCTCAAGTGTACCGAGGAGTTCAGTTTCTCATGCAACCCATTTTCTTTCCATTCAATATTTTTTTTCAGAATATTTTCCCACTCAAGTTTGCTTGGATGCCTTGTGCTTAGAAGTCCGCCCATCACTTTAATAGCAAGTGGTAAACCGTCACATTTTCTAGCAATCTTCATCCCTGTATCTTTCAGATGATCAAAAGAACTCTCACCAGTAACCTGCCAGCAATGTAAAGTACTTTATTATGGCAAGACCTAATGTTGCACGTACACATATTAATAATTTTCATGAGTGCATTAGTTTAAGACTAAACAATGGTAACCAAACACCATGTATTACTAATGTAGTGAACTAATTTCTATTAAAGAAATATGTCACAAACACAAAAAACTTCAAAAATAGCTAACATCAGAAATAAATTCATAATAATGTGTGGTATCCACAAATATAGTACAATTGTTGAGAAAATAAAAGTGTGGTTCCTAATTAAATAAAAATAAACTTCACTAAAAGTGTTTGCCACCACCAAATATAGATAAAACTTAGTACTAATAACCCACAAACATAGAGAAAATGCAAAATAAATTCAAATGAATAAATATAAAATTATTTAGAGCTAAAAAATGATGCATTATTGTATTCTAAAAATTATATTTCTGTACTGCAAGACACTGTTCAAGTTCGTTTTTAGACAATTCATAATATATTCATCAATCACATTAAAGGCTTATTAATTATGTTTTCGCTTTTGTATTTAAAATGTTTAATTAACATGGCATGTAATAAGTATGTGCCTAGTGTGATAGTTTTCTGAAGGACCCAATTAATTAACCTAAATAACGTGACTGCCAACACCATGGCAGCCACACACCCCCATTCACACAGAACACATCCTCTCCCTCTAAAACTCTATTGTATTCTCACCCACCCCCACCATTTTAATCTTGTAAACATTTAGGTTAATCTGAGTGTATTATGCATTACATTTTTCAGTAGATCCTATGTATACACATATATCTATCCCATATGTTTGATTTGTGTAAGACTATCACACTGGTTTAACTTTTCCATTTATTTTCACAAGTCATGTGTTTAGTTCATGGGTTCTTTGATTCCCTATGTTTGTACATGAACTACATGCAACTGACAAATCAAATGAATAGCCAATGTGCGTTGTTGTGGTATTTGGGCTTCATGTTGATAACCCATAATGATTTTCCGATAGCTATAATTTTTTTACTTCAATACCTAATATTTAATCTAGATATATGGTAGATTTGTTCTGTTGCCACTAACAGAAAAACTTAGTTGGATTGATTACTAAGTGTAGATATAATCTACTATTTGAAATAAAATTGAATTATTATTTGCACAGTAGTTACCAAGATCTAATCGATGGGTGCAAGTGGTACCGGACAAAATACCTTGGGTTTGACTACTAAAGGATTAGTTGTTGTACGATGTGACCGGAAGGTTTTACTTTTAGTATAGTGTAACTCTCATGGTAAATTCATGGTTCTTGCACATATAGGTGAGTGCAACTCCATTTATGTCAGTGCGTGATGCCTCCTCGTGTCACAATTCCTAGTATAAAAATACTTGGACCTACATTCTAATATATTATTAGATGCAACTAGCAGTGTGGCCCTCACAAATGCGAGGGAAACATCTTAATTCTCTTTGCATTGAAAGTGAGTCTAGAGTAGAATAAGGTACAATAGAGATGCTTGCCCAAGCTTAAACTCAATCAACAATGAGAAAGATAGATGGAACAATTGTGTAAATCTAGGTTGTTCATGTCATGATATCAAACTACTTCAATCTGTCATTTCATTGTTGTTAGCTTTCCCTCCAAACTAAAATATATGGTAGCTTACGCAGGATAAAATTTTAAACACCATTAATTTCTTGAACTCACATTTTTTCTACTATACCACTCTCTTTGCTATATACTCCCTCCATTTCAAAATGTAAGATGTTTTAGCTTTTGTGAAACTGATATATCTATATTCCTTTTAGTCTATAGATTCGGAGTGAACTACACACTAAAAGATGTCTACATACATTTGTTTTACAAAAGCAAAACAACTTATATTTTGAAACAGAGGGAGTAATAACGTTAGTGTTTTGAACATAAGAAAAATCTTGGACTACCAATATATTTAACATTACTTTATGTTGCATGTTTGCTAATCATACAGTTGTAACTTTTATAATGATAAAGTACTTTTATAAAATATTATTTGTTAACCATATAATTGCAGTACTGGAAGTGGTCAATGGAGAAATTTGTAAGATGATCCTAACTCACTTGGTTAGGGAAGTGGATGTACAACCCAGCCACCCAGGTTTAAGTCCTCACGGACACATATTTGGGTTTATTATTTTAAAAGAAAAAACTCGCCGTAGGGGCTTCCCCTGCCGCATTCTTTAAAAAAACTATTATCCAAATGGAGGATTATTTCTAAAAAAATGTATTAATGATCAGTGTGGTGTATAGATGTGACATTGTAGAATTATATGCACCACCTAATTCACCAGGAATCTCAAGCTGAGAGGACTCTATATATACTCCAATACACCCCCCCTCCCCCCATGTTTATGTTCCTTTCGATCTATCACATGAGCACCGAAAGAAGAGCATGTAAAAATTATACTCTCTCCTTCCCAAAAGAGGATGCATATAGTTTTTTGTCAAATCAAACTTTTCAAAATTTGACCAACTATATAGGAAAAAAATGTCGACATTTGTAATCTCAATCTGAACTATCATGAAATATATTTTTATATTTGTTGGCATTTGGTATTACATATATTTATAGTTTTTCTATATATTTTTCAAACTTCAAAAGTTTGACTTTGACCAAAAACATATGCATCCTATTTTGAGAAGTAAGGACTATATTCTACTATTTTAGATTTGAATACAGAACCTCTGGTCAATCCACGTAGAAATTCCACTCATGAGCTCAATTTGGGAGAGGGGGCTACACTTTATAATATAATAGGCATTAAGTCACTACACATCATAAGACTATATTACATATGTCCATGTATATAGTCAACCGAGGGTGCTATATGTAGAGGAAGACCAAACATGTCGAGTTTTGCATTGTATCGGTGTTGCAAGTTGTCCTTGACCAAAAATATAGTAATTATAGTATCTGCGCACATACTATGAAGCCAGACATGCATCTAGCTGCTAGCTTCTTGTCCTTGCTCGATCAGTATATGGGATCTTACTGTGATCCTTATTGTGTGTGATGCTGCTAGTGAACGATTGTCATTACCTAATTATAGGGGCCACAAAAGTAACTTCTTTAGCGAAGAGCAAGAACCACGTCATGTCCATGACACGTGATCTTTTTCATGGCGTTTGATGCCCGGCGACGCCCCTCCAGCTAACAAATCTTTTCAGATGAACGGGATAAGACAAGATAGATTGATAGGGTTGGAGAGAGAACATAAATTTGACTTATGGTGGGATTTATTTTAACGGCCGCAGATTGAATTTGACTCCCGGTTCTAGCTATTTGTTGCGGGCATTTTTTTGACAGTTGGTGATAGAGTCCCATGGAGATACATGTTGACATGTTTTTTTCCAACAAAATACATGTTGACACGGTTGATCGATTCTATTTTGCACTTCTTATCCGGTACGGTAGTTCTCTTTATGTTTTTTTTAGGGATAGTCTCTTTATGTTTGGTAGTATCGTGTCTTCAAGATGGACCGTGCCAAACTAAATTAGATGGTTACGTAACCGTAAGTTTTTTATTAAATCCTAGCCACAAATTTTAGACCTGACTATCAAAAATAATTTAGGTGATGTGGTTTAACGTGGTGTCTTCATTAGACAACCTTATATTACTTTTAGTAGATAATAGATGTTTGGTAATGTGATAATGATCTCATGTTAATTCAGGTCATATCTGATTATACTTAGTTTTTTCCATTTGTTTGATTGACATGGGATTTTGAAAGCGGTAATGCATAGATACATAACTTTAAATTGATAAAACCAACCTATTGATTAAACATATTTATTAATGTGTTTTGAAAACTAGCATATTGAAAAAATATCGGTGGTCAAAGTATTACCACATAAACTATGATAATGTACATCATATCGCAAAAAAGTACATAGTAGGATTTTTGTAATCGGTGAATATTTTGCATTCTGAAAGTAAAGATTAGTGCAAAATTGTAGAACTATTTCTGATACCTATACTATATTATTTGTATAGCACTCAGCATGCATGTTGCAGAGTACTTCCAATCTATCTAATATATATTAAAAGCAATATAAATGTGTTTTTTGAGTCACCAGGTTGATCGACATCACTTAAATTATTTGGACAATAAGATATACAATCAATGGATGAGATTAAAAGATCTAAAAGTTACGTGCATACAAATATATAGTATGATTCATGTCCTACGCCCTATACAGACCACATCACCTGCTAAGAGATAGCTAAGTTGTTCAGATTTAAGCCTAACATATAAGTAGAAAAATATACGCGCTAAGAAAGATTGGAGATGCACACATCGTGTTAAAAAACGTGTTGCAGTTCGTACTAGAAGAAAACCAGGGGCAACACGACACGGGCCTAGGGCCTGTAAGTGGGCACACACATGACTGTTTTTGGACTTGCCGTTTATTCCCATTTAATTAATCAAGACTACGATTTTGCCTACTTAATAATCGTTTCATGCTGCGGTGGTGTCCGTCAGTCCGATTGAACATTACAAAGAAGCAACGACAGCATCTATTTAGTTTGCATGCAAGCGCTCACCAGTCAGCCACTCGGTCTTGGCTAATCAAATGGGACCAAACGGCAAGCCCATGGGCAGCCGTGGACGTGCTCACTTACAGGCCTGGGCGTCATGACATGGGCAGATTAACACAATATATGCTGTTTACCTAAATTGCTTATGTATCACACCCCTTTAAAAAAACTATATTAGGACATGTTGCTATTAAGTGTACATCAGAATTGTATCAGGTGACAACACAATCAGTAGAAGTTTAAGATATGGTTCTGAAAATCTAGCCATGCAGTTTATGCAAAAATAAGAAAAACAAGCAATACGAATATAACTGGTGTTTATTTTACCGCCCCGTGAGTCTCATCTTGACTCCAAATCAGTAGAACCCTATATTTGTGTCGACCGCTCAGGAGTGACACATGTTTATCTTCAAATTAGTATTTGAAATACTTTGTAAAGGAAAATTGTATCCAAACATGGTAGTGACCTTTAAATCAAAAATTATAAAGTATTGTCTGAACTTTTTCTAACGTGTTTTTTAAAAAGATTGACATTGACAAATAATAAGTTTAGGACACGAAAGAAATGGGGCATCACATTGACAAAGAATGATGTGAGGACCCAAAAGAAATTGTTGAGATACTATAGATAAAAAGGATGACATTGATTTTAGTCATAGATAAAGGAAAAGAAACAACAGATATTCACATAGAATGATATCTTTTGATATTATTAAAGCTTCATGTCATATTACGTCATATATTATTATTATTATGGAGTCACACACACTTCTCTAACACATGGAAGCTGCAACCGTGCAATTTCTTTTGAATCCATCTTGAAATCTAAGATTACATACATATTAAGTAATATTTTAAGTAGTTTATAGAGATCTAAATTTTATGTACATATAAAGTAATTTGGCACCTCACAACTACAAAAATCAAATGGTCAGGTTAAGTGTGAAGGTTAAATCTGATCATTTTTCTACTCATATACAAACATGTACATAATATCTAAATCTTCAATTGATGGATTTAACACTAGCAAAGAAGAGATGCAATGCCACTTTATATTAAGAAAATGGATGTACCAACCAGGTTTATCTATTGATGGATGCGATTTAAATTTTAATTCTCTTTCAAATACAAAATTATCATCGTAGGTCCTCCCTTAATGCACTCTTTAAAGAATTAACACTACCAAATAATTGTTAATCACCTGAGATATTTAGAAACTCTTCATGAAGCTTGCAAGATTATAATGAAAGAGAACTATTAAGTGGAAACAAAAATACAACTATGATATATATGTAATGAAAAACTACATTACCATTTTAAAGAATGTAGATCGATAATTATATTATTGGCTCATCAGATGTTAAAACTATTAAATACAACATGCCCCCAGAACACCAACTAAGGTTAGACCTATAGTTTTCACCTTGTAACTATAGATTTGGTTCTTAAAGAAATAAACTCAGAAAAAAATCACCCTGATTTGTTATTCTTGGAATGGCATAAACATGATTCACCAACAAATTAAAGATGAATATATATTTTCTCGCACAAGAAATAACACATTTGATCTTTACATTTACGATGACAATAGAACTGGAGTATAATTTTCTAACCAAAATTGGAATAACCACAAACATTCAAATTATTCCATAAACAATTTCAAGACGATACAACTATGCCCTCGCAATTGTGAGGGCCACCCTGCTAGTGTTTCATAATTGTAATAGTTTCATGTTTGCCTAAGTAAAACTTACATGTGTTTGATCAAATTTATAAAAAAATTATGATCAAAATACAAATTAGTTTTATTAAGACATAATAATAAGTGTGTTGGAGTATTACAAACGTTGACATAATTTTATTTGAGAACTTGTGTTGATATAATTGTGTATTGTCCTCCTAAAACTTCAATCAAACTGACCGTTTTACTTAGAGAAAACTTAAAACTACTGTACATCCATAAAACAAACATACTAGTACTGCAAATTAATAGGCAATGAAGAGGAAGTTAATTAGTTTGACTGTGTGTATTAGTACTGAGCTGCTGACCTCTGGTTCCGCAACTGTTTCTTGAGCAATGACCAAGCATCTTCATCGTCTAGTTTCTTGACACGGAGTATGTCGCTGGGGCTCCCATCCTCTTAACAACATCTTCCATTCGACGTGACCAGTACACGGCTTCCGGCTGTACAACTGGCGTTAGCAACGGGACTTGGAGCATGTCTTTCCATGCTATATCACTCCAAACATCATCCAAGACCAACAGGAACTTGTTCGCTGATAGAGCTTCTGAGGGTCCGCTCGAGGATGGATTCATCCTTCTCTTCGTTGTGCTTCCCCCCGGCATGGGTGATGGCGGACCTTAGCAGGTCCGCCTTGTCAAAGTGTTGAGTGATGCTCAACCATATCTTGATTTTGAACTCATCCTTGATGACCACGCTTGCGAAGATCTTCTTGGCGAGGAGGCTCTTGCCCATGCCTCCCTGCCCAACGATGCCCACAACCTTAAGGTCTCTTCCATCCTGGGCGACCAGCTTCTGCACAAGCTGCTCTGTATCCCTCTCGATGTTCTCCCCCACAACTTCTGACACATTGAACCCCGACGTCATCTTTTTGCTCTTAATATGAGCCGGACCTATGAGCTTCCTCTGTTCCTCGTAGGTGCCGAGGTTGATGAAGTTGAGCTTTTTGGCATCCTTGCGGATGTTATCCAGATCCTCGTTGAGCTTCTTGATGCGGCTGCCTGTCTGTATGCAACACGGGTTCCTCAAGCAGAACACCAATGGCTGCAAGCAGCCATGCAACTTATTCTTCAACTTCCCTCCAAAAGAAGTTGGACGGCGTGAGGAGGAGGCACTGCCATCTTTGTCTCTCTTCTGTGGTCTCTCCATGGCCTCGAGCTGGCAGAGCTCAAGGATGTCGGTGGCCTCATACATGACGTCCTTCAGCTTCCCCACCCATGCCTTGACGTTCTTGTCGGTGATGCGTCTCCTTTCGGCGTCAGTGAGGTAGTCCTGGAGGTGTACGACGTTGTTGTTCAGCTTCTGAATCTCGTCTTCAACCCCTAGCAGCATGCTTAGTTCTTCTTCCGCCATGTCGGCGATCATCTTCTTCACATACGGTGCCAAAGCATCCAGGACAACCGCCATGGCTTCTGCACTCAAGTTTGTCATAGTACAAGCTGTTAGCATGCGTAGACATTCTACTCAGAAGCTAATTAGTGGCGGCTACTTAAGCTGTTCTCTGAAGTAAATGGCCCCGACTCATACTAAGTTAAATCAAGTAGTAAACTGTTTAACTGTTCGAGCCAGATCTGCTCCGAACGGTCTAAATCCAAGACAACAGATCTGCTCGTTCTTTACGGCTTAAGGTTTGGGCGTCATGTGTGGTAACATGAGGCAAAGAAATTCTTCCAAAGAAGCCAAGAAATTAATGCTCTGGGTGGGGAGTCTTCTCCAAAGGAGCCAGAAAGTTAATCGTGCAAACTAGGGATTTAATTAACACAGTGGCTATTACTATTTACGGGCTGAATCAGAATTCTGCTGGTGCTATCAACCTCAGTAAAGGGTCATCAACGCACCAATAGGATGTCAAATGAGATCCCACCAAAATTCCATCTTTAATTTATTTGTCAAAATTTAATTTAATTTTTTACACTAGATTTTAGGGTTTGCTTCGGTGTCCCCATAGGGCAAAGTTTGATTGTAAAACCGGTTTTTTGGGGAGTTCTAGGTGAGTACCGGTTAAGGTTTGGGCGTGTTATCCCGTATATTGTATATTGTATCTGTATACTATTTAGATGCGGTTTGTATAGGATGACCCCAGAAAAAATAGATGCAGGTCCCATGTTCGTTAATCTTCTTCTTTCACGTCGTAATCGGTGCCATTACATGATGAGATGATCTCCTATACATGTAATCTCTGTATTATACTCCTCTCAAAACAGGCTTTCGCCCCGCTATATTAATATAGCAACCATATGATACATCGAAACGGACAACGCCCCACAGAAAAAAGAAAAAAAAAGGAAAAAGAAAAAATGCCAACAACGGCAGTTCGACTACACAAAGATGGATCACAACCGCTGCGCCCTCCGACTTTGTCCCACCGCACGCCAAGCACTCCGAACGCCGCACACAAAGCAACACCTTCAAGAAGGATACGACGATGTCGATGCTGTTGCCCGGACAGATCCTAGGGTTTCCCCTGGTACACGGAGGTCAGAGGAGAAGGGTACCCGACGCCCTTCAGGAAGGCAAGGTGGAGCTTGCAAGCGTCGCCGGATGACTGGCAAGGATTTCTCCCGGCCCCCCAAAACCCCCTACCCCGAACGAATCAAAGCCTATCACCCAACCATCCACCCACGAGCTTGCGCCACCACGGTCTTGACTCCATCTTCGTCGTCTCACTGTGAATCGCCACGAGGCCTAGAAGACGGGGATAGGACCACAGCCGGAACTAGGGGTAGCAGCACCACAGCCGAGCGGGAGGGAACTGCCTCCACCACTGACGCGGTAGCCAGCCGGACACGGCAGCAGGAGCAAACCAGACCCCGTTGAGCCCGGCCGGGCCCAGTTAGGACCGTGAAGCTCTCGCCGCCACGCTGCAGCAAGCCAGCCGACGGCGCCACCACCACACCCAGGACCAGCGCCTTCCAACCCAACTCCAGGAGGGAGCATCGTCGCAGTCCAGCCCGTCCGAACCCAGATGGAGCCCAAAGTGCCCAGATATGGGCCGAAGGGGGCACACGCCAGCACGACCAAGGACTCCCTGCCACCAATGGTAGCCCACCGCGCGAGGACAGCCGGAGCCGCCGCCTCCACCGGGGCGGATGCGTCGTTGCCGCCGGAACCGTCGCCGGCCGAGATAGCACCGCCGCCAGACGCGCCCTCCCGAGCAGGGGCTCCGCGCGCGCGGGAAGAGGATGGGCCGCCGCCGCCAACAACACGTGGGCAACGCCCGGTGGCGCACTCCGGCGGCGGCGGACGGGAGGAGGATTAGAGGAGAAGCCCGGCCACAGGAAGTTGGGGAACCCCCGGTCGCCTCGCGCGGGGAGACGCCGCGGGGGTGGGACGAACCGTTTTTTGCTCAGCCGGTGAAGTCTTGACCGTGTCCCGAGTTCTTTCGAGTACCCCGTATTATACTCCAGCTATGTATGCGTACAACCTTATGCATATGGATCAAAACGACTAGACCGGGTCTAGATCAAACGTGGAAACCCACCCAAAAACAGGGGGAGGGGACAGGGATACCGAAACCAAAGTGCTAGATTTTAGCAAATGAAATAGAAGTGGGCTTAACATCACTACGCATGCATATATCTATAACTAATAAACATAAGTCAGATTTGTGCGGCTCCAACCTTGTGGCCTGTGATATTCGCCCCGACGTCGCCCTTGCCGTGCTAGCTGCTCCGGCGGTCGCCTGCACGCTCTCCGTCGCCGGCGGTGAGAGACGGAGGTGGAGTTGAGTGAGGATTGATTCACGTTCTATCCTGTAAAGCTGTGGGCTGCATTTGTTAGCAGCTATTTATAATTCCCCTGCGCTGTGGTGGGGTGCCGTGCAGGTGTAATAAACTTCCTCCCAAGCAAAGCGTCTGTCTCTGATGATCCACGGAATACCGAGACGGCGGAGCAGAACACACGGTAGGCATCTCATCTCAACCAAAGGGAGACGGCAGGAATGTCGACCTTGCCTGCCACGCCTCACTTTGCAGCATAAGGGATCGGATTCCAAAGGGAGATGGAGTACGTATTCAGCGGTACTCAAAGGGAGAAATGAATAGGACTCCCTCCGTTCCATATTATTCCCCGTATTTTGTTTAATCAAAGTCGATCTTTGTAATGTTTGAACATGTATAAACTATAAAATATTAATATCTACAATTTCAATTATGGATAATATGAAAATTTGCTTCATTATGTTTCTAGTACTATTCTTTTTTTTTTGAACGGAAAGGTCCAAAGGACCAGAAGCTTCATTTCATCGGCGGTGTATAATTACAGAAAGGTCCCCAACAAAATAGAAAGAACAACCAGGACCTGTAAAATTACAGAACACCCTAGAAGAGAACGCAAAACACGATCAGGTACAAGCACGCCGCGACAAGCAACCTCCAACGCGACCACCGCATTCCAGGCCGGGACGAAACCACTTGGCTGGGATGCGCACGAACAGCCACGCCGAGGTTGAATAAGGGCCTCCGATGGAGGTTTTCAGAGCACCGACAGCCATCGCAGCTGTCGGGCATGGCGGGGTCAGCCTTCTGACCGAAGATAGCGGCGGCGACTCGCCGACGCTTGGGGACCGCCACGGGGAGAAGAAGCTTCAAGAACTCCGATCATCTCTCGTGCGCAGAACCTCGAGAAGCACTCCTCTCTCCCACGCCACCATGGCTGGTGAGAGGAAAGAGGATGCAAGGACCACTGCATGAAGAAGATGAGTGCAGAGGATAGGGGAGCCGCCCGCCGAAGATACCGCCCTTCATCCTCGCCACCATGGCCGGTCGGATGAAGAGGGACAAGCAGCACCAGCGACGCCAACGACAACCCGGCGGCGCACACAACCGCCAGAGTGGAAGAACTCCCGCCGCCACCAACATCCCCCATCTGGGCGCCCACCATCTCCGTCCCCTCGCAACCACTGCCGGCCAGAGGGAGATGGGAGAGCCAAGAGACGACGAGGAGTAGGAGGCAGAACAAGACCTTATTTGAGGAAGCGGTGGTCGCCATCACCGCGCAGAACTCCGACCAAAGAAGCTCGTGCGCCATGGGGACGAACCCTAGAGCCAGGATGCGGTCAAGATCCAGAGCTCCACTCCCGGGCAGAAGGCCCACTACCGGCATGAAGCCAAAGAAACCTACTCTAGAAACTACAACACCGCCCCCAGATCTACTCCGGCCGGCTAATCCGGCGGAGAGGTGCCAGGGGAGGCCCGGCGATCGACGGGGCGAGTTTAGTTACTGTAGAGATAAGGTGGGAGGGCGACTACTCTTGCAGGGAAAGATGGTGCGAAGTTTCATATGGTTGGGGCACAGTTTTCGGTTTTCTAGTACTATTCATTTGATTATATAAATATTCATACATCTTATATGTGATTTATTATGAGCGTGTCCTCGGTTTAATTGGAATCTAGGACCGTGCCACTAAGAATCGGCCAACTAGAGAAATGCCACCAGCCGACGTGCCATTGAGGTTTGGTAGCACTTGTTTTTTCAATGTAATTTTAGCATGCGTATATGGAATTACTAACAGAATTATTGGGGCCAAGGGGATACTACGGAAGTTTGGTAAAAGAGTCCAGGAAGGAATTTGACAAACCATTCTTCTTTGAGGTTCTCATCTTAGCATGCTGGCACATTTGAAAGTACAGGAATGGAGCTATTTTTCAGCATATACAACCGAAGCTTAGGGCATGGAGGGAAGCTTTCGTCAATGACATCACCATGCATATGAATCGGGTGAAAGAAAAACATATGCTAGAGTTGTCATCATGGATTAGCAATCTTCCTTGAATGCTATAGTTTAGTTCTGACATAATTTGGTGTTTACCTCTTGCATATATGCGACTTTTGTGACTCTCTTTTTGTTAATATGGCGGGGTAAACTCGTCAGAGACACGGGTAGGCGGAAAAGGCCGGGTTGCACTATTCGCTGTAGTTGGGACGGAAGTAGGCTGACAGGCACTGCGCTTGCAAGAGAGAATGGATGGGCCGGCTCGGATGACTGTCCGGTTAGGTTAGTTTTAGATTTTTTTTGTTTCTTTCCTTTTTCTATTTTCATATGTATTTTCTAGTTTTTGATTTAGGAATTCAATTCAAATGAAATCAGTTCCTAAATTTTTTGTAAAATCAAGATACGTGGTTTAGACTTTATAGAGGCTAGTTTTGGTCAAAATAAAATTTCAAACATTCCCTTATGCATATAAAGCATCATAAGGGTATTTGGAGAATTGAAAAATACGATTTAGTGTTTAAGAGAATTTCCAAATTATTAAGGAACCTTATTCCTATCCAACAAAAATACAAAATAACATTTTCAAATGAAAAATCAATAGATGATTTTGGGGATTCCAGTTGACAAAGGATTTTTTAATCAAGGTTTTGCATGATGGAATGCATTTACATTTTTTTTGAAATCCCAATTTTTTAGAATCTTGGGATGTTTCATTTATCCTTGTATTTTATTTAAAAATAATAATATCAAAGTATAATGATACTACTGTTGGAGATATGCCCTAGAGGCAATAATAAATGTGGTTGGGAACCCCCGTCGCCATTGGGGGAGACGCCATTGGGTGGACGAACCATTTCGCTCAGCCGGTGAAGTCTTGACCGTGTCCCGAGTTCTTTCGAGTACCCGTATTATACTCCAGCTATGTATGCGTACAACCCACGCATATGGATCAAAACGACAGACTGGGTCTAGATCAAACGTGAAACCCGCCAAAAAACAGGGGAGGGGTCAGGGGATACCGAAACCAAAGTGCTAGATTTTAGCAAATGATTAATTAGAAGTGGGCTTAACATCGCTACGCATGCATATATATAACTAATAAACATAAGTCAGATTTGTGCGGCTCCAACCTTGTGGCCTGTGATATTCGCCCGACGTCGTCCTTGCCGTGCTGCTCGGTCGCCTGCACGCTCTCCGTCGCCGGCGGTGAGAGACAGAGGTGGAATTGAGTGAGGATTGATTCACCTGTAAAGCTGTGGGCTGCATTTGTTAGTAGCTATTTATAATTTCCCTGCCCTGTGGTGGGGTGCCGTGCAGGTGTAATAAACTTCCTCCGAAGCAAAGCGTCTGTCTCTGATGAACCACGGAATACTGAGACGGAGTAGAACACGGTAGGCATCTCATCTCAGCCAAAGGGACGGCGCCAGGAATGTCGACCTAGCCTGCCACATCACTTTGCGGCCAGGGATCGGATTCCAAGAGTATTCAAGTGGGGAAATGAGTAGGCCGGACAGCAGGGAACGTATCTATGCTTACTACCAAGGATGATGCACGCAACGCAAATAGAATGCATGGTTATAAACGTGTGACGACTTGAATCAGTTTGCACGTCAGGATGGTCTGGATCTTGTCATAAGGACTCTCTCCCTTCCATATTACTCCCTGTGTTAGGTTTAATCAAAATCGATCTTTGTAATGTTTTAATAAGTATAAACTATAAAATATCAATATCCACAGTTTCAAGTATGAATAATATGAAAATATGCTTCATTATGTTTCTAGTACTATTCATTTGATTATATAAATATTCATACCTTTTTATAAAGGAGCGAAAGACAGTTCCTCTATAACTAAACAGGGAACGAAGTGAACTTTGTTAGACTGTAGAATGAATTTTTTTTTCAACGCGAGTGAACTTTCTTTTTCTCGGGAAGTGACCATATTCAGAGTGAAACTTTTTCGCTGGGCCGGTGAAGTCTTGACCGTGTCCGTACAACCTTATGCATATGCATGGATCAAAACGACTAGACTGGGTCTAGATCAAACGTGAAACCCACCCAAAAACAGGGGGAGGGGACAGGGATACCGAAACCAAAGTGCTAGATTTTAGCAAATGATTAATTAGAAGTGGGCTTAACATCGCTACGCATGCATATATATAACTAATAAACATAAGTCAGATTTGTGCGGCTCCAACCTTGTGGCCTGTGATATTCGCCCCGACGTCGTCCTTGCCGTGCTGCTCCGGTCGCCTGCACGCTCTCCATCGCCGGCGGTGAGAGACAGAGGTGGAATTGAGTGAGGATTGATTCACCTGTAAAGCTGTGGGCTGCATTTTGTTTTCCATGCTACGAAACCCTACAGTGGTATCAGAGCCGTGTCTATATGTAGATCTGTTGCACGAGTAGAACACAATGGTTATTGTGGGCATTGATGCTTTTATTATCGATTGCTTATTGTGTACTTTGCATCTTGCGGGATGTTGGGATGAAGCGGCCCGGGCTAACCTTACATGACAGCGTTCATGAGACTTGCTCCACGTTTGACATGCAACTTGTATTGCATAAGTGGCTTTGCGGGTGTCTGTTTCTCCTAGCATAGTTGAGATCCAATTTACAACGGGTGATTGGCAATACTAGTATCAATGTTGTGGTTCTTGTTCGTAAGTTAGAACGTCACTTATCGAAAGCCCCAAACCACGTAAATCAAAAGGTTGTTGAGATCTGACGCCGCTAGGAGGATATGGAAGCTGAATCTGTTTGCCCAACCTACAGCCCTGACAATGTAAAGACCCATCTCCTGAGACAGACCCCAGAAGACCACAGTGAACTAATGACGATAGGCGAGAGTCACAAAGGTGACCAAGACGATGATGCCACTGCTGAAAAGAGTTGGTAGCAGAGGCGACGACCGGAGAAGAACTGGCGGAGGAAGTGGCAGCGGAATGAACACGAAGCCAGTCTAACTCCCAAAGGCCTGAAAAGTCACGGCGAGGCCAGCTCCAACCAGGGCCTAAGTGCGACGGTCCTGGACAACACAAGAATCAGCATCAAGAATGACGCGACAACCAGAGTCAGTAAGCTAGCTAGCAGAGAACAGATTCATCTTAAGACGAGGAACATGAGAAATATCAGGGACAGAAAAAGAAGAAGTAGAAAGAGTGCCCCTACTAGAAACAGGAAGAGAGGTACCATCGGCCGTGAGAACACGGACAGGAGAAGTGAGAGAATGAATAGCAGACAAAAGAGAAGACTCAGAGGTCATGTGAAAAGAAGCTCCAGAATCCAGATACCACGGGGACATACCTGACTGTGTAGAAGGTGGTGGTCGTAGCATGCTGAAGAATCGATCCAGAACCGCGGTGTGCCGAAGAAGAGCTCAGCAGCGCAAGCGACTGCCAAGACTCCTGATAATGTTCTGATCGGAGAGAGCAACTGAAGATCCGGAAGGAGCCGACTTCCCACGAGCCTGGTGTCAGCGACGAATCGGGATCCCGTGTATAACAGGTGGCCCAAGTGTGGCCATCCTTGTTACAGTAAGAGCAGTGACGAAGAGAACCACGGCCGGCGACCCTGACCATGAGCCTGCTGGTGCTAACTCTGACCCTGAGACGGAGGAGTGGGTAGTACCGGCGGCGTCACAGAGGACCGCGGCTGAGTCGAGGGAGCAGACGGTATAGGAGGACCACGAGTAGCAAGCACAGATGGAACCGCAAGAAGACCAGCACCACGAAGACGGGTCTCCTCAGCCCGAAGCTCAGACGACACCTCAGAGAGCGGAACACGACCATGAGCATTCAGCTGAGCACGCCGGGGCTCAAACTCCTGGCGGAGCCGAGACAGAAACTCATAGATGCGGTGAAACTCCAAATCCGAGCGCACAATCTGGCAGCATGAGCATGTGCCACAAACAGCAGTATGAAGAGAATCAAGCTGACGCCAGATAGCAGCACTCTGAGTATAGAACTCATCAATAGTGGAATCACCCTGCTGAAGAGCATGCTCCTGGCGATGCTCCTGGCGAACCACAGACAGGTAAAGAGCATCCCCAGACGGCTGATAGCGATGACGAAGATGTGCCCACGAGCGCATGAGGGAGACTCATGAACTCAGCAGCATACTGGGCAGAACACTGGAGGTGAGAACAGCAGCAGCACGAGCATCCTCATCGACCCACTGAGTGTAGGCAGTCAGAGCGTGGCGATAGGCCTCGAGATCAGAAGAGTACTGCTTGAATTTCAGGTCAAAAGCAGCAACAACACTATCATCGGCACTCTGAACAGCATCCTTGGCCTCCTGAGAAGCATCAGCCCCGAGAACAATCGGTGTCGGCGGAAGAGGAGCCACAGGAGCAGGGGGCACGGCGGACAAGAGACCTCGCCGGAGAGCACACCCCAAAGACGAAGATGCCGCACCTGCAGGCAGATGCCGGCCAAATTCCGGCTAACCGGAAGGAAGGGCGGCGCCTAAGGGCCGGGAAAGATCAATTCCGGCCGCTAGGGACCAATTCCCGGCAGTGGTGGCAAAAATCCGGTGACCTGAGAGCTGGTGATGGCGAAGCTGGTGTGCGGTTGGTGCCTGCGCGCGTGCTGGAGTCGAGGCACGGCGGTGGGCGGGCGGTGTTGAGACCCGCGCGTGGTGCTGACTCGCGTGGGGACCCACGCGTGGTGCTGGTCGCGTGGGCAGAGGAGGATCCGAGAAGGAGGTCTCCTGCGCGTGGTGCTGGTCATGGCGGGCTACAGGCTCAGGAGACCGATCGGCCGGGCAGCAGCTCATGAGGCTCAGAGATCCTCGCGCGTCTGACGGGCTGCGGGAGATCCTCGCGAGGCGCAGGAGAGCCAGAGCTGAGTGTTGGGAATATGCCCTAGAGGCAATCATGTATGATGAGATTTCCCATTGTATTCATAAAGTTATTAAGTAGTCCTTGTATAAACATCTGATGTGTATCATTGAATATGTGATTCAGTTGTGGAACTATGCATTCATGTTGTTTGTACTAAATATCCTTGGTCATTGAGGTTGTTCTGGACACACAACTTAGACCAATGTGAAAGTTGGCTTGATGACTCGGTTCCACTTGTCATGGGCATGGAGATGCTATTCCAACTTACGACTAGGCTAAAGAGTTTAGCGAGTCGGATTGACCCATATTGAGGTACAACGAACTAAGTTGTCATTTGTATATCTCAATCAATGTAATCCTTAGACTGAGGTTGTTGCATAGTCCGAGTTGAGGATCACCGACTTAGGTTACACAACGCTGATCCAATCGGGCAGTTATAAAGGCGGGTTGGGTCGACCGAGAATCAAGCTGCGTGATGTGAATAACCAAGATGGGATTTTGCCCTCCACTCGGAGAGATATTTCTGGGACCTCTCGTGAGATATGATTCGGAAAGCATGGCCATGCACGACTCGGTTAAGTGTTAACCGAGGCGATCGACTAAGAGTTAGTCGGGTGAATCACTTATCTCGGATCGAGAAGAGAGTCGGACTATTTAAGGGATGACATATATTCGCCTATAGTCTGACAAGGTATATCATGAGGCAAAAGGGACTCAGACGTAAGTCGCATTGGAAAGGCAAGTCGTCATGACTCTTTGGTATTTGGGAATCGGTACGTTCTGCTAGGAGCCGATGCCGATTGATTGATTGTGAGTTGGACTCAAATCGTGTCCAAGTAACCATGAGCCTGCGGGGTCACACACTTAAGAGCGGGAGCAAGTTCGGATTGGATTCGAATCATATAATCTGGTCGGGTTGGACCTAAACCAGATTAGGACTGAGTTAGTGAGTTGGACTCACGGTGACTAGTTTTATATGGGCTTTAGTGAATGGGTCGAAAGGTGAGCCCACGCTCACTCCCTATATATAGTGGAGCACAAGAACCCGAAAGGTTAATCGTTGTTCGGTTAGGTTATTCCATGTGTTGAAACCCTAGCTCCACAGAGTCCAGCCGTGAATTAACCTAGCATTCGCCGGGCGCCTCCTTGTAATGCGTGTGGATACCAAGAGAGGTGATGTGCGATCAGCACCGTGACGATCGGATCGTGAGGACTGCACCGCATCAATCGACGCGCTTCATCGGTAATCCGCAACCGCGTCTAGTGGTAAACCTCGTGGCCTTCTACCTCGCTAGGTCTTGGGATCACCACGTTAGAGGAAAAGTTTTGTTTTATCTGCGTGGACCAACAGTGGTATCGAGTGATAGCTTCGGTTTTAGGCTCGAGATCTCGCATATGTGATATGCGGTAGGCTATAGATGAGATCTATGTGCTGTTTTTGGTGGTCGATCTATGAGATAGATCGGTTTTGTATGAAGTTGATTGGATCAACTGTACTCGGGAATGGTAGATCTGAATTCCGTGATCATACGCTGAGGTCGTGGAACATAGCCCTACCGGCTTCCGCCATCGGGTAGATTGTGACACGTAAATCCGAGCGGTGATCGAAGATCAAAGAGTTTGATCGAATCGAACGATGGTCGGAATCCATGTTCGGATCGTAGATGAGATCTACGTTTTGGAAAAATCGTCGCGCCAGACCACGCGCGGGCGCTGCCCTTCGATCCCGCCCGCTATCCGGCTAAGCGGGACCTGGCCATCGTCAGAAGCGCCTTAGATGTCGTTATGAGTTTCACAACGGTAGATATTGTATCTATGCATAACTTGTTTTTGCAGGAAGTTGTGAATGGTATGGTTCATGTGCATGTGATGTATGTGTAATCCATACGTGATCTGCGAATCACGGTTTTTGTCAGCCGGCTGGAGCCTAGGTGCTGTCATTTTATTGTATAACGACCTGCGTGTCGGATTCTCTATGTAATTTACTTTACTAAGCTAGTGTAGCTGTTTGGAGGACCCGGAAGGCATGCAAGGCGTTGTACATGTCGGCGACATGGAGTAAGACGACAAGTGACAAGAGTTGGCACGAGTCGAATTACAGGCTTTGTGGAGATGGAGATCGCCATGAAGAGAGCCATACCATTTCACATTATAATTGCTTTATTTTGTGTTATTGTTATGTCTCAGTTTTACCTCTATTAGATAGTCGGTAAAATTTAATCCCTCAAAGAAGGTCTAGTCGGTTTTCCGCTTGATGTTTGCACCATCACAAGTCGGACATTTTTGGTAGTGGGCTCATAAAATTGAGGTGCTGCCAATTCTTTCCGACTAGGTGGGTTCGAGTCGGACTCTTACTGCAGAAACACTTGGTAAGCTAGACGGGTCTATCACAACGGTTGTGGGACTCGGGGAAAGGTCGGATGGGAGCCGGGTCATGTGATGCCACCCGTCAACAGAGTCGCATGGGATGCGATTGACAAGGAGTTGTCTACCTAGATCACTTGACGGCTAGCGGTGATGCTAAAGCTCACTAGCCGACTTGCTTATTTAGGATCTGAATCACTAAGTAACCATCGGAGGGGTGTTGGTTCTAGTGGGAGCATAAAATATTAAAATGTTTAATATGCTTGCTCTTTTATGAATACATGTCTTAAGTGTTTTGCATATTTTCTGTTGTAGATCATGGCACCAAGTAGCAGTCACTCTCAGATATCCGGTTTTGCGTTGAGAACCATTCTTGAGAAAGATAAACTGAACGACACTAATTTTACCAACTGGTATCGAAATCTGAGAATTGTTCTCAAACAAGAAAAGAAGGACCATGTCCTAGACAACCCACTTCCAGATGAGCCGAATGAGAATGCGACTGTCGCAGCCACTAATGCCTACCGTCGGGCTAAAGATGAGTCCACGGACATTAGCTGTCTTATGCTTGCTCACATGGAACCGGACTTGCAAAAGCAGTTCGAGCATGTTGAGGCCTACGATATGATCGAAAGCCTCAAGAGTATGTTCCAGGCTCAGGCGAAGACTGAGAGGTATCAAGTCTCTTAGGCTTTGCTGAGTTGCAAGCTTAAGGATGGTGATCCACTGAGTCCGCATGTGATCAAAATGGTTGGTTACGTGCAGTCTCTAGAGAGGCTTGGCTACCCCATAAGCGAAGAGTTCGCTACGGATATAATTCTGAACTCTCTTCCTAGTGCATATGGGCAGTTCATTTCGAACTACCACATGCATGGTATGGATAAGAAGCTCACTGAATTGCATGGGATGCTCAAGCAGGCAGAGGCGGATCTCAAGAAGGGCACCACCAAGTGTTGATGGTGCGAATAAGGCTAAGTTCAAGAAGAGTTCTTGGACTAAGAAGAAGGCTAAGTCGAGGAAAGCAGGCTCGGGACCTGTCCCAAGCGCTTCCTCGTGGACTAAGCCATCTCCTTCACCGGATCCACTTGCTTCTACCGCAAGGCGGATGGCCCTGGAAAAGGAACTGCAGCAAGTACTTGGCCGACAAAGCCAAGAGTGGAGGTATGACTTCACTGGTACACTTGTTTGCAATGTTATAGACATATATCTTGGCCGATGCACCTAATAGTTCTTGGGTATATGATACCGGATCGTTATTCACATCCGCAATTCGTTGTAGGGACCGGTAAGAACTAGGAGCGTAGCAAGAGGCGAGGTTGATATTCAGTCGGCAACAAAGCAAGAGTTGTTGCGTTGGAAGTCGACGATGCAACTTCATTTACCTTCGGATTCATTATGGAACTAAATAATTGTTATTATGTTCCAAAGGTTTCAATCGAAACATTATTTCGCTTCATGTTTTATGAGGCAAGGCTATGAGTCGAATATCAAGAATAATGGTTGTTCTTTGTATTTGAATGATATGTTTCACGGCTTTGCACCCGTTCAGAACGGGTTACTTATTTTGAATCTTGATGGTGAGTCGGTTTATAACATAAATGTTAAAAGGTGGAAACCAAATGATCTGAATATGTCTTACTTTTGGCACTATCGGCTTGGTCATATAAGTTGGAAACGCATGAAGAAGCTCCATGATGATGGACTCCTAACTTCGTTCGACTTAGAGTCGCTCGAGACATGCGAATCTTGCCTACTGGCAAAATGACCAAGACACCTTTTGCAAAGAGTTGCGAAAGGCGTCCGACTTGTTGGGACTAGTACATAGTGATGTATGTGGACCAATGAGCACGATACCGGGTGGTTATGAGTACTTCATTACCTTCACCGATGATTTGAGGTATGGATATATCTACTTGATGAAACATAAGTCGGAAGCCTTTGAAAAGTTCAAAGAATTCGAATGAAGCACGAATCAACTCGGCAAGAAAATAAAGTTTCTTGATTGGACCGAGGAGGCGAGTACATGAGCCATGAGTTTGATGACCATCGAAAAGTTGTGGAATAGTTCCTCAACTTACTCCGCCAGAACGCCACAAAGGAATGGTGTTTGGAAAGGCGGAATCGGACCTTGTTGGACATGGTACGATCAATGATGAGTCGGACAGATCTACCTTTATCATTTTGGGGTTATTGTCTAGAAACAACGGCATTCACACTAAACAAAGTACCATCAAAATTGGTAGAGAAGACACCGCATGAGATGTGGACAGGCAAAAAGCCGAGTTTGTCTTTTCTTAAGATTTGGGGTTGTGAAGCTTTTGTCAAGCGACTTCAGTCGGACAAGCTTACGGCAAAGTCGGATAAATGTATTTTCGTGGGGTATCCGAGGGAAACCTTGGGTTACTACTTCTACAACCGAAGAGGGCAAAGTGTTTGTCGCTCGGAACGGTGTCTTCCTTGAGAAAGAGTTTCTCAGTCGGGGAGTAAGTGGGAGCACGGTGCAACTCGAAGAAATTCGAGAGGAATCGGCTAATAGCGAATCGGCTAATAGTGAATCGGCAAAAACCTTGGAGGTTGAGCCGATCGTGCAGCTGAGCCGACAAAGACTGTACGAAGATCGGCAAGATTACGAAGTGTTCGTGATGTGTTCTTGTTAGCTGATGAGCGGCAAATTATTCGTAAGCGATGGTGGGATCTGATTCCGAGTCATGGCTTGGAGCCATGAGATCCGAGATAAAGTCCATGGATGAAAATCAAGTTTGGAACTTGGTTGATCTGCCAGACGGTGCAAGACCCGTCGAGTGCAAATGGGTCTTTAAGAAGAAAACTGATATGGATGGAAATGTTTCAATCTATAAAGCACGCCTTGTCGCGAAGGGGTTCCGACAAGTTCAAGGAGTTGATTACGACGAGACTTTCTCGCCCGTAGCGATGCTTAAATCAGTTCGGATCATGTTAGCTATAGCGGCCTATTTCGACTATGAGATATGGCAGATGGATGTCAAAACGGATTTCCTTAACGGAAATTTAACCGAGGACGTGTATATGATACAGCCCGAGGGTTTTGTCGATCCAGCTAATCGACAAGGTATGCAAACTTCGAAATCCATTTATGGGTTGAAGCAAGCATCTCGGAGTTGGAATATTCGCTTTGATGAGGTAGTCAAATCGTTTGGCTTCATCAAGAGTGATCATGATTCTTGTTTGTACAAGAAGTTTAGTGGAACAAAGTAAATTTTCTAATCTTATATGTGGATGACATATTACTGATTGGAAATGATGTCTAGATGTTGCAAGAAACCAAGGAATCATTGGAAAGGAGTTTCTCAATGAAAGACTTGGGTGAGGCAACATACATCCTCGAATCCGGATCTATAGAGATAGATCAAGGAGGCTCATTGGATTGAGTCGAGTACTTATTTGGACAAAGTGTTGAAAAGGTTCAACATGGAATCGTCTAAGAAGGGTTCTTACCGATGTCCCATGGTGTAAAACTTAGCAAGACTCGGTGTCCTTCGACAACGATGAGCGAAGTCGGATGAGTGCGATTCCATATGCTTCTAGCTTGGATCCATCATGTACGCCATGATTTGTACTAGGCCGGATGTTTCCTATGCTCTAAGTGTTGTGAGCAGATACCAGGCTGATCCTGGAGAGATCCACTGGACAGCAGCTAAAAATATCCTAAAGTACTTGAGAAGGACTAAGGATATGTTCTTGGTTTATGGTGGTGAAGATGAACTTAGTGTAAAGGGTTACACGGATGCGAGTTATCTCACCGACTCTGATGATTCTCGTTCGCAATCCGGATACGTGTTTATTATAAACGGAGGTGCTGTGAGCTGGAAAAGTTCCAAGCAAGAGGCGTATCTGCGTCTACAATGAGGCTGAGTATATTGTCACCGGAGGCAACAAAGGAAGCTTGGATGAGGAATTTCCTCATGGATCTTGGTGTGGTTCAGGGCTCGTCCAATCCGTTGGACGTGTATTGTGACAACAATGGTGCTATTGCACAAGCCAAGGAACCTAGACAACACCAGAAGAACAAGCACATACTCATGCGGTACCACCTAATTCGCCATGTGGATCGGTGATATCAAGTTATGCAAGGTACACACGGATGCAAATATTGCGGATCCGTTGACAAAGCCGTTACCCCAGCCGAAGCATGAGGCGCACCTGAGAGCCATGGGCATTAGATGCCTAGACATGTGATGTCGGAAGATTGACTCTAGTGCAAGTGGGAGACTGTTGGGAATATGCCCTAGAGGCAATCATGTATGATGAGATTTCCCATTGTATTCATAAAGTTATTAAGTAGTCCTTGTATAAACATCTGATGTGTATCATTGAATATGTGATTCAGTTGTGGAACTATGCATTCATGTTGTTTGTACTAAATATCCTTGGTCATTGAGGTTGTGCTGGACACACAACTTAGACCAATGTGAAAGTTGGCTTGATGACTCGGTTCCACTTGTCATGGGCATGGAGATGCTATTCCAACTTACATAGACTAGGCTAAAGAGTTTAGCGAGTCGGATTGACCCATATTGAGGTACAACGAACTAAGTTGTCATTTGTATATCTCAATCAATGTAATCCTTAGACCTGAGGTTGTTGCATAGTCCGAGTTGAGGATCACCAACTTAGGTTACATCAACGCTGATCCGTGGCAGGCGGTTATAAAGGCAGGGGTTCGGGTCGAATTGAGAATCAAGCTGTGATGTGAATAACCAAGATGGGATTTTGCCCTCCACCGGAGAGAGATATTCTCTGGGCCCTCTCGTGAGATATGATTCGGAAAGCATGGCCATGCACGACTCGGTTAAGTGTTAACCGAGGCGATCAACTAAGAGTTAGTCGGGTGAATCACTTATCTCGGATCGAGAAGAGAGTCGGACTATTTAAGGGATGACATATATTCGCCTATAGTCTGACAAGGTATATCATGAGGCAAAAGGGACTCAGACGTAAGTCGCATTGGAAAGGCAAGTCGTCATGACTCTTTGGTATTTGGAAATCGGTACGTTCTGCTAGGAGTCGATGCCGATTGATCGATTGTGAGTTGGACTCAAATCGTGTCCAAGTAACCATGAGCCTGCGGGGTCACACACTTAAGAGCGGGAGCAAGTTCGGATTGGATCCGAATCATATAATCTGGTCGGGTTGGACCTAAACCAGATTAGGACTGAGTTAGTGAGTTGGACTCACGGTGACTAGTTTTATATGGGCTTTAGTGAATGGGTCACAGCGAGCCCACGTTCACTCCTATATATAGTGGAGCACGAACCAGAAAGGTTAATCGTTGTTCGGTTAGGTTATTCCATGTGTTGGAAACCCTAGCTCCACAAAGAGTCCACCGCCGTAACCTAGCGATTCGCCGCCGGCGCCTCCTTGCGATGTGGATACCAGAGAGGTGCTGTGCGATCAGCACCAGGACGATCGGATCGTGAGGACTGCACTGCATCAACTGACGCGCTTCATCAGTAATCCGCAACCGTGCGTCTAGTGGTAAACCTCGTGGCCTTCTACCTCAGCTAGGTCTTGGGATCACCACGTTAGAGGAAAAGTTTTTGTTTTATCTCTGCGTGGCCCAACACTGAGCACGCCGGGGATCAGGAGACGAGGCCAGGCAGATCGCCCAGATCCAATCGGGACCAGCAGGTGAAGACGGCCCAGATCTGATCGTCAGACGATCAGATAGATGACGGCGTCCGGTCAGATGACGGGGAGGAGGTGGCCGGAGAGATGGCCGGAGACAGCGGCAACCGGCGGCGGCGACGTCGGAAAAACGACGACGACAGGAACGGTGGCGGCTGTGACGATGTTGCAGAAAAACGGTCTAATCTAGCTCTGATACCATCTCAGGAATATGCAACATGTATTCCTCTGGGGCCAAAGGCCACAATATATAATCTTACAGGCAAATATGCGAAGCCCCTAATATATGGGGGAAATACAATATACAGATATATACATCTAACAATCTAGAAGTTAGACCATCCTAATTTTAAATGGTAAACTGTAGTAGGAAGAATCGATGAGGCCCTTGGCAAGGCAGGACCACAAAGTTGAACGGGAGGCGCTCACGATGCTTCTTCGCTCACCCTCATCTACTCCGCCCGGAGACAAGACCGAAGCCTCAGCGCTCGGAGATTTGGGGGTGGTCGTGATGTTCCGTTGCTGTATCAGCCACCCTACTGATTTGAGTTTGGGTTGTCTTAGGACCCCAAATCCTGAACAAAACGAAATAAGTTTTCTTCTTCCATACTAATCCACAAGTATCTTTGCCAAAATTCTTGTTTTCAGGCCGGTGAGCACGTAAATAGCCCAGTATGCTCCCTCCAATATATTTATGTGCTCTCTAACGCCGACCTTGTTCCACAGGTGAGGTAGACTCAGCTATATATGCAGCGATACAATTACACAAGGTACAGACGTGTATTACAATCTTCAGCATGCGAACAGCAGCACGACACAGCACAGGTCGTAAACTTGTAATATCCTCCGACAGGTCAGAACTCCTATCTGGTAACAGTGAAGTTCTCAGGAAGCTGAGTCTCCTCTCCGACTTGATATACCTTGGGTGTGCACACTGCAGGTGTTCCGATGATCTCCCATGGCTCATCATCCAGCACCATGCTACGGAGCACGGGGAAACCTTCCAGTAGCTCCAGTTTGGGACAACCATCGATGGAGATCTTCCGCAACTTGGAGAAGCCACTGATCTTCTTGAGCTCGGGGCAGTAGAGCACATCGAATTGCACAACCGAAGGGAAATTCTCCACAGATGCTAGGATGCTTAGACTGTACAGGTACAGGGTTCTCAAGTTGTGCCTATTGTGGCTAGCAAGTCCTTGGGGAAGACGCCTCAGCTTGCAGTCTTGAATACAGAGTTCCTCAAGGGCAGGCATGGCCATGGCTTTGCCCTGCTCCTCCACCCAGTCCCACTCCTTCCATTGAGGCAAGTCGTACAGCACCAAATTTTTCAATTTTGGGAACGGTCTAGTAACAATGGCGCCTCCATCTCCACTGGCCAGGCTCTGAAAGTCAGGGCCGACAACCTCGATGGATGGAGCATCCCTGATCCGTATCTCTTCCAAGTTGAGCATCACACACAAACCATTAGGTAGTTGGTTGCAATTGGGCAGGCCAAATAGACCAATAAACCTCAAGCTCTTAAAGGCAGCAGCTGATGGAGCTTGCATCCAAATTGGTGGTCGATGGCCAAAGTATCTTGATAAGAATAAATCCTCCAAGGAAGGTGGAGGGCATAACCCATTGAATACTTCCTCAATTCGTTGCCCCTCCTCCTCTGTAGTTTGTTCCTCTTCTCCCATCCCCACATTCTCATCATCTCTGTAACAGTGCAACTCCAAATAGACTAGACTCTTCTTGTTACTGATCATGGCCTTTGCAGCTGTTGAACTATCAGGCACATTTTTTAGATAATGTATTGAAAGATTCCTCAGATCACAAAGAGGTCCTAACTCTTCTAGACTGCACCAACCCTCATACATCTTTGCTGGGAACCAAAAGATTGTCGTCAGTTTTTTCAAGGCACCGAACCCCATTGGTACATTATCAACATTGGACCAATATAAGGCCAAATATCTTAAGCGCTCTAGCTTTGTAATGCTCTCGGGTAGCTTGTTGAGACTCATACAGTGGAGGAGCTCTATGTGCTCAAGGAGCTTCATCTTATGGATGTCTTCTGGCAGTCTAGATATATCTACCCCTTTGAGTCTCAGGAACCTTAGGTGCCTCAACTGACACAAAGAATTGAGAATCCAATCACACTCAGCACATTCTTCTATACTCAATACTCGTAAACCGGAAAAACTAGCCAATGGACCACTAGGCTTAATGCTACAGTTTAGCATTAATGTTCTCAGTGATTCTAGATTTTCTAGGATTCTCCACTCTAGTATTGAATCTTCTAGTGTTATAGACAAACGACGTACTCTCTGGGTAGACAATAGAATATTTCTAATGTCAGTTTGCTCCTTCCGAACCACAAGCGCTTCTTCCCTAGCCACAAACTGAGCAAAGGAACAAACAACATCATGCATGCTATAGTGGTACATGTTCCAATCTGAATTAAGCTCCAAAAGATTCCTATTGACCAACTCTTGGTGGTACTCAGTTCCTATTTCTTTAAGATCATGTCTATCTGATTCTGACCTCTGGTCACCTTGAATAAACCCCTCACTTATCCACATGCTAATAATTACAATATCGGAAGGTGTTGAACCATTGGGAAAAAGTGAGTAATATAGAAAGCATTGCTTTAACTCAGGAGATAAATCATCATAGCTCAAGTGTACTGAGGAGTTCAGTTCCTCAGGCAACCCATTTTCTTTCCATGCAATAATTTTTTTCAGAATATTTTCCGACTCAAGTTTGCTTGGGCGCCTTGTGCTTAGAAGTCCTCCCATCACTTTAATAGCAAGTGGTAAACCATCACATTTACTAATAATCTGCATCCCGGTATCTTTGAGATGATCAAAAGTACTCTCACCAATAACCTACCAACAATATAGAGTACTTAGTTAAGGCAAGATCTATAGTTGCACGTGCACATATTCATATTTCGTGAGTACATTAGTTTAAAACTAAACAATGGTAACCTAACACCATGTATTACTAATGTAGTGAACTATGATAACAACACTTCTAATAGAGTTGACTTCAGAAAAAACATAATAATGTGTGGTATCCATATATATAATAAAATTGCTGAACACATTAAAGTGTGGTTCCATATTAAATACAAACTGATTTCCCTAAAACCTTTTTGCTACCACCAAATATAGGGAAATCACTAGAAATAATAACCCACAAACATAGAAAACAAGGCAAAATAAATTTAAATGAACATATAAAATATTCACAAAACTTTAGAGCTAAAAATGACACATAATTGTTTTTGAAAGTTATATTTCTATAGCGCAAGAAAATGGTCAAGTTGGGTTTTTAGAAAACTCATACTATATTCATCAATCAGATTAAAGGCTTGTGAATTATGTTTTCATTTTTTATTTAAATATAATTAACCTATCGATAATTTTGTTGAAGGACCCAAAATAACGTTACCGCCGATCCCCATGGTAGCCACACCGTATTCACACACAACACCTTCGTCCCTCCCACTCTCTCTGTTTCTCTATGTGCATTCTAGGGGTAAGAGCATCTCCACTCGCCCCCTCCCCCCCCCCCCTCCATACGGCTTCCGGCACGACCTGATTTTGGGCCGGATGGAGGGGGATTGGGCACTAGCTCCCAGTCATATGCACATAAAAAATTTGGAATTTATTTATTCGGCCATTTTACTATATGCTTGAAAAATGAAACTAGTCATACTCCTGCCTAGTCCTTTAGTACACGATTTCGGGGTCGTTGTCTACGTCATCGCTTGGCGCGCTCGGCTGGAACCTATGTCCTTCCGCGGTTTGATGCGGGTAGCAGAGACCGGCGGCCGCAGCTGCTGCAGTGGCCCACTATGTCGTCCTCCGTGTAGTACAAGGATGCACGCATGGCCGCGCGCTGCCCCGTGAACTCCTCCGGGTTGCCAGTGCATCTGAGCTGGTGCGCGACCACACGACATTCAGGAGGCACCTGTCACTCCGGCCTCGGAGTCAGGACGCCCGGAGGTGGGTTGCCTCGGTTGGCAACATCGCCGCACCTGTGGCCTCTGCTCCCCTTACTTGGACATCGCGGTGGCTGAAAGTGCGGGTACCGCAGGCGAGGGTGATATCCGTCGATGATGTGGCACATCATACCGGCGATGGTCTGGTTCGCCCACCACAGCCGCCGATCGGCTTCTTTGTGATTCACCGGAAGAGGGTTGTTGTCATCGTACCTGGCAAGCTCTCTTTTCCGTCGATTGGCGACGAAGGCGGTCCAGGTCACAGTGTTGTCGGGGCACCAATTGGGATCCATCCGCTGCTCCGGCGTGAGCTCGAGGTAGTAGTGGCTCGTGGGGCCGCCCGGCAGATGGAACCTCGAGGCATAGGGTGACAGGCACCCCTCCGGCGATCAGTATCCAGTCGAGGGACAGTCACTAGCCCGGCGGACATGGGTAGCTGGAGGCGCACAATGCCTTCGTCTCCTCGAGGGCAAGATAGGCCCAGTGCAGGGTGTCCATGGTGAGAGGGTTGTGTGGATATGTGGATGGCAATGGCTGCCGCCCTAGATATAGCGGGAAAGCTGGGCGAGAAGAGTTGGAAAGGGCGGGAATGAAATGGCGCGCCGACGCGTGGCCAAACGACAGGACTCGTCGGCTCTGGAAACAAAGCACCTATCTCACTTCCAAGGCTGCCCCGCGTTGTTTTCATCTCCATACGGCACCCCGCTAGCCCCCTATGGGTTGGGTTCGGCCTGGGGCACCCGACAACAAAACGGGCTACGCCGGCGCCAAAAAAGAAGGGGCGATATTGGGCGTGATTTTCAATGCCGGAGCCCCCTATAGCCCTTTAGGGGGGGCTTTAGGGGCCCCAAGTGGAGATGCTCTAAAGGATTAGTGCCAAATCATAGAATTACTTCTGAAACATATACCTTATTGTACGTTAGGCACTTGAAAGCATGTTGCAAATTACTCCCTATGTTTCCGAATTGTAATAGTTTCAGGTTTGCCTAAGTTAAACTTACTTCAAATTTGTTCAATTTTATAGAAAATATTATGGTTAAACACCAAATTCATTTTATTAAGTTCATCATAAAAAATGTGTTGTAGTAGTATTACAAATGTTGATATAATTGTGTATCTTTCTATTCAAACTTCAAACAAGCTTAACGGTTAACTTGGAAAAACCTTAAAACTATTGTACAACCATAAAGCATAGAGAGATCTCCAAATTAACATGCAGTGAAGAGTAAATTAATTAGTTTGACTGTGTATATTAGTACTGAGCTACTGACCTCTGGCTCCGGCAACTGTTTCTTGAGCAATGACCAAGCATCATCATCGTCTAGTTTCCTGACACGGAGTAGGTCGCTGCTGGAGGCTCCCATCCTCTAAACAACATCTTCCATTCTAGAGGTGACCAGGACACGGCTGCCCGGTTGTGTACAACTGGCATTAGCAGCGGGAACATGGAGTATGTCTTTCCATGGTCCATCGCTCCATACATCATCCAAAACCAGCAGGAACTTGTTCGCCGATAGCGCCTCGATGAGAGTCCGCTCGAGGATGGACTCATCCTTCTCTTCGTGGTGCTTCCCCCCGGCGTGGGTGATGGCGGATCTTAGCAGCTCTACCTTGTCGAAGTGTTGAGTGACGCTCAGCCATATCTTTGTTTTGAACTCATCCTTGATGACCTCGCTTGCGAAGATCTTCTTGGCGAGGAGGGTCTTACCCATGCCGCCCTGCCCAATGATGGCCAACACCTTAAGGTCTTTGCCATCCTGGGTGATCAGCTTCTGCACAAGCTTCTCTGTGTCCCCCTGTTCTCCCCACAACATTGAACCCATCATCTTTTGCTCTTAATATGAGCTGGATCTGTGAGCTTACTCCGTTCCTCATAGGAGCCGAGGTTGATGAAGTTGAGCCTTTTGGCATCCTTCCGGATGTTGTCCAAATCCTCGTTGAGCTTCTTGATGCGGCTGCCTATCTCATGGGCGAACACGGGGTTCCTTAGGCAGAACAACAGTGGCTGGAAGCAGCCCTGCAGCTTCTTCTTCAAGTTCTCTACAAAAGAAGTTGGACGGCGTGAGGAGGAGGCACCGCCAACTTCGTCACTCTTCTCTGGTCGCTCCATGACCTCGAGCTGGCAGAGCTCAAGGATATCAGTTGTCTCGTACATGACGTCTTTGAGCTTCCCCACCCATGCCTTGACGTTCTTGTCGGTGATGCGTCTTCTTTCGGCGTCGGTGAGGTAGTCCTGGAGGTGTATGACGTTGTTGTTCAGCTTCTGAATCTCCGCTTCAACGCCCAGCAGCATGCTTAGTTCTTCTTCCATCATGTCGGCGATCATCTTTTTCACATAGGGCGCCAAAGCATCCAGGACAACCGCCATGGCTTCTGCACTCAAGTTAATCATAGTACAAGCTGTTAGCATGCATAGAGATTCTACTCAGAAGCTAATTAATGGTGGCTACTTAAGCTGTTCTTTGAAATAAATGGCCCTGACTCAGTACTACTGCACATAGTACTAACTGTTTAACTGTTCGAACCAGATCTGCTCCGAACGGTTTAAATCCAAGACTGCACATCTGCTCGTTCTTCACGGCTTGAGGTTTGGGCGTCATGTGTGGCAACATGAGGCAAATAAATTCTTCCAAAGGAGCCAGGAAATTAATGCTCTGGCTATTGTAACCTGACCGATGTCAACCCAGGGAGGACCTTGGTATTGTAATGCTCTTTTGATGAATATATTTTGGTGGGGAGTCTTCTCCCAAAGAAGCCAAAAAGTTAATCGGACAAACTAGGGGCTATTATTATTTACAGGCTGAATCAGAATTCTGCTGGTGCTATCAACCTCGGTAAAGGGTCGTCAACGCACCAATAGGATGTCAAGTGAGATCCCACCAAAGTCCTACCTTTAGTTTATTTGTTAAAATCTAATTTAAATTTTAATAAAAAATTACACTAGATTTTGGGGCTTGCTTCGGTGTCCCCCTAGGACAAAGTTTGATTGAGAAAACCGGTTTTTGGGTGAGTTCTAGGTGAGTACCAGTTAAGGTTTAGGTCAGGACTATCCCGTATGTTGTATTTGTATACGATTTAGGGGCGGTCTATACAGGACGACCTCAGGACAAAATAGACGCCGGTCCCATATTCGTTAATCTTCTTCTTTCACGTCGTAATCAGTTCCGTTCAACATGATGAGCTGATCTCCGATACACGTAATCTCCGTATTATACTTCAGCCACTTATGCGTACAACCTTATGCATATGGATCAAAACGACTAGACCGGGTCTAGATCAAACGTGAAACCCACCCAAAAACAGGGGGAGGGGGCAGGGGATACCGAAACCAAAGTGCTAGATTTTAGCAAATGATTAATTAGAAGTGGGCTTAACATCGCTACGCATGCATATATATAACTAATAAACATAAGTCAGATTTGTGCGGCTCCAACCTTGTGGCCTGTGATATTCGCCCCGACGTCGCCCTTGCCGTACGTGCTAGCTGCTCCGGCGGTCGCCTGCACGCTCTTCTCCGTCGCCGTCGGCGGTGAGAGAGAGGTGGTACTCCAGGTGGAACTGAGTGAGGATTGATTCACGGTCTCTCTCCTGTAAAGCTTGTGGCTGCATTTGTTAGGAGTAGCTATTTATAATTCCCCTGCGCTGGGGTGGGGTGCCTTCCCGAATCTGAGAGAGAGCAGGAGTAGTATACCTAATAAACTTCCTCCGAAGCAAGCGTCTGTCTCTGATCTTGCTGGCTCACAGAATACCGAGACGGCGGAGTAGAACACGGTAGGCATCTCACTTTGCCTGCCACCTCACTTTGCAGCAAGGGACGGCAGGAATGTCGACCTTTGCCTGCCCACCTCACTTTGCAACAAGAGACCGGATTCCAAGTGGATGGAGTATTCAGCGGTACTGAGAAGGGGGGAATGAGTAGGCCGGCCAGCAAGGGAACGATATATACTATGCTACTACCAAAGACGTCTAGATACACCTATACACCTAAAAGACGTCTAGATACATTTATTTCACAAAGCTAAAATGTCTTGTATGTTTAAACGAAGGGAGTAGAATGGTTATAAAATCAGTTCACATGTGAGGGGTCTAGATTTTGACATAAGGACTCCCTCCGTTTCCATATTATTCCATGTATTATGATTAATCAAAGTCGATCTTTGTAATGATTGAACAAGTATAAACTATAAAATATTAATATCTACAATTTAAAATATGAATAATATGAAAATATGCTTCATTATGTTTCTAGTACTATTCACTTGATTATATAAATATTCATACGTTTTATATGTGGTTTATTATGAGTGACCGTGTCCTCAGTTTAATTGGAAACTGGGACTATGCCACTAAGAATCAGCCAACTAAAGAAATGCCACCAGCCGACGCGCCATTGAGGTTTGGTAGCACTTATTTCGTCGGGGACGTCGCGTGTGAAGGAGAAGAACCCGCACGCCGTTTGTGACATGTGGTGCACGCGTTTGATAAGTTATGTGACCGGTTAGATTTACTTGTTTGAGCCTGGCCGACTGTCACATTAAGTAAACTAGAGCCATGTATCTCAACAGTGGGAAAAAATGGATCTGAGCATCGCCTCTTGGGTCGCAGCTGTGCGACTTTGGAGCCCCCCAGCCGCCACCCAAAAACCACCTCTCCACCACCCCTTCACCCTTCCCCCGTTGTAGGAGGCCAGCAGCGTACAACGGCAATGGGATGCCTCTTTTGTAGCTGTTCTTTTGTCGTTCTTCCTCTCCCCAGCGAGTTCTGCCACCATCGTTTGTGCAATCTGGTTGATCGAATTCACCACGCCATCCTTGCTTCCGACGTCAAGCTCCGACCTAGATACCAACTTGATCTGAAGTTGTGGACGCGCTTGACGATAGACACCCTGCAGCGCGCCACCACGCCCTCAGTTTATCCCATAGAGGCCAACCGATCCAACACCACCGTCATTATGGTTTAAGATGGGGCTCTCTGACTCGTCGTTACTGCTCTCGATGGCGTCCCACCGTTCTGCCAGGATGTTGTCTAAGCCACCATCACGGATGGCGAGGGCAAGCATGTTGGCGCAGGAGATGGTGTGTCGATGTCCCTCATGTGCTCCTTTGTCTGTGGACGCACACTTCAACTCGCTCAGGAGGCATGCGTGCATCATGTTCCTATGGCTAGGCCACCCATTCATCTTGGATCCGCCTTGGCATTTTTATTGCTACGATAGCTTGGGTGTTGAGGAGGGGTCATGGCAGCTGTGTTTGAAGAAGAACGGATTAGTTCTAAAGGTTCCATCTCGCATGCTTAGGTTGACTCGAGAGGCAATGAAGTTTCCAGAGAGTATTCGTTGAGGATCAGGAAAAGTATGCATATCCGATGATCAGTTTTTTTGCAGCAGTGTTCTCGGTGAGTGGGGGAAGCTACACTGGCCTTGGTAGTCTAAGTCTCTAGGATGAAAACCCTCAGTTTGATATTTGGTGCTTGTACATGGCAATGGTGGCTTCGTAGTCATTTCCTTGTTGAAAACATTGCTTGGAGATTGGATCTTCTCCAGGGTGTAAGTCCAGGATTTAACCATGATGGTTAGACCGGACGACGATAGTGTTTGTGCACTCTTACCTTCCTGGATAGATTATTTTGGAGAACCGGTTTTGGCGTCTAGGTGTTGTCACCACTTGTGGTGTTCTTGCTGTTGGGAGCCTCTGATTGCTTCGACGGGGTATTATTTTTTTGTGCTTCTTCTTCTTTTGTTTTTTTTTGCTGTGTGCATCCTTAATATTGAGACCTACTCTAGAAATTATGTTGTTACAGATAATTGGTATCATCTTGATATTAATATATTCTTTTTATCGAAAAGAAAATTTATCTCAACAGCTTGTACTTCGTCCCTGTTTGCAATTCAAACTTTGAACAAACTTGGAGATGTTTTTACATCGAGCATCTGGACGACTGGATGACACTTATCGAGGAAAGGACTGAAAAGAAAAGTCAAATAACATGCCAAATGAAGACCAAGAAGAGATGATGCTCGTCGGGACACCACAAGCACCGAGTGTTCACAACAAATCTTAGTAACCTTTTCTTGACACAACACAAAAATATCCTAGTAAGTATGCACCAATATCATTTTACAAAACGTACATGCGCACAAAACTCCGAGATGTTTCAGGGAGTCAATACCACCTGACCGTATTCTAGTGAAAATCAATCCCCATAGGGAAGATTACTGGTTTATAGCAGCTGATGCATAACAGTCCAGCAAAACCATGATCCTGAAATCGATTCTAGAGGGAATGCCATGTTTAGAGGGATTAGTGCTTGTTCTTGGTTGTTCTGTCCGCGCCAGGTGTCTTTAGTTTCAGATAACGTTAGGAGTACTATATATCTTACGAAGCTGGAGCATATGTCTAATAATCAGGCAGCCCCTACGATTATGTGTTGTTTGTAAGCATGAAAATGGAGATGCCCTTTGTTTAGCAAAACATTCCTCAGAATCTAGAATTATGCCATCCTGATTGTGAATGATAAGAAGAATTAGGCCATCCTTGGTAAGGCAAGCAGAGCACCCGGACGGACGGCGCTCACGATGCTTGGCTCACCGCTCCTCCACCTCGAGAGGCCGACACGAGACTGAAACCTCAGCCAACGGAACTAGAGATTTGTCATGATCGTGGTGTTCCGTTGCTGTCTCGGTCACCATTATCTGGGGACCCCGAGCTGCTCGCCACGCCCATATAGGTGCATAGTTGAGGTAGGCTCTGCTATATATGCAGCGATACGAATAAACAGGGAACAAGAAAAATCAATGTTCTCATATATATGAATTATTAACAGCAATATGAATTAACGGAAGTATTACAATCAGATAATGGTGTGAGAATTACACAAGCAACAGACGTGTGAACAGCAGAACGGCGCATGTTGTAATAAACTTGTAATATTCCGGAATTCCTCTGAGAGGTCAGAGCTCCTCCTATCTGGTAACAGTGAAGTTTTCAGGGAGCTGAGGCTCCACTCCAACTTGATATACCTTGGGTGTGCACACTGCAGGTGTTCCGGTGATCTCCCATGGCTCATCATCCAGCACCATGCTACAGAGCACGGGGAAACCCTCCAGCGACTCCAGTTTGGGACAACCGTCGATGGAGATCTTCCGCAACTTGGAGAAGCCACTGATCTTCTTGAGCTCGGGGCAGTAGAGCACATCGAATTGCACAACCGAAGGGAAATTCTCCACAGATGCTAGGATGCTTAGACTGTACAGGTACAGGGTTCTCAAGTTGTGCCTGTTGTGGCTAGCAAGTCCTTGGGGAAGACGCCTCAGCTTGCAGTCTTGAATACAGAGTTCCTCAAGGGCAGGCATGGCCATGGCTTTGCCCTGCTCCTCCACCCAGTCCCACTCCTTCCATTGAGGCAAGTCGTACAGCACCAAATTTTTCAATTTTGGGAACGGTCTAGTAACAATGGCGCCTCCATCTCCACTGGCCAGGCTCTGAAAGTCAGGGCCGACAACCTCGATGGATGGAGCATCCCTGATCCGTATCTCTTCCAAGTTGAGCATCACACACAAACCATTAGGTAGTTGGTTGCAATTGGGCAGGCCAAATAGACCAATAAACCTCAAGCTCTTCAAGGCAGCAGCTGATGGAGCTTGCATCCAAATTGGTGGTCGATGGCCAAAGTATCTTGATAAGAATAAATCCTCCAAGGAAGGTGGAGGGCATAACCCATTGAATACTTCCTCAATTCGTTGCCCCTCCTCCTCTGTAGTTTGTTCCTCTTCTCCCATCCCCACATTCTCATCATCTCTGTAACAGTGCAACTCCAAATAGACTAGACTCTTCTTGTTACTGATCATGGCCCTTGCAGCTGTTGAACTATCAGGCACATTTTCTAGATAATGTATTGAAAGATTCCTCAGATCACAAAGAGGTCCTAACTCTTCTAGACTGCACCAACCCTCATACATCTTTGCTGGGAACCAAAAGATTGTCGTCAGTTTTTTCAAGGCACCAAACCCCATTGGTACATTATCAACATTGGACCAATTTAAGGCCAAATATCTTAAGCGCTCTAGCTTTGTAATGCTCTCGGGTAGCTTGTTGAGACTCATACAGTGGAGGAGCTCTATGTGCTCAAGGAGCTTCATCTTATGGATGTCTTCTGGCAGTCTAGATATATCTACCCCTTTGAGTCTCAGGAACCTTAGGTGCCTCAACTGACACAAAGAATTGAGAATCCAATCACACTCAGCACATTCTATACTCAATACTCGTAAACCGGAAAAACTAGCCAATGGACCACTAGGCTTAATGCTACAGTTTAGCATTAATGTTCTCAGTGATTCTAGATTTTCTAGGATTCTCCACTTTAGTATTGAATCTTCTAGTGTTATAGACAAACGACGTACTCTTTGGGTAGACAATAGAAGATTTTTAATGTCAGTTTGCTCCTTCTGAACCACAAGCGCTTCTTCTCTAGCCATAAACTGAGCAAAGGAACAAACAACATCGTGCATACAATAGTGGTACATGTTGTGATCTGAACTAAGCTCCAAAAGATTCCTATTGACCAACTCTTGGTGGTAATCAGTTCCTATTTCTTCTAGATCATGTTGGTTTGATTCTGACCTCTGGTAATCTTGAATAAACCCTTCACTTATCCACATGCTAATAATTGTACTATCGCTAGGTGCTGAATCCTTGGGAAAAAGTGAGTAATATAGAAAGCATTGCTTTAACTCAGGAGATAAATCATCATAGCTCAAGTGTACTGAGGAGTTCAGTTCCTCATGCAACCCATTTTCTTTCCATGCAATAATTTTTTTCAGAATATTTTCCCACTCAAGTTTGCTTGGGCGCCTTGTGCTTAGAAGTCCTCCCATCACTTTAATAGCAAGTGGTAAACCATCACATTTACTAATAATCTGCATCCCGATATCTTTGAGATGATCAAAAGTACTCTCACCAATAACCTACCAACAATATAAAGTACTTAATTAAGGCAAGATCTATAGTTGCATGTGCACATATTCATATTTCGTGAGTAGATTAGTTTAAAACTAAACAATGGTAACCTAACACCATGTATTACTAATGTAGTGAACTATGATAACAACACTTCTAATAGAGTTGACTTCAGAAAAAACATAATAATGTGTGGCATCCATATATATAATAAAATTGCTGAACACATTAAAGTGTGGTTCCATATTAAATAGAAACTGGTTTCCCTAAAAACTTTTTGCTACCACCAAATATAGGGAAATCACTAGAAATAATAACCCACAAACATAGAAAACAAGGCAAAATAAATTTAAATGAACATATAAAATATTCACAAAACTTTAGAGCTAAAAATGACACATAATTGTTTTTGAAAGTTATATTTCTATAGTGCAACAAAATGGTCAAGTTGGGTTTTTAGAAAACTCATACTATATTCATCAATCAGATTAAAGCCTTGTGAATTATGTTTTCATTTTTTATTTAAATATAATTAACCTATCGATAATTTTGTTGAAGGACCCAAAATAACGTTACCGCCGATCCCCATGGTAGCCACACCGCATTCACACACAACACCTTCGTCCCTCCCACTCTCTCTGTTTCTCTATGTGCATTCTAGGGGTAAGAGCATCTCCATTCGCCCCCTCCCCCCCCCCCCTCCATATGGCTTCCGGCGCGGCCTGATTTTGGGCCAGATGGAGGGGGGATTGGGCACTAGCTCCCAGTCATATGCACATAAATTTTTTGGAATTTATTTATTCAGCCATTTTATTACATGCTTGAAAAATGAAACTAGTCATACTCCTGCCTAGTCCGTTAGTACACGATTTCGGGGTCGTTGTCTTCGTCATCGCTTGGCGCGCTCGGCAGGTACCTATGTCCTTCCGCGGTTTGATGCGGGTAGCGGAGACCGGTGGCCGCAGTTGCTGCAGTGGCCCACTATGTCGTCCTCCATGTAGTACAAGGAGGCGCGCATGGCCGTGTGCTGCCCCGTGAACTCCTCCGGGTCGCTGGTGCGTCCGAGCTGGTGTGCGACCACAGGGCATTCCGGAGGCACCTGCCACTCCGGCCTCAGAGGCAGGATCCCGGAGGTGGGTTGCCCCGGTTGCCAACATCGTCGCACCCGCGGCCTCTGCTGCCCTTACTTGGACACCGCGGTGGCTGAAAGTGCGGGTACCGCAGGCGAGGGTGATATCTGTTGATGATGTGGCGCATCATACCGGCGAGGGTCTGGTTCACCCACCACAGCCGCCGGCCGGCTTCGTTGTGATTCACCGGAAGAGGGTCGTCGTCCTCGTACCTGGCGAGCTCTCTTTTTCGTCGATTGGCGACGAAGGCGGTCCAGGTCACGGTGTTGTCGGGGCACCAATTGGGATCCATCCGCTGCTCCGGCGTGAGGTCAAGGTAGTAGTGGCTCATGGGGCCGCCCGACGGACGGAACCTCGAGGCATAGGGGTGACAGGCACCCCTCCTGCAATCAGCATCCAGTCGAGGGACAGTCACTAGCCCGGCGGACATGGATAGCTGGAGGCGCACAATGCCTTCGTCTCCTCGAGGGCGAGATAGGCCCAGTGCGGGGTGTCCATGGTGAGAGGGCTGTGTGGATCTGTGGATGGCAATGGCTGTCGCCCTAGATATAGCGGGAAAGCTGGGCGGGAAGAGTTGGAAAGGGCGGGAATGAAATGGTGCGCCGACGCGTGGCCAAACGACGGGACTCGTCGGCTCTGGAAACAAAGCACCTATCTCATTGCCAAGGTTGGCCCGTGTTGTTTTCATCTCCATTCGGCACCCCGCTAGCCCCCTATGGGTTGGGTTCGGCCTGGGGCACCCGGCAACAAAACGGGCTACGCCGGCGCCAAAAAAGAAGGGGGGCATATTGGGCGTGATTTTCAATGCCGGAGCCCCCATAGCTCTTTAGGGGGGCTTTAGGGGCCCCGAGTGGAGATGCTCTAAAGGATTAGTGCCAAATCATAGAATTACTTCTGAAACATATACCTTATTGTACGTTAGGCACTTGAAAGCATGTTGCAAATTACTCTCTATGTTTAGGAATTGTAATGGTTTCAGGTTTGCCTACGTTAAACTTACTTCAAATTTGGTCAATTTTATAGAAAATATTATGGTTAAAACACCAAATTCATTTTATTAAGTTCATCATAAAAAATGTGTTGTAGTAGTATTACAAATGTTGATATAATTGTGTATCTTTCTATTCAAACTTCAAACTAGCTTAACGGTTAACTTGGAAAAACCTTAAAACTATTGTACAACCATAAAGCATAGAGAGCTCTCCAAATTAACATGCAGTGAAGAGTAAATTAATTAGTTTGACTGTGTATATTAGTACTGAGCTACTGACCTCTGGCTCCGGCAACTGTTTCTTGAGCAATGACCAAGAATCATCATTGTCTAGTTTCCTGACACGGAGTAGGTCGCCGATGGAGGCTCCCATCCTCTGAACAACATCTTCCATTCTGGAGGTGACCAGGACACGGCTGCCTGGTTGTGTACAACTGGCGTTAGCAGCGGGAACATGGAGTATGTCTTTCCATGGTCCATCGCTCCATACATCATCCAAAACCAGCAGGAACTTGTTCGCCGATAGCGCCTCGATGAGAGTCCGCTCGAGGATGGACTCATCCTTCTCTTCGTGGTGCTTCCCCCCGGCGTGGGTGATGGCGGACCTTAGCAGCTCTACCTTGTCGAAGTGTTGAGTGACGCTCAGCCATATCTTTGTTTTGAACTCATCTTTGATGACCTCGCTTGCAAAGATCTTCTTGGCGAGGAGGGTCTTACCCATGCCGCCCTGCCCAACGATGGCCAACACCTTAAGGTCTCTGCCATCCCGGGTGATCAGCTTCTGCACAAGCTTCTCTGTGTCCCTCTCGATGTTCTCCCCCACAACTTCTGACGCATTGAACCCCGCCGTCATCTTTTTGCTCTTAATATGAGCTGGATCTGTGAGCTTACTCCGTTCCTTATAGGAGCCGAGGTTGATGAAGTTGAGCCTTTTGGCATCCTTGCGGATGTTGTCCAAATCCTCGTTGAGCTTCTTGATGCGGCTGCCTATCTCATGGGCGAACACGGGGTTCCTCAGGCAGAACAACAACGGCTGGAAGCAGCCCCGCAGCTTCTTCTTCAAGTGCCCTACAAAAGAAGTTGGACGGCGTGAGGAGGAGGCACCGCCAACTTCGTCACTCTTCTCTGGTCGCTCCATGACCTCGAGCTGGCAGAGCTCAAGGATATCGGTTGCCTCGTACATGACGTCTTTGAGCTTCCCCACCCACGCCTTGACGTTCTTGTCGGTGATGCGTCTTCTTTCGGCGTCGGTGAGGTAGTCCTGGAGGTGTATGACGTTGTTGTTCAGCTTCTGAATCTCGGCTTCAACGCCCAGCAGCATGCTTAGTTCTTCTTCCGTCATGTCGGCGATCATCTTTTTCACATAGGGCGCCAAAGCATCCAGGACTACCGCCATGGCTTCTGCACTCAAGTTAATCATAGTACAAGCTGTTAGCATGCATAGACATTCTACTCAGAAGCTAATTAATGGTGGCTACTTAAGCTGCTCTCTGAAGTAAATGGCCCCGACTCAGTAGTACTGCACATAGTACTAAGTTAAAACAAGTAGTAAATTGTTTAACTGTTCGAACCAGATCTGCTCCGAACGGTCTAAATCCAAGACTGCAGATCTACTCGTTCTTCACGGCTTGAGGTTTGGGCGTCATGTGTGGCAACATGAGGCAAAGAAATTCTTCCAAAGAAGCCAAGAAATTAATACTCTGGGTGGGGAGTCTTCTCCAAAGGAGCCTCAAAGTTAATCGTGCAAACTAGGGATTTAATTAACACAGTGGCTATTATTATTTACAGGCTGAATCAGAATTTTGCTGGGGCTAGCAACCTCGGTAAAGGGTCATCAACGCACCAATAGGGTGTCAAATGAAATCCCACCAAAATCCCATCTTTAGTTTATTTGTCAAAATTTAATTTAATTTTTAATAAAAAAAATACACTAGATTTTAGGGTTTGCTTCGGTGTCCCCATAGGGCAAAGTTTGATTGTAAAACCGGTTTTTTGGGGTGTTCTAGGTGAGTACCGGTTAAGATTTGGACGTACTATCCCATATATTGTATTTGTATACTATTTAGGGGCAGTTTGTATAGGACGACCCCAGAAAAAAATAGATACAGGTCCCATGTTCGTTAATCTTCTTCTTTCACGTTGTAATCGATTCCGTTACATGATGAGCTGATCTTCTATACATGTAATCTCCGTATTATACTTCTCTCAAAACAGGCTTTCGCCCCGCTATATTAATATAGCAACCACATGATACATCAGAACGGTCAACGCCCCACAGAAAAAAGAAAAGAAAGGAAAAATAAAAAATGCCAACAATGGCAGTTTGACTACACAAAGATGGATCGCAACCGCTGCCATCAACGGCAGCTCACCATGCGAGGACACCCGGAGCCGCCGCCTCCACCGGGGCGGACGCGCCGTCGCCGCCAGAACCGTCGCCGGCCGAGATAGCACCGCCGCCAGACGCGCCCTCCGGAGCAGGGGCTCCGCGCGCGCGGGAGGAGGATGGGCCGCTGCCGCCGACACCACGTGGGCAACGCCCGGTGGCGCACACCAGCGGCGGCGGACGGGAGGAGGATTAGAGGAGAAGCCCGGCCACAGGAAGTTTGGGAACCCCCGGTCGCCTCGCGTGGGGAGACGCCGCGGGGGTGGGACGAACCGTTTTTCGCTCAGCCGGTGAAGTCTTGACCGTGTCCCGAGTTCTTTCGAGTACCCCGTATTATACTCCAGCCATGTATGTGTACAACCTTATGCATATGGATCAAAACGACTAGACTGGGTATAGATCAAACGTGAAACCCACCCAAAAACAGGGGGGAGGGGGCAGGGATACCGAAACCAAAGTGCTAGATTTTAGCAAATGAAATAGAAGTGGGCTTAACATCGCTAGGCATGCATATATAATATATATAACTAATAAACATAAGTCAGATTTGTGCGGCTCCAACCTTGTGGCCTGTGATATTCGCCCCGACGTCGCCCTTGCCGTGCTAGCTGCTCCGGCGGTCGTCGCCGGCGGTGAGAGACAGAGGTGGAATTGAGTGAGGATTGATTCACGTTCTATCCTGTAAAGCTGTGGGCTGCATTTGTTAGCAGCTATTTATAATTCCCCTGCGCTGGGGTGGGGTGCCGTGCAGGTGTAATAAACTTCCTCCCAAGCAAAGCGTCTGTCTCTGATGATCCACGGAATACTGAGACGGAGTAGAACACGGTAGGCATCTCATCTCAGCCAAAGGGACGGCGCCAGGAATGTCGACCTTGCCTGCCACCTCACTTTGCGGCCAGGGATCGGATCCCAAGTTGATGGAGTATTCAAGTGGGGAAATGAGTAGGCCGGACAGCAGGGAACGTATCTATGCTTACTACCAAGGATGATGCACGCAACGCAAATAGAATGCATGGTTATAAACGTGTGACGACTTGAATCAGTTTGCACGTCAGGATGGTCTGGATCTTGTCATAAGGACTCCCTCCCTTCCATATTACTCCCCGTGTTAGGTTTAATCAAAATCGATCTTTGTAATGTTTTAATAAGTATAAACTATAAAATATCAATATCCACAGTTTCAAGTACGAATAATATGAAAATATGCTTCATTATGTTTCTAGTACTATTCATTTGATTATATAAATATTCGTACCTTTCTATAAAAGAGCTAAAGAGGAACCAATTCCTATATAACTAAACAGGGAACAAAGTGAACTTTATCAGACAGCAGAGTGAACTTCATTTTCAATGCGAGTGAACTTTTTTTTTCTTGGGAAACCACCATGTTCTAAGTGAACTTTTTAAAATTTCTAGCCATGTCCCAAGTGAACTTTTTAAATATAAGGCGAACCTTTTTGGATGGTAGAGTTAACTTTCTTTTTAATCGCTTGTGAACTTTCTTTTTCATGAACACCCTTGGAATTTTCTAGCCTTGTCTGACATAAACTATCAAATATAACGAGAATTCCCGTAAGTGAACTATGTTTTCCGCAGAGTGAACTTTCTTTTTATCGAACATCCTTCTAGTATTTTTTTTAGTCCTGCCTGAAGTGACCCGTCGTGTTCGTGTTCAAAGTGAACTATATTTTCCTATAGAGTGAACTTTATTTTTAATGCATGTGAACTTTTTTGTACAACTGAGTGAACTATCTTTTTTCAACACTTGTGAGCTTTATTTTTTTTATCAATTAGAGTGAATTATTATTTCGATCAGAGTGAACTTTTTTTTCTCGAACAGCCACCATGTTTTCATAGTGAACTTTCGAAAAAATTAGCCATGTATGAAGTGAACCTCCAAATAAAATGCGAAGTTTTTCAGAAAGAAGAGTGAATTGTTTTTACTCTTGTGAATTTTGTTTTTCTCGAAAAGGTTTCCTAGCGAGATTTGAGAAAAAAATCTTCCAGAAGAGTGAACTTTCTTTTTCAACAAAAAAAGAGAAGTTCAGAGTAGGCCAGAGGCGATGGGGAAGATGGTGGGGTGAGGAGATGGGAGGAAAAAGACCGTCGGTGTTGGATATGCGCAGTAGGTGGGGAAGGACGGTGAGGCTTCCCTCCGCTGCACGCCGGTGGTGGGGGTGGCGGCGCGGTTGCTCGCCAGTGGCGCGCTGGATGACGGAGAAGGCACGGGCGACCAGGGATCTGGGGCGGCACGATGCAGGAGAGAGTAGGTGCGGGCGGCCGGGGAACCGAGGCCGTGGCTCGCCGGCGTGTGGAGAAGGTGGGGAAGGGCGGCAAGGTGGCACACCGCTGCCCACAGTAGGTAGGAGGAGGTCGGCACGGTGGCTCGCCAGCACGCGGAGAAGGAGGAGGACGGGGCGGTGGCCCGCCGGCGCCTATAGTAGGTAGGGAGGGCGGTGAGCGCGGAATCCCGTCACGGGAGGGGGAAGAAGATGCGGGGTAGGTAGGGGCGTGGACCGGGTCGAGAAAAGGAGGTGGTTATTTTGGGGGTTCCTATATAACCTATATAGGAAACTCTTAAGGGGGTCCTCTTTAGTCCTTCTCTACCTTTTTATGTATATATACTAGCACAATGCCCGCACGTTGCTGAGCCAAGAGTAAGATTGTTTGATCAGAATCGAGATATTGAATTGCATATTTTTACCACAAAAGTTTACTATCTGTGTTATTCAAAACAAACTCTACAAAAAAAAAATTCAGACCAAAAGTCTCGAATTTGTTAGGCAATCAAGTGAAGTATAAAACTTATATTACAGTAAACTATCATTTTTTCACATGTGTACGATAAAACACACACTATCTACACAGAGTGTATCAGCAAAAGTGAGAAAAAAATTCAAACATAAGGACAAAATCAACTTATATGGAATAAAAACTATGCTAGGAGGTCCTAGGAAGCAAAAAAGAAACACTTTGAGGCCAAGCTGTCTATTGAGTACAAAGCAAATTGAATCTTTTATACCAACTTTGGCTTATGTCATGCAGAGATTATACTAAGAGAGATTCTCAAGTTAAGAGAATATTAGTGAACGAAAAGCGAGCACAAGAAGACATTGGTATGAAGCAGATTGAAAATGACAGCATTGATATGTCCCACGGTAATCAATATGAGGTAGTAATTAACATAATACTACACAGAATTACGAACAAAGAAAGAACAACTTGAGAAGTGAGGCAGTGCAGCAACCTAGCAACTTCACAACTGAGGCAGTATGTCCCTGTCATGCATGTTACAATATTTTTACGGTACAATAGGTACCGGAAATCCATTGAGGTTAGAGAGAGAGAGAGAGAGAGAGATCCAAGAGCCTGACCACGAACGGAAGTCCAGTATTGTGCTACTCGCAGGTGTGCCACCCAGCCAGAGATGACTGATCTGGTAGGGCTCCATGGAGGAACATCCTCAACACGGCACGCCATCCATCACCTGATAACCTATATACAGTCGTGCCTCATACTATTATACTGGAGTGCCTCTTTGCCTTGTACGAGAAGAATAGAAGCAGCATGATTCCAACGGACCATCTCCATTAATTCTTCTCCTGTCAACATGAATAGGAGTATGCGACGGGTCTGGCCTATTGTTCCTCTACCACGGCTCCACATTCAAGTCTTGTCTACATGCAACTCATTATCCTTTGCAAGTCGAAATGCATTTTTTCCAGAGGATCTAGTCATTCAGAGACTCGTATACAGTCTCATGTTCACTAAATCGAGTCAGGTCCAAGCAAGATCTGAACTCTCCGATCGAGCTTTAACTTGAGTTAGAAGCGCAGAATGTGCAGATTCTTCAGTTAATAGAGCTCTATTTGGAAAGGAATTCAGACAATTTCTTTAGTCCCGACAGCTTGTGATATTGCTGGATACCTACCCTACTCAAATAACAGTGGTACGAGATGAATGGGAATCTTGCAAATGGTTTTTAATTAGTACCTGACCCTGCCTCAAGTCGGCCAAAATTGAGCATGAAGATATGGAGAGAAAAGCGAAGCACGGACCGTACCATTGCCCAACGCATCCATCCCTCCCCCGTCAGGTTCGCCGGCCATATGGATTTCTCGACCACCAAATCCGCGCAGACTTTGTCGCTATGGAGGAGGGGAGGTGACTGGCTGCGCGGCCTCGACCCTCCTCCTGTACGCCTACGCGCGGGGTGCAAGATGCCACCAATCGGGTGCCACTACGCGTGCCCCGTCCTGCGCCGACGTCGACCATCAACAACCCGGCTCGATCTCCATTTGCACACCGCTCCCCATGTAGTCCTTTGTCGCCCCTGCTCGGCTACTGTCGTCGGCGCACCGACGAGTCGACCAGAGGGAGTTGATGGGGCTCCGCGCGCCGGAGAGAGGATGTGCGGGCGGCGCAACCCACCACAAGCGCGCGGGTTCCTCCCGGTGGCGTCAAGGCCAGCGGGTTCCCCCCGGCAGCATCGTGGCTAGAGGCAGGGCGGCGCGAGATCCGCGTTTTGGGGTCGTAGCCTGGCAGGGGAGGCAAGTGTGAGGGGTTGCCGTGGACGCCGACATGGAGGAAATCATGGGAAACCAGTAGTGGACGAGCGGCGGGATTATAGCTTTCATGCGACATCTTTACGTGGAATTGGAAGAAACCGGATATGGTCGCAAAGAATAGCTCGCATGCGATATTTCTGAAGCGGCAAATAGCTTCCGTGCGACACTTTCACTTAACCCCACGAGACCGTCAACGAATTCGAATCAGATGAGCACAGTAGGACCCACAGCCTCTCTACGTCATGATGGAACTCACCTGATGTCCACCTTATATCGTGGGACCCACGCTGTGGTTGAAGAGAGCCGTTGGCCCCGATCCGTCCCCACACCCGAGCACTCCCGCCACCGTTTCAGCATCTCATCCCCTTCAGTTTTCTTCTTCGGCGAGCAAGTGCGGCAACGCCGGCGAGGGATGTCGAGCTCTGCTTCAGCCTCCCATCGCTCATGGCCTCGGTATGGTGCGGTGCCGATAAGGAGGTGCCCCGATTGCCCCCGTACCGCGCCCCTGAAGCGGATTGTCACATCCACCGACAAGAACGGCAACATTGGCCGGGAATTTGTGAAGTGTGAGAGCAAGCCCGAGCCGGGAAAGGTGAGATCTGAGTGTTCCGAGCGCCAATTTATCGCTTTTCTTTCGAAATTTCATGCATTTCATCGAATTTTGGATTTAGGGTTCATCTCTGTGATTTCATGAACTGCCAAAATGTGGGCATTTTGAGTGGCTTGATGAGTACATCGAGCGAATTAGGGTGGAGGTAGCATCCCGGGAGCTCGAAAACCTGTCCGTAGTGGAGCAATTGGGATGTGGCAACCCCATTTCCGCTGGTACTACGGTGGATGCGGAAGTGAAGGCCGAGCTGAAGAAGATGAACAATCAGCTAAGGCAAATCATCGAATCGAAGAAGCAGGACAATCTGATGGCCGGTTTTTTATTTTTGTGTAATTTCTCTCGGATTAGTTTATCTCCTGATCATTAATCATTAGACAGCGCAATCAGTGTTCGAGTGATGCTTTGTAATGGATGTAATGGTCTATGTCTTTGGCTTGAATAAAATGCAACACAAATTCGGGCTAATTTTGAGCTGCTCTGTTTTTGAAATTAGTGTTCCTTCAGTTTCGCCAGTGTTCCTTCAGTTTTATTAGTGTGCAGGGGACGCCCGTGTGCAGGGGAGGAGGAGGGGTTGAAAATTTAAAAAAAAAATTGACGAGGAGTGATTAAAAAAGGCCAGGCCCAAATAGAACTTAGCCAGGCCAAAATGGTCGTATCCAGGCCCAATAGTAACTACATGTAGATTGGGCAAAAAATGGTACTCACGTTACAATATAAATAGGGACGTGTGGATCTGCAGATACTCGTGCTCAAGTCGCAATCTTTTATTTTTTGCGAAAGTAAATATATAAATGAAGTCCAAGGGCATCCATTTAACTAACATAACTTGGGTGCCCTTTTAACTTATGTAAATATGTAAATGTCTTGTTTGAAAATGAAACATGTGTTGTTTGAAAATAATCAACCATCATAACGTTAACTTATTCTTCGTTTTGAGCTTTTCTAATTTCACTCATTTTATAAATATTGCACGAGTATTATATGAGAACTTGTTTTTGTGTCTTTTGTTTTATACACTTGTTATTTTGGGTGTTTTAACAAATGACAATACAATAAAACACAGATTACAATAAAACACGGGATAGCTAATATATTAGATAACATTTATATTAGATATCCCGATAATATTACAATAAAAAGAAAAAAGGTACAATAATATAGAAGGGAAGGGCAACTAGGCGCCTAAACTCTGGGCTAAACCCTAACCCTAGCTACCCTACACCATCGGCGGTGGAGGCGGTGCCGGTGCCACCGCCCTTCGAGCCGCCGCCGCAGCATTCCAAGCCGCCAGCCTCTCCTGATGCTCCCGCTGCTGCTGCTCCTCCTGGAAGGCCCAGCAATTGGCCTCACATCGTTCCTCGTCCTCCCGTTTGCGCATTTTCTTCAAGGCGCGCGCGACTTGCTTCTCCTCCCACTTGGCGTAAGCAGCCAGCTCCGCCTCCTCGTCCTTCTCCGCCGCCTTATAGTACTCTTCGGAGGGGCCGTTGTCGGGGAGGTTGACGCTGGGGAGGGGGTTGTGGACGAAGTGGCCCTCCGCCCAGGGGCAGGGCGGGGCTTTGCGTCGCCCCCCTTTTTTGCCACGCTTGGGGCGCGTGGGCGCCTCCTGCTCCCAGACCTGCTTGTGGTCCGGGTGGTTGTCCTCGTTGCTAACTTCGGAATCGGAAGGGAAGTGGAGGGGGGAGGTCGCCATGGTCGCCGGAGTGTTTTGGGTCTGGGAGGAGGCAAAGGGACGGGCTCGAGGTTGAAATGAAGATGAGGGGCAAGATGAGATGAGGAGTCAAAGGCGTTTTGCCTATTTATTGAGGGCGGGGCGTAAAGGGAAGCGTGGGAATCCAGCGTTGGCGCAGCCGCGTGCGCTGCGTTGCGTGTAGGCAGCGGACGTAGCCGCGTGCGTGATCAATACGGTCATTGCAAAAAAATTGCTAGGATGCGACGTGACCCCTGCACCGTCGCCCCCGCCCCTGCATGCATGCATGCATTAATGCGAAAGAGAGAAAAAACGTCCAAGGTAGTTGTTCATTGGTAGTGAAAAATAAAAAAGAAAATAGAATTTGGCCTTGATTTACTCGGTAATAAATGCAGAAATCTAGGACCAAGTTACTCGTTCGTTTTTACACAGCGCATGCAACAAACTCGTTCGTTTTTACACACGCAAGAAAAATCGGCGTGAAACTAAGTTTATAATATTTTAGATTTTGATATTTTTTCTTATATACATAGTCAAAGTTTGACTGAAGAAATTTGTTAGACGTACACTTATTTAATGCGGAGGGAGTAAATACGCTACATCGCTGTTGCACGCAAAATAGCTAGACTACAACACGAGAGGCAGCTGCATAGCATGCATATATGGTGCAGCCCGCCCTGTCCAGCGCCCTCGCATGCCACGCTCGGTCCAACGGTCAATAGAGTGTGTTACGCTGTACCTTTATTTATTACATATTTTAGATTTTGATATTTTTTCTTAGGCTGGTCATAGTGACATGCATACTCTCTCTGTCCACAAATAAGTGTACGTTTGGCTTCAAAATTTGTACACAAAAAAGTGTACTTCTACCTTTCCAATGCACTTTCAAGTAGAAAAAATTGCTTCACGAAAATCAAGTCCAATAACATTTAGCAAATGGTCACTTCAATTTATACATGCACCTACCTCATTGGAGGTGGGAGAATTAAAGATGAGAGAGAACATGACTAACACATTTCCAATACACTTTTTACTCCATCCCATAATTTATCTTAAAATTCCTAAACGTCCACTTATTTGCGGACGGAGGGAGTATGTGGGAGTAACTTAGAGTAGTAACATACATATGTTACTAGTCTAAGTTACTACTCCATAGTGCAAAATAACATAGATGTGGTATCATGCAAAGTCTCATTTATTACAATGTAGACTCATTTTGTCTTGAAATATGTGATGTTATGGTAACATTGCTAGTTAACACAAACCTCTCTCCCATCATTTATTTGCATGCCATGTCATCTAAATGCTTAGTTGACAATACATATAGGACTATGTTACTATTCAAGTCACTCCCACTATGACTAGCCTTATATACATAGTCAAAGTTTATAAAATATTGACTAACCGAAACGGAGGGAGTATGACGCATGAACCTGAGGGGAGTAAGTTTGACAGAAGAAAGTTGTTAGACGTACACTTATTTAATGCGACGGAAGGAGTAAATGCGCTGCAGCGGTGTTGCACGCAAAATAGCTAGACTGCAACGCTAGAGGCAGCTGCATGCATGGTGCAACCCGCCTCGCCCAGCGCCCTCGCATGCCATGCTCGGTCCAACGGTCAATGGAGTGTGCCACGCTATACCTTATCTATTCATGGAAAAACGATGAAGCCAATCATATTCCAGAATCATCCATCCGACGGATCGGCAAGATCTAGCCGCGAAATCCTTCTAAGAGACGCCAACCAATCAGGTTGCAGAACAAGCCCTTCCACGGATCGCCCAGAGCCACCCACGGAATCCTTCTAGAAGACGCGATCGGACGGCCACAGTGTCGCGCTAGGATTAGATCTACGTTCCTCATTCGGCCTTAGGGTTAGCTGGGTTTAGGATGCAGTCAACGGGGTTTCACAAGTTTGACCAGACATTCAAATGTGCCTAACTAATTCAAAAAAAATCAAAAAAAAATACAAAACCTTCGCATGGTGTCATGTTATGTGACATAGTTGTGAGGAAAAATATCAAACTTGGTCTATTGATCATATTTCAAAAAGCCCTTCACAAAATGACCTATCTCCTCAGGTTTTACGGCTTTGGTCAAATGACCAATGATATGGCTAGAATCAAGGCATAGTTTGTGATAATGTGCCCATATTGGGCATGCATGTGTATAATGGGATGACTAACAATGTTGTAGTACAAAGTTTTCCTTTTCTACGCACAGAAAATCCATTTTCTATTTTCTGAGTGCCGAAAGAGGGGGGATTTGTGAAGCAACCACCAAATTGAAGTTTCAAAATGGTAACATCCTATTTTTAAAAAATACTAGACCACCTAGCATGTACAATTTCCCAACTTGAGTATCTCAAACCTTTTATTCCATCCCTGGTGAAAAAGACAAATCTACTAGAATTTGGTAAGATATGAACTACAGGTACATGATTTCATGCTGATGATTTTTTTGTAAAAATCATTTTTAGGTTCACATCCTATTTCATCAGATATCCAATGCTAGTTTTGTGAGCCTCACCCCCTAGCTAAGAATATTTATGAAAACCCTTCAAAAAGTTTGACCAGACATTCAAATGTGCATAACTAATTCAAAAAAAATCAAAAAAAATACAAAACGTTCACATGGTGTCATGTTATGTGACATAGTTGTGAGGAAAAATATCAAACTTGGTCTATTGATCATATTTCAAAAAACCCTTCACAAAATGACCTATCTCCTCCGAGGTTTTCTGGCTTTCGGGTCAAATGACCAATGATATGGCTAGAATCAAGGCATAGTTTGTGATAATGTGCCCATATTGGGCATGCATGTGTATAATGGGATGACTAACAATGTTGTAGTACAAAGCTTTCCTTTTCTCATACGGAAAATCCATTTTCTATTTTCGAGTCAAAGAGGGGAATTTGTGAAGCAACCACGAAATTGAAGTTTCAAAATGGTAACATCCTATTTTTTAAAAATACTAGACCACCTAGCATGTACAATTTCCCAACATGAGTATCTCAAACCTTTTATTCCATCCCTGGTGAAAAAGACAAATATTGCCGAATCGGTTGGAAGTGGGTAATATATGAACTACAGGTACATGATTTCATGCTGATGATTTTTTGTAAAAATCATTTTTAGGTTCACAACATGATATTTCATCAGATATCCAATGCTAGTTTTGTGAGCCTCAACCCCTAGCTAAGAATATTTATGAAAACCCTTCAAAAAGTTTAACCAGACATTCAAATGTGCATAACTAATTCAAAAAAATCAAAAAAATACAGAACCTTCGCATGGTGTCATGTTATGTGACATAGTTGTGAGTAAAAATACCAAACTTTGTTTTATAAATGGTCGAAAAAAAACTTGCTTAGAAATGGGGTGGTTTACCCTAGCTTTGGAGCCCATTTCTACCACATTTTGGGTGAGGGTGAGTTGTACTTCACAAAAGGGATCAGGGTGAGGATGAGTTGTAATGTACATATGAGAAAAACGTTGGAATCTCATACAAACATAGAAAAGTACACATAGCTACATTTGTTGAAATTCAAACTTACCATCATATTTGAATTTTGTCCAAATTATCAACAAGTGACAAATTATTATAATAACAAATGTTTACAACAACAATTGCCAAATTATTACAATAACAAATGTTTACAACAACAAGTGCCAAATTCAAAGTCTATTTATTTTGGCTCTTCTTACCCCTTGTTTTCTTCTCCTTCACAAGTTTCACACCACACAACAGGTTTATGCTCTTCTTTTTCTTACCATTACCATCTGGCCTCCCCACAGCATGTCCAAGAGTCTCCTTCACCTCCTGCACCTCCTCAACAACACAATCTGGCACCAGAGCCTCGTCAACATGGTCACTTTGCACCAGAGCCTCATCAACATGGTCACTTTGCACCAGAGCCTCATCAACATGGTCACTTTGCACCAGAGCCTCAACAACAGGCTCATTTTGTACCAGAGCCTCAACAACAGGCTCATTTTGTACCAGAGCCTCAACAACAGGCTCATTTTGCACCAGAGCCTCAACAACAGGCTCATTTTGCACTAGAGCCTCAACAACAGGCTCATTTTGCCCCTCATTTTGCACCAGAGCTTCCAAATCAGAAACGGTGTGCCCTAAAGCCTCAACAGTTTGCACATCATCCTCCAAAACAAGTTCTGATTGCACCTCAGCAACACCAAACATGATCTGGTTACTTCTCTTCTTTATTTGGCCATTGATTCTTGCCCTTTTCACTGGCCAGCATTCGTCAACAACAAGAGGTGGGTCTTTTTATCCACGCTTCCTCCTGAAAACAAGCAAGTTAGCTGGGGGAGAAAAATCATCAACAAGAAATGGGATAGATTTTGGATGAACATACTTTGGCTTTTCAGCAGTGTATCTACACTTGGTAGAGCCAGCTCGGTGTCCAAGTTCTTCACAGAGTTTGCATCTATTCTTGTTACCTTTTTGGGCCCTTTTTGGCTTGGCATCTTTCTTTTCATATTTCTTTCCCTTCTTGCTGCTCCCACCTTTCTCAAACCAAGCCTTGAATCTACTCTGCTTGGGCCTGCCGGCCTTTATTTTCATCAAAGGAGGACACAAGGAGAACTGAATGTCCACTTCAGACCACTGAGACTAATCTGTAAGTGTTGGAATTGGTGTTCCATATGCATCCTTTAATTTTGCTACAGAATAATACTCATGCAAATATGGGTGCATATTTAGCTTGTGTTTGGAGACCAAGAAAAGTATGGCATGCTCACAAGGCTTCCTAGTGTGTTGCCACTCAAGGCATGTGCATTCATGCAATTGAGTGTCAACAGCATGCCTCCTGCCAGTCTTTGTATCTCTGACTTTAGCACCCCACAATGAGGATTTCTCAACACGCAAATGTGCAAGATTTCTGCTCCTGTTGACCACCTGCTGCACAACATCAGGAAGCTTATATCCTTGAAGAACATCACCAAGCCTTCTTCTCAATTCCCACAACCTCATGATCATGATCCTGATCCTGATCTGGTCAACCATATCATGGACAGGCAAGTCTTTTAACTCCTTCACTTTGTTGTTGAAACTTTCTGCCAAATTATTGTTGATACGATCACATTTGATGGCAGTGTTAAAACCAGACCTGTACCATAAAAGAGAATGGTAGGTTTCTAACCATGTACAAAACTTGACCCTATCCTCCTTAGAGCATGCCGCCTTAATCTTATCAAGGTGATATGAATGTGTCTGTCTGTTGTAAGATCTTGCTGCTGTCCACATGCGTCCAAAATCATCTCCTATGAATTTTTTGATCAAATTCATCCACATATGGCCGAAGCACCCCCTCTGCTCAGCATGAGGGAAAACAATCTTCACTGCATTTTCTAAACCTTTACATGCATTTGTGTGCACTGCCAATGGAGAGACTGGTCCTATGCATCTTTTCAACTGCATCATGAACCATGTCCATGATGCCTCTGTCTCAGACTGAAACATGCCAATAGCTACAGGGAACATCCAATTGTGTCCATCTAAAGCATTGCATGCTGCTAGTTGACCATTCCACTTTCCAGTCAAGAAAGATGAGTCTATACTCAAATATGGATGGCACCCTGCTTTGAAGCCATCGATGCAAGGCTTTAAAGCCATGAAGAATTTAGAGAAGAAGACTTTCCCATCAGCTGTTACCTTAGTATCTATCTCCACAACACTGCCAGGTGACCTCTTCTCTACTTCTGCTTTGAAGTTATAAATCATTCGAAAGGTATTTGTCCAATCACCATATAGCTCTTTCATTGCCCTTTGCTTTTCCTTCCACACTGTAGTATAATTCAGCTTAATGGGGTACTGCTTTTCCAAGTCTATTTTCAGACTCTTTGCAGCGCTGTTTGGTGTTGTGGCTAAAATGGGCTTGATCTTTTCTGCAACCCATAATTGTGATGTCATTTTTGTAACTGTTTGAGAATTTGTAATGTAAGTATGAGGTTTTGGAATTTGATTCACTCTTATTGTCCTTCCATCAGGTTGGCGTCTAGCAGATATATACCACTTGCAAGGCTTGGCACCACCATCATAACCTATGCATTTTGCATAGAACTTCTTTTTATCAGTCCACATAGTCTTGATAGCAAACTCACGTTTGACTGCATATGTCCTGAAACACATCCTGAATTCATCCATGCTTGAAAACAATCTTCCAACTTCAATAATTGGGTCCTCTTTGTCATAAAATGTTACTAGCTCATCATCATGTGCATCATCTACATGCACTGCAACATTTTCCAATAACTCTAGATCTATATCTGCCTCTTCATCTCTTAAATGGTTGTCACCATCATTTGCAGCTTCATCCCTCTTCTTATCCTTGTCTCTGTCATCTATAGGAATGCCAAAAAGCTTTGCCATTTCAATGTCATCTATTGGTGCAATGACCAAATCAGTCCGGTCATGTATCTCAACTGAATCCCAATCAACAGTTACAATCCTTTGTGCATTACCATATGCAGCCTCCCCTTGTGCATTAGCATCATCCTCCACTGTTAACACTTCCAACTCAGTAAGTATAGGCATTACTTGCCTTTGTGTAGCCCAATCATCCTCGACCATCTGAGCAGCCAGCTTCGAGGCCACATATCCAACCCTTGAATCAGGTTCCAGATCAATGAGCTGTGCTAAAAACAGAACAGTTTTGCTTGTCCAACCGTTTCGCTCATCGATTTCATCAACTATATGTTCACCTATCTCAACCCTAACATAGTCACATTTGTAATCATCAAATCGTAACAAAAAAACTTCTTGCTCTGGCCCCTAAACCACACTATCCCCAATTTTTTCCACCATTTTCCTCAGCGCCTCCTCTCCCATGTTTATTAGCTCTTGGGGATCAACATGTTCTAATTCCACCTCCCATTTAACAACCGTGTCTCTTTCAATGATCTGCGTTCTGCCATTAACTAAAACAACCCTAGAGGGAAAGAAATTGATGCGAAATTCGAAGGTTTGGCGCGCAACATCGTCTCCCCTGTTTTTGGCGGGCACTGTGAGCTAGCGGAAGCGAACAAATAGCTCAACCTTAGAGAAATTAAGTGCAGAGATACGGGATATACCGATTAGAAGTCCCCTCTCCATGCTCCATCTCGTTCCCCCTCGCCCCATTCCGCACACCCTCGCCTCCACAATCTAGCATCAATGGACACGCTCAGATCTCGAATTGAGAAGAATGGGGGAGGAATTAGCTTTGAAATGGCACTCACCACCTTCGCCGTCGAACGAAAGCGCCGCCGCCTAAAAGAATTGCCCTGCCGCCGCCGCCGAGAACGATGAGTGAGGTCTGCCGCGGCCGTCGGGGAAGCTACAGTCAGTGTGACGCGTGCTCTCTGTCAGAAGCGGTTGGTTTGACTGGCTTGACTGGCTGTCCCAACCGACCGGTTTGGCTTAACCCTAATCTTGGAACAAAGTTAAATGTGTCCTTAACAACTGTTTTATGGCCTGTGTGGCCTTGGACTATTAGCTGCCTCACAAGCGTCGCATGCGAGCTATTCTTTTCAACGATGTCGTGTTTCTTCCAATTCCGCGTAAAGACGTCGCATGAGAGCTATAAGCCCGAAAGGCGGCGGAAGGGATTGGGGTCGTCTATTTTTTTATCAAACCGGGTAAGTTGACTTGCGGGTGGAACAGGTGGGTAATTAGCTGCACACGGCAGGGGCAAAATTGTCCAAAATGGACCATTGACACAAACCGTGCGTTCTTTATTATTAGATATATAGATATAGTTGGTCAAATTTTGCAATGTTTGACGTGGCTCATCGGAGACAAAGTAAGTCGTATTATGCGTACTAGTTGGAGTACTCTTTTAAGGGATGCTCTAACTATTGTGGTTAAACGTGATTTTATTTTATTTGCTTGTGCATGCATGTGTGTTTATACTTTAGTAGTAAATGTGCAAGTGCACGCGTGTCCCTATTTATACAAATTTAAGGATAACTGAAATACACCAGAATTAAGACATACTGACCAAGGTATATTTTGAAAACATTCAAATTTTATTAAGAAATTTTCCAAATAGATTATGGAACAAAAATCTCAAGGAAAATTATAGGAGGACATAATATTGTTAACATAACTCCCAAGAAACCGTGAAATACATTGCCACACATTATATGTGCCATTTTCTAATGTATAGTTCATACGTATACTTTCTAAAACTAGGGATATTAAAACTGAGTCAAAGAGTAGGCATGTCACGACCTGGGCATTTTTAGCTGTCGGATTGTGCCATCTATAGATTTCTGTTCGTCGGATGGTCATCAAATCCCATGTGCGTCGAATTATCTTTTAGAGACGCCTCTCAAGGCATCAAATAACCTTTTCGTGGTTAATTGTGCTCGAATGGCTCCTCAGCCCATTGCTTCCTTTACTACCGGTTGGTAACAAGAGAACAAAAATTAGGAGGACAGAGGAGACGCTAGGAGATTTGGCGGACGCAACACCCAACGAGATGTGAGCAACCCACGAGATGCATCCCTCAATCCGATCGACCACAGGCCGGAAGCTGGAGCGTGGCATCGCGTCCTGATCCGCCAGTCCAGATTGATCTTTAGGATGGTGTTAATTTTCAGTTCTTGCTAATCCATAATGGCAACAATCGTGTGCGAACCGACGGCGGGGACCGATGATTGTATCTTTCTATACTTCTTCTGCTTGTCCTACAAAATCTCACAAGTCCGCATGTACCCGTGTTCGTCAGGCAGCAGGGTGGCCTCAAGCGGCCGTCCAATGGCGACAAACACCCTCAACTGCCCATCACCCGAGTCCCTGCAGCTCCAACACCAACCCGCCTACGCGGCACTCTCCATCAACGACCAACGACCGGCAAACAACTTCTTTGCTGCCAATGGGTAGCCAGTCGACGCACGAACCTACATCATCATCAACCAGAGCTGGCGCACTCGCCAGCCCGACGATTTGAGGCATACCGTCACCAACCGCCGCGACGGTGAACCAAGGGGATCGCTAAGCCGAGTCGGACTCCAGTACTTCGGACCGATGATCCGAGGCGAAAAATACCCGGCGAACTTCAAGGCGCCGAAGGAGATATAGAAGTACGACCCCTCGTACGACCCTTCCGTGTGGCTGGACATGTACGTCCACACCGACCTGCTCGCCGCTCGCTACCTCCCCCTGATGATGGCGGGAGCATGCCGGTAATGGATCAACACCCTCCCCGCAGACATCATCGACTCCTGGGAGGAAATACATGACGCCTTAGTCAGGCACTTCGAGAGCTCGTACACCCGCGCCACCACCATCGAGGACCTGGAGCGATACGTCCAGGGACCCCGCGAGTCGACCCGCAGCTGGGTCCAATGGTGGCGAGACTTGTGGTACAACACGACCAGAATCCACCCGGACACCGCAATCCACTGCTTCAAGACCTCGTGCCGCTACGAGCCCTTGGTCGCCAAACTCAAGTGGGTGTACAAAACACTCGACAACATACCGGACCTCCTCGAGATCGCCAAGTGGTATGCGGAGGAGGACCCAAACCAAGAAATTGACGACGAGTCGGGAGGAAATCGTCGCACGAGCGGCCACGACAGCGGGAGACGACCCGAGCTACGCTACAACAACACTCGTCTCACCGGCAAGCGCCATGGTGATGGGCGAGTCGACTTCGTCGCCAACGACGGTTACGCTCCGCGCGAGCCCAAGAGCTTTCTCCGCGACGGAGGCCAGCGCCGCGACGGCGGCAACTACAAGGAGAAGCTGAGGTTCGACCCCGCGGCTCTCCTTAACCAGCCCTGTGTGTTCCACAGCAGGGAGGGGAAACCCGCCATGCAAACGACTGCCGAGTGCCACTCCCTGAGGGAGATCGAGAAGGCACGGCGCGCAAGGGAAGACCTCGACAACCACCCGCCAAACGTTGGGAAATTCGGCAACGACACCGGCTGGCTTCACACCTTCACCAGCTTCAACACGAAGCGCGAGAAGAAGGTCATCGCCCGTGCCGTCGCCGTCAACATGGTGTCCCAGGTCGACATCCCCTAGTTCCTCAACTGGTCCGAGCAACAAATCACCTGGAGCTGCGAAGACCACTCGCCACGGAACGAATATCCGGGTCGAGTCGTGTAACACCCTCAGAATCGGCCCTATGCAAGTTTTAGCAAAACTCGCCAAACCCGCATAGAAACGATTCGAAGGTGCCCACCAGGCACTTTCGTGCGGGTGGAAAGCAAAGTAATAACATTACACAACAGTCCTCGATGGGACCCACAGAACAGATATATATACAGCAGCGACTCAAGGAGTCAAGAATACAAAAATACGGTACAAAGATCCAAATCACCTTGAAAACGATGGGGCGTCCGACTACGGACAAGATGCAAATGGGGCTAAGAGCCCTGAAGAATAACCAATGGCGTCCATAACCCTGCCCAGGCCAAGCCGGAAGGGTAACCCTGCTAACGACGTCGATCTCAAAACCTGCTCAAACAAAAGGGGTACCGACAAAGGGCAAAGGAAAAGAAGGAGCGCCAAGATCGAGGCCAAGACGGCGAGGCTAGAATTCGGCGGTCCTCGCCTACATAGGTATGGTGGACTGAAGCGGCAGCGGCAGCATGCACTAAACAACCTATAGAGACTCGATACAACTGGCGGATATCAGAGAGGGATAAGAATGACCTAACCGGATCCAACCTGAAGCTATCATCAAACAAACCCATCCTGGCGTTTCCCCCTCGAGACCAAACGAGGAAGTCAACCGAGGAACTCACACAGTTGGCAGTTTTACTTATTCGGTTATAGTTGCGGCACTTTACTAGTCAGGTTTAGATATTCATCCTGATAAAGATAAGCAGTGGGCACTTTTAATTAACCATTCCGTTATAGTGGCAACACTTACTAGTCAGATACAATTATCATGAGATAAACCCAAAACCCAGCAGTTGTTGGTACTTTTACTTAGCCATTCCGTTGTAGTGAAGCTGATTACTAATCATATCGGATACAAGTCAATTTATAACAATAAACTTTAGTTATAGTTGTCTATGATCAAGCACTGTGCTCCAAGTCGTCCATAACCGCGGACACGGCTTCTCGAAAAGATTTAACCCTGCAGGGGTGCACCAAAGTATCCACAGGCACTTCGACCCTTTTTGCCAGATCAGTTAACATACACCCATCGGTATGTCGGCGGGGCCTAAGTCACGACGTTCCCAGACCCAAAGCAAGCACGGGGGGCCACCCCACTAAGTCTACCATAACGAAGTCGGCGGTCTCCGAGACGGACTTAGGGTTTGCGACAATGGTCAGAACGCGAGATCCCCAATCGGGATCGCCGACACCGAAAACATTCCGCTTCCTAGACGGTACATCGTGCTCCTCACACAATCGTAAATACATAAGTAGCATGGCATAAGTACAGGATAGTAAAAACACCTCGAACTAGTTGTGGCCCCCAGTACAATACTTTGAAATCAGGTAATAATCAATGGGGGGCCCATATCTCCCCACCTGTGGTTAGCGCGCTCGATCTCGGAACAGGTGTCAAGAACTCGGGTCCTACGGGACACAAGTGGGCGGTCGGAAACCAAAACTTACCTATCACCCACCGATGCCTCTGCTTAATTCAATTTTAGTTGTTAAACAGGAATTAAAGTGATACAATAATTAAACCATGATCATCTCCAACGTCAACATGCGGCAATTCTCCAACAAAGGTGGTACTTGACGACAAGAAAACACTTGAGCAAGTGACTACGACACGCGGGTCTAACTATCTACCAAACAACAGGTAATAGGATGTGTCCAAGGCTATATATGGCTGCAAGGGATATCAAGGGTACGAAATCTAGAGCATCGCAACACAGATAGCAAAGATCAACAGGAGGGAAGTAAATACTAGCAAAGTAAGATAGGTAGAAAGGGGGAGATGCTCGCCTGAAAACATTGCCGAGGGATCAACCGAAGATCGGGGCGAAGCTCACATCAACTCAACGGCCTTATCCGCGAAGAACCAAAACACTAGAAGAAACACCGGATGCAATATTTAATACACGGCAGAAGATCGGCATGATGCATGAATGATGTATGTCATGGCAAGGGTGCGATGCATTTAGGTCAGATTAATCGGAACCGGGGTCCCGACATTAATTAGGTGGTTCAAGTTATTTGTCTACCCCGCAAATTATATGTTGTTTAGCAATGCAACAGATGGAACCGGTTCGCTACACATGTTTAAATGAGGCCAATATAAGGCTAGATTTGCCCGCATATGGGCCCCATATTTAATGATTAGGTGAATCGGCATAATGCCCCCAAACCAATGCTATGCATGCGGGAATGACAATTTAATATGCAACAAATTGATATGTTATAAAATAGGGTTCGAGGAGAAGGGGTCACACATCAGAGGGGGCTCGACGATCTTGGGTTCCGGGGTTCGGGGTCGGTCTCAGGGTTCAGGGTTCGGCGAGGTCGTTCTCGGACTCAGGGGTAGGTCTTGGCGCATCCTGGGGTCTTCGGGTCACGTTGTCGGTCATGGCGTTCGGGACGAAGCACTTGTCGCACGGTGGCCTTCGGGTTCTAAGACGATGATCTTGTCGTTCGAGAAGAACTTGTCGGGTCCGCGCTTCGGATTCCGTGAGGCGACCTTGACGCTCCGTGTCGAAGTCCTTGAGGGTTCCTCCTTATTTACCGGTGGCGAACGTCCAAACGGCGTCAGGGTCCTCGGGGTGCGCCAGGCCCAATCTTCAAACGTCGTGGTCGAGACGATCTTGGCGTTCAAGAAGAAGATCATGCGGGTTCCAGGCAGAAGATCTTGGCGTCCGTCTCGTCTTCAGTGTCGAACTCGCGTCAGCGATCTTGGAGGGGGGTTCGACGGGGAACGGTTGGTCTCGCCGGGACGGGTCATCGAGCGATGTTCACGCTTTTAGAACAACAGCCACAGGGTCGCGCACGGCCGGTCGCAGGTCGGTGGGCGCCTGAGGTGAGCTCGAGGCAGAGGCGGCTGCGGGGACCACCGGTGCCGGGCGACGGCGGTGAGGCGGGCCCGCGGGGAGGCCGGGAACACGTGGAGGCCGGGACCGACGCAGCTCCGGCGAGGTGGCCGCGGCGACGGTGGGGTGCTGGCGTGGGGCGACAGGCGGTGGCGGCGAGCCTCGGGCCCGACGAGGCGGCGCCGAGGAGGACCAGAGGGCGGTCGGCGGCACGGCGCCGGCGAGGGAGGGCTCGCTGGCGGGAGCTTGAGGACGGCGGCGGCGGAGACGGTGAAGGGTGGCGAGGCGGCGGTTGCGGCGGCAGCGGGCGCGCGGCGGAGAAGCGCGGAGGCGGCGCGGTTGCAGAGCCTTGGCGCTGCCAGCGGCGGCGAAAGCGGCGGCGGCGAGGAGACCGCGCCAGGCGAGGCTAAGCGGCAAGCGCGGCGAGCAGTGAGGCAGTGAGGTGCTGGGAGGAGAGGCAGCGGGAGGCGGTCGCGGGCAGCGAGGTTGGCCGGAGGCGGCAGGCGGTGAGGTGGGGCTCGGAGCGGAGCGGCGCAGCGAAGGTGCGGGAGAGAGGAGGAGGCAGGCGGCGCGGGGGAGCGGGCAGGGTCGCCCGGAGGGAACCACGAGAGGAGGGTGGCCGGCCGGCGAGGAGCGGGGTCGCGGGGAGGAAGGTGGCGAGGGGAGCACCGGCGGGGGTGGGTTGAGGGAGGCTGCACGCGTGCGCGAGGTAGGTGGGGGACAGGGTGGGTCCCGCGTGGGGACGCGGTGGGGGTGTGGGCAGGTGGGGAGTTTGGGACCGGGGGAGGCAGGTGTGCGGTTGGGTGCGTGCTGGGGGCGGGGCCCGCGTGCAGGGAGGGTGTGGGTTGAGTTGCTGGGTGGGTTTAGAGGGAGAGGGAGGGGTGAGTGGAGGGAGAGGCCAAGTGGCAGGTTCTGGTTGGTTGGGGGGAGAGAAAAGGTGAGGTGGCAGCGTGTGATAGGTGGGAGTGATGTGGCCAAGGGGGGTGGGTAGATTTTTAGGTAGCTATAGAATTAGCAGGGTGGGACTGGTTGGACCGATTTGAAAACCTGGGGGTGGTCGTCCGGGTCGATCTGGCCCGTTCGACTGCCCCCCCACTAAAACAATTAAACCTTTTTATTTGTTTTAACGGGCCATAAGCAAACCGATAGCGTCCAAAACAAAATATTCCGGGGACCCGGTTTTGATGTTTGAATAAAGAGGGGCGTTTAGAAAACAACACGGGCTTTGCAAACATAGCTTTATGCAAACCATGCATGATGTTGACGATGCAATGCACAAATTCAACGCGATTTTCTAGTAGTGGTTTTGCGGGATGCCACAAGTCGCCCTGGTGGTCAATCCCAAGGTGGGGTACTACTGGCTCCCCAAGACGCTGATGGATGGCGGCAGCTCCATCAACATTATGTACCTGGACACGTTCAGGCAATTGCGGCTCCTGCAGTCGATGATCGATATGACCTACACCACCTTCCACGACATCGTCCCCGGTCGGAAGGCGTACCCGATCGGCAAGGTGACGTTGCAAGTCACCTTCGGCACACCAGCGAACTTCTGCATCGAGCGGATCGTTTTCGATCTGGTGCCTTTCAACAGCCCCTACCACTGCGTCCTGGGCGTCAGGCGTTCGCCAAATTCATGGCAGCACCCCACTACGCGTACAACGTGATGAAGCTCCCCGGGCCGTGCGGCATCATCACTGTCCATGGCGACCCCGACATGGCCGCAGAGTGCGAGGCCAAAGGCGCCGAGCTCGCCGACGCTGTCATAGCCACAGAGGCGAACCACGCGGAGGAGCTCGCCAAGTACACGGGCGGGGTCAACAACGACGACCCCACCATACTCAAGAAGCCCAACTCGGAGGGCGGCGTCTCCACCGCATTCGAGGCAACGACGCACACTCGCTCTGTCGAGCTGGTCCCAGGTGACTCCAGCCAGACGGTGATGATCGGAACGGGCATGAGCCCAGCATAGGAAGGACCGCTCATCGAGTTCCTACGTAAGAATCGTGACATCTTCGCATGGAAGCCTTCCGACATGCCTGGTGTCCCGAGGGAACTCGCTGAGCACAAACTCAACGCCGACCCCAAAGCGTGACCCATCAGGCAGTCGCTGCGCCCTTCAATGAAGAGCGCCGCCGAGCAATCGCCGAGGAGGTGCAGCGTCTACTCGCTGCAGGCTTCATTCGGCCAATCAAATACTCCAAGTGGCTGGCAAACCCAGTCCTGGTCGAGAATAAAAACGGGACGTGGAGAACGTGTATCGACTACACAAACCTCAACAGCGCCTGCCTAAAGGAGCAATTCGTCCTCTCGTGGATCGACCAAATCATCGACTCGACCGCGGTTTCAGAGTCGCTATGCTTCCTTGACGCCTACTCTGGGTACAACCAGATCAAAATGGCAGTCGAGGACGAGGATAAGACGTCGTTCATCACGCCATTCGGAGCCTTCTGCTACACCGCCATGACCTTCGGCCTCAAGAATGCCCGGGCGACCTACCAGAGGTGTATGCAGGAGTTCCTTGCGAGCCAAATTGGCCCAACATCCACGTCTACATCGACGACATGGTGGTGAAGTCCACTCGCCAGGGCGCCCTACTCGCCGACCTGGCGGAAACCTTCGCAAATCTGCGGAGGTACAAGATAAAGCTGAACCGAGGAAAGTGCACCGGCGCATTCCATCGATGCTTGGAGTATGCCTCCAAGCCGGATCCAAGCGAACCCCACCAAGATCAACACGATCGCTCGGCTCGGCAAACCCGAGTGCCTGCGCAACGTCTAGAAGTTGGCCGGGCGAGTCGTGGCTCTCAGTCGCTTCATCCCCCGGCTAGGCGAGAAGGCGATGCCCCTCTATCGCCTAATGCGCAAGAACCCCACATTCCAGTGGGACAAGGAGGCAGACGACGCGCTCCACGCTCTCAAGGAGGTGCTACTCGTGGCACCGCTACTCGCCGCCCCCGTCGACAAGTAGCCCATGCTCGTCTATGTCACGGCCTCTGAGCGAGTTGTCAGCGCCGTCATGGTCGTCGAACGGACAGAGGAGGGCAAGGAGCACGCGGTGCAGCAACATGTATACTACATCAGCGAAGTCCTCACCGAGTTGCGCCAGCGCTAACCGCAATACCAAAAATTGGTATATGCGGTCTTCAGATCCCAACGGCGATTGCCGCACTACTTCCAGGATCACCCAATCATGGTCATCTCCTTAGCACCGTTGCAGGACATCATCCGCAACGGTGAGGTGACCGGGCGCGTCGCCAAGTGGGCCATCGAGATCGGAGTCCACAACATCAGATACGAGCTGCGCAAGGCGATTAAGTCGCAGGCTCTAACAGACTTTCTCGCCGACTGGGAGGAGGCCCAACAGCCAGAGAAATTGCCATACCTCCACTACTGGTCCCTACACTTCGACGGCTCCAAGAATGCAGATGGTGCAGGGGCAGGGATCGTCCTCACATCTCCAAAGGGCGACAAGCTACGCTACATCATGTACCTTGACTTCACTCCCTGCACCAACAACATGGTTGAGTACGAGGCGCTCCTCCACGGCATGCGAGCAGCCAAGGAAATGAACATCAATCGTCTGTGCTACTACGGCGACTCTGACCTCGTCGCCGGGCAAGTCACCGACACATGCGATGCAGTCTCCCCCACCATGGCGGCATACCGCCAAGTAGTGGACCAGCTGGGAGGCCACTTTGCGGGCTACTCCGTCGAATGGATTGACCGGCGGAAGAACGAGGAGGCTGACTCTCCCGCATCGGCTCGGATCATGCCACCCGTCGGTGTCTTCCTCGACACCATCACGCAGCCTTCTGTCTCTCCCCCGAGGGAGATCGACATTGGAATTCCGCTGCAACCAGACACGGCCCTGGTCACAATGATCGCCGAGCAAAGCGACTGGACCGTGCCATACGTCGCCTACCTAGAAGGAGGCACACTACCCGCTGGCGAAACGGAGGCCCGGATGATAGCACGCCGCTGCAAGTCCTTTGTCATCATCAACGACGAGCTCCACAAGCGCAGCGTGACCGGCGTGTTCCAACGCTGCGTCCAACCCGCAGAAGGACGCAAGATCCTCCAGGACATCCACGCTGGCGACTGCGGCCATTACGCCGGCGCCCGCTCCCTAGTCACCAAGGCCATGCGGCATGGCTTTTACTAGCTCACCACACACATCGACGCGGTCGACATCGTCCAACGCTACATCGGGTGCCAGAAGTACGCCAACCAGACTCACGTGCCAAGCTCGGCGCTCAAGACCATCCCCATCACCTGGCCATTCGCCGTGTGGGGCATGGACATGGTAGGCGCCTTCAAGAAGGCCCTCTCTGGCTTCACCCACCTCTTCGTCGCAGTCGACAAATTCACAAAGTGGGTGGAGGCCAAGCCAGTCCGCAAGTGCGACGGGAAGACCGCCACAAAGTTCCTACGCGAGCTCATCTATCGCTACGGGTTCCCGCACAGCATCATCACGGACAACGGCACCAACTTTGCCAAAGGAGCCATGGCCGAATTTTGCGAGGAGTACAACATACGACTCGACCTCGCCTCAGTCGCCCAACCAGAGTCCAACGGCCAGGCGGAACGCGCCAACCAGAGCATCCTCCACGACCTGAAGCCGCGACTGCAAGTTCCACTCGAGCGAACTCCTGGGTGCTGGGTCGAAGAGCTCCCCTCCATCATTTGGGGCATCTGCACCTCCGTAAACAGGTCGACAGGATTCACCCCCTTCTTCATGGTGTACGGTGCCGAGGCCATCATGCCAACCGACCTCGAGCATGACTCGCCTCTGGTGGTCAACTACGCGGAGGCTGACAACGAGCTTGCACGCCAGGATGGAGTCGACCAGCTCGACGAAGCGTGCGACCTAGCTCGCTCCCGCACCGCCATCTACCAGCAAGGGCTTCACCGCTACCACAGCCGGCGAGTACGAACCCGCACCTTCCAGGAAGGCGACCTTGTACTGCGTCTGATCTAGGACAAGAAATGCATGCACAAGCTCTCTCCCCCGTGGGAGGGACCATTTGCCATTGGGCGCGTCTTGGGCAACGACACCTACTACCTCACCGACGTCCGAGGCGACGAAAAACTCGACGTCAAGTGGCCATGGAATGTAAATCTCCTATGGAAGTTCTACACCTAGAACTCCAGACATGTACCTCCTACCCGCTATGAAATAAACATGATTGATTCGCACAAATTGTGTCCACTCTCCGTACCTTGTGCCACTCGCACTCGTAAAAAAAACGCTATGCTACTCGCGGAATTCAACCCTTGGTCACACGACCGGCACGGCCAAGTAGTGCGGTACGAGGGCACCGAAAATTTCGGGCCTCGCACCGTCCATGAAAAAAGCCAACCCGGAACCCCATCGGAGTCCCCTTGCCCGACTGGGTTTCCGAGCCACGACAACCGCATTCGCTTCCCACAGCGATCCAGTCCCCCACATCCTTGGCGCAGCGACTCGAACGGCTAAGTACCACGCTCGGGGACTGACGCCAGCCCAATCTTGAGCGACGAGGGAAAACGCCAAGTATGAAAGCGCGTCCTGGACTCGTCACGCGACTGGTCCTACGGATCAGGTTGTGTGACGCGCCCCGTCCTCACCTCCCTCGGGCATGCGACTCGAACCGCCAAGTACCACGCTCGGGGACTCGGCCACCCAACCATGTTCGCGCCCTTGAAAGCAGCTAAGTATAGAGCACCCCTTGGAGTCACCATGCGACTGGCTTTCCAAGCCATGGGGGGACTAATAGGTCAAACAACACACATAAAAATGAGGTCAACCCCATAAAAAGGCGGACGCGCTCGGGAACTCGCACAACCAACAATCAAACCGCAAAACATTGACAAAAGCACCCTTGCATTCCTTCAAGTAGCAAAATTTGTTCGCTTACAAGGGCAGTTACATACTTATTCTAATTAACACCGATCGACAAACTATTCTACTTCGCAGGCTTCGACGATGAGGCACCACCACTCCTGCGACAGCGGATAAAAGGAACCCACGGGTTCGATGGATACATCATGAGTTCACCCGCCATGGTCGCTCGGAATGGCTGCTCTACCTTGAAGTCGCGGTGCGCCGGTTCGGGGTCGTTCGGGGCGACGACCGTTTCCTGGTACGGAATGAGGTCGTCCATCGCCCACACCCGGTCGGCGTACACTGCAGCCCGCTCGGTCAGCTTCAGCAGTTCGGCAATCTCGACCGCGCCCGTCGACAAAGGATACCCGCTCGTGACATCGTCGAGGTCGAAATCATCAGGGAAGTGCACGAGCCCAAGGCTCAGCGCAGTAGCTGCACCATGATTGAAAGGCAGACCGCGTCATGAACTCAATCATAGCCGGGGCCTTCTCCAAGTAGCGCCAGACCTCGACGAGGTCACTGGGGATCACCTCCATGGGCGAGATTTCCTGCAGATAAGCCCGGATGTAGGTCACTGTCAGCGCGGCAGAATCAACCAGAGTGATGACGCATTGCCGCACGTCGTACGACTGCGCCTCTTCGGTATCATCAGTAATCCTGCCTGCAACATACAAGCAAATAATAAGGGAAGCTCCAGCAAAACAACGCGACCTGCACGCTCGGGGACTCGCCAAAGAAAAACTCACCAATCAACGGGCGACAGCGCACCGTGATGAAGTCTCGAAGACCGGAGAGGTTGTCCTGCAGCCCGGCGACGAGCACATCTGACATCTTCCGCTCCTCAGCAGCAGAAGCAACGGCTGCCTTGGCCCTCCCATCCGCCGAGGTCGCATGCGCCTTTGCCTCCTTGAGCTCCTTCTCCAGGTCGGCGATTCGCTTCTCTGCGGCGCTCAAGGACGATTGTGCAGCCATCAGTTCACTCACCGGGACCAGGCCCTGACGAGCCTTCTCCACCGCGGCTGCGCTATCCTTTGCATCAACAAAACCATGAATACGAGAAGAACAAGGTCTACGACCAGTAAAAAGCACGACAGCCACTCAACCGCAGTCGCCCAAAGCTGCTTGTTCGCCTCTCTGACAATGAGGAGCCCCTTCTCCAGACGGTCCCTCGCGGCAAGTCGCTCCGCCGACTCACACTGCAGGCCCTGCGCAACCATGAGAGAGTCAGCAACAAAATTCCTAAGTACCTAGGCGCTGAAATTCAGCGACTAGCCACTCGGGGACTAGATGGCAAAAATCATAAGTGCCTAGCGCTGAAATTCAGCGACTAGCCACTTGGGGACTGCACAGCGAAAAATTCCTAAGTGCCTAGACACTGAAATTCAGCGACTAGCCACTCGGGGACTGGACTCCAAAAAACAATAAGAATCCGACCACTGAAATTCAGTGGCCTGATCCTTGGGGACTGGACATTCCTGAATGGCGGCACCTAGCATGCCGTGAAGCTCCATTGCATCCATCGACGGGAGCACGAACGGAGTACGCCCGCGATGCTGCTCGACCTCCGTGCCGACGACCTCAGGCAACTGGTTCGATGGCACCGATGCACTCGCCACGGAGGCCATCGCTACAAAGCGAGGGAACATCGCCACCACGACTCCCGCACCACTCGAGGGAGGGGCTGTTGCCCCAACCGAGGCCACAGGCTCTCCCCGCTGCGACTTTGTGTCCACCATGGCCTTCAGGGCCGCATCCACTCCAATCGGAGCCTCGCTCGGGGCGACCACTGGCTCGTCCGAAATCGTGACGACCTCGTTGCCCTTTGCCTTCTTTGTGCCTTCAACAGGCGCCTCGACCTTGTCGCCCTTCCTCTTCTTTGAAGGGTCGAATAGCGCTTCCGCGGCACCCAACGGGACCTTGGCCACCGATGGGTAACCTATTTTCTTCACAACAATCCTGCAGAACAATGCTATCAGCAAACTCGCCAGTCGGGCATTAAGCGAGCGGACAAACGAAAGAATCAGAAATACTCACTTGGCGACTGGAATAAAACGTAGGCCAATACGAATACTGGCCGGCTTCTCCAACTCCGGCCCTAGTTTCCGACTGAGGCCCGTCTCGAACACACTCTGTGCCCAAGACACCGATGGCTTCTTCGAGGACGAGGCCATGGCAGGAGGATCAGCGGCGATCGCCGTGGGAGCCCCCCTCGGCGGCAAGGTCCATGCAGCTAGAGCGGCCGTGAGTCTGGCGACTGGTACGAAAGGCGGCGGCAACGACACCTGACGAGGTTTAATCTCGTTAATGCCCATTGTTATGGACTTGGGTTTTGGAGAAGATGGGGATGCTGGAGATCGTGGCACGGTTAACAGACAAGCAACCAGGGGACACGAGATTTACCCAGGTTCAGGCCCCCGGAGGGAAAACCCTACTCCTGCTTGTCTGCTCTTTGATTACGGCGGAACCGAAGGTTACAGGGTGCGCAGATTCGATCTGGCGTGGATGCGTGTGCGAAAGTATGAGTCGAGGGATCTAGGACGTACCCTCCTGGCCTTTATATAGACTTAGGCAGGTCCCGGGCATAGTCCTAGTCGGTTACAAGTTCTAGGGTTTTACCCCTTTGAATTTCCTATCTCCTCTAGTCTTGCTCTCCAAGGATCCGAAGATGTCATGGGCCTTGGCCACCCGAAAATCTTCATGGGCCAGCATATGTCTGCCATGGGCCTTCCTTCGGCTGGACCAGGTATGCTGAAGTTACGTACCCGTAGGGTATAACCATGTCAATAGCCCCCGAGTGTTCAGTCGAATCGTAGATTCGGCTGAGGACTCTTTCATCCTTCGGGTGCAGTTATATGTTAATAGTATATGTGTGTAGGGATTGTTGATGCGTGTGCCTGACTCACCCGACGGATCAGGGTCAGTTAACTGTCTTAGGACGAAACAACACGATCTTCTTCAGGTTCGGGTCCCTCAACCCGGACCTGGAACATATGCTGGCGTAATTCGACTCAGGCCGCGGAGGACTTATAGGAGTGGAATTCCAGTGATTTTAATTGGTGTACCCAATGCGTCCGTCGGGATTTTTCATCGTACCTGCTGGTACGGATTCATACTAGCAGAGCGCAGTCAGGTGTGTTGCCAGGCCATCGGATGATATCTGCAGGTCTTATCTTTGCGTCGCGGACACAACATTCGATCATTTATCACCTCGGAGGTGCTTCGGGTGGCCAAGGAGATTGTCACTCACTTAGCATTTTGTTGGGGCAGAGTTGCCAAAAAGTTTTTACGTGCGGATCCGGAAGATCGCAGTCGAAGATTTCATAGGGTGCGCGACCAGCGCTCCCTATGGGAGTAGCCCCCAAGTGTCTGTTCTAGTCGTAGACTCGAACGGAGACTTTAGTTCAAGCGTTGTTTCAGTCGTTAAGTCTGAAGGGATCGAAAATTTTCGGATGCTTAAATCCATCCTCCCTATGGGAGTAGCCCCCGAGTCCGTAGTGGAGTCGAGACTGACGAGACTCGAGAAGTAATTTTGTCCTCATTTGTCTGTCGGGTGCGTGGCCAGCGCTCCTGATAGGAGTAGTCCCCGAGTATTTAGTCGAATCGTAGATTCGAGTGAGTACTCTTAGCTGTGGAGCCGAAGTTGGTGCTAGTATAGCTTTTGATGACTTCAGTGCTGACGATCAATGACCTCAAGCGTCTGCTACGCCAGAGATGACTTGACTGGACGAAGCGTGGGTCCCACTCTCTGACTTTGAATTGACCGGTCACGCGTGGCGTGGAGATGATTACAGCGTCTCCTCGATTTCCGCGCGTAGTGGACGGCGTGGTAACGACGGTTCGTTTTGGTGCTGACACGTGTACGGCCAGATCTACCGTTGGCGTTAGGTCTTCTCGATGGACGGCCAGCGTGCTTCGTCTTCGCTGTTTTAATCCCTGGTGAAATCGTGGTTTGTTTTTCACCGCAGCAGTTCATCTATTCACTGCCTCCTCGTGCTTGAGCTATTCTTTCTGCGCGCTGAGAGTTTCCTCCACATTTCCTTTGACTTTCTTCATTGGCAACGCCACCACCGCCGTAGCGCCATGGGGAAAACAAAGAAGTCCTCATCTGCGGTTGGGACCAGCGCCGCCGGAGGCAAGAAGGGCACCACCACTGTTCGTGTCACCGATGGAGGCTGGCGGCGATCAGAGACGCGGGAGAGCGATCTCTGCAAGCTGCGCGAGCGGTGCCTGATCCCGCAAGATACGACGGCCGTGAAACTCCCCGGCAATGAGGTAATCCCCCGTCCCCCATCTGGGTACCGGGTTATGTTTGTTGCCTTCATGACTCGCGGGTTTTCTTTTCCGGTCCATGACTTCCTTCATGGACTACTCTTTTTCTATGGGGTTCAACTCCATCATCTGTCTCTCAACTCCCTTCTCCACATTGCGTGTTTTATCACGCTTTGCGAGTGTTCGCTTGGCATTGAGCCGCACTTTGGCCTCTTCCGGAAGCTTTATTCCGTGAAGAGGCAGTCTGGTTCGGATGGTGTGTATCCCATTGGGGGTTTCATCATCTCCCTTAGTCCCAATGTGCAATTCTTTTCCTTTTCCATGTCCGAATCTGTCCAGTACTGGCGGAGGAAATGGTTTACCTTCCGTGACTCCGTACTGCCTGGGCAAGATTTTGGTCTCGTTCCTTTTGACCCCTCCCAATTGATTGAGAAGAAAAGATCCTGGAAAAACCAAATCTTAGACGGTGAGGTGGCGGAGATAGAGGCCCTGTACAGTCGGGTGGAGGATCTCCAACTGATTCCTGAGAAGGAGGTGAACGGTGTCGATATTATCCGGACGTTTCTTGAGCATCGGGTGCAGCCTATCCAAGCGAGGGCGCACCCGATGTTCCTTTACTCTAGGCGCCGTGATCCGACGAGGGTTTCGAGTGAGAAAATCTCTGAGGTGGAACTTGACAAGGCTCTTCGCGCGCTGTTGAAGTTCAAGGCCGACAAAGAAATTCCAGGGAAGTCGCTGACTCCTCCCTTTTCTTCGATGTTGGCCGTACCAAAGGTGTAGATTTGCGCACGTAGTGCTCCCCCTTTGTTTTTGTCGGCTGTGAATTTTTTCCTTTGTTTGCTAACAAAGTTTCTTTTCCTCTTGTAGAGCTTCAAAGTGCCGGGCATGGCACCACCATTGCCCGAAAGGTATCCGAATGCCCCGGATAATGAAGTGGTGGATTCCGTGTCCGAGCTACCGTCAGCGCGATCTCCAGCGGAGGATGCCGACGAGTCGAGTGAGGACCATACACGCAAGCGATCACGGAGCTCGAGCGAGTCTTCGGATGCTTCGACTCCTCCGACTCCCAGAAATCCTCTGGGCCTTGAGCATCATGATGACGTTCATGGGGGTTCTTCCTCTCCCCTTCCTGCCATTCCTGTGCGGGCTGTTACCGCACCCGCCAAAGAAGAAGGAAGAAAAGAAGGAGGAGAAGAAGGAAGAGAAGAAAGAGGAGAAGAGGGCCCGAAGGGCTTCTCCTATCTTCGACCTTAGCGCACTAGGCTCGTAAGTTTTCTTGTTGTACTATTGTCCTTTTCTCTTTATGATGTGTGCACCTGTGTTGATTGGCTTCGTATGCAAGCAATCCTCCCACGAATCCAGTGATGGTGCGCGAGAGATGATGGGGGAGTCGAACATTGCGCCGCCTCCTCCTCAGACGGTGGCGACTTCAGGTGGCGCCGCTCCGGATCCTCCTGTGCAGGAGAGGCTGGTGGTTGCGCCTCAGAATTTCGTAGGCGGGCCTGCGGGTTCGCCTTCTGAGCACGTAAGTTTTTCTGCTTCATGTCACGGGGGGAGCCCCCGAGCGTCTTCGAGTGCTGATGTTGTTTTTGCTTATTTGTTTTGGGCGTAGCCCCCAAGTCCTGTGCTTACTGCTATTGCCTTTTGCTGCAGCCTTTTGTCCAAGAGGCCAAGCGGCTGGTGGAGGAACGCCTGACGCTGGAGGCGAAACTACGGCAGCTTCAAGGTATTCGTCTGCATTGTAGTACTTTTCTTGTTTATCCTGGTCCTGGTCTTTGACACTTGCTTGTTGTAAATGCAGAGGAGCATAACGACTCTCTCTATGAGGTCGATGCTCTGAAAAAGAGCCTTGGCCAATCGGAGCAGACGGCCGAAGCCGCCGCTGGTGCGAGAGAGCGCCTTGAGCTGGACCTGACGAAGGCAACCGAAGCGAAGGAGCGTCTGCAGCAGGAGGCCATAGATCGTGAGGAGCAGCTGGCCACCGTTGCGGCTGCTCGTGAAAGAGGGGTGGCAGATAAGCTCATGGCTGCTGCCAAGGCCATTTCGGGTGAGTACAAGCTTGTGGACTTGTTTCTTTTTCTACGGATCTTCTTTTTATGCTGCCATTCTTCATGTGTTTCTTCTTTTTTGTTTCAGATGCCGCAGGCATCGAGTTCGATGGTGCTCGGAGCACGGAGTGCTCTAGATGATGCCATCAGGCGGTCAAGACCGCTGAAGCACCGTCGTCAACTCCCTTGCCAAGGCGAAGGAGGTCCTTGGTCGCTTCTACGGCCAGGAGCTCTTCCCGAAGGGCGCAACTCTGGATGATGTGGACGCTCTGGCAGAGGCTCTGTCAGCCAAAGCGCCTGCGGCGTACAAGCGCAAGCAGAAGGGCATCGGCGCGTCCGTCAGGCTGGCGATGGCCATGTCGGCTGGGGCGGAGCTGGACCTGCCCCAGATTACTTCTCGGATGCCTACGGCTGCGGATGGATCCGAGGTAGCCTTCGCCGCCTACTCCGCTGCGGCTGCGATTTATGGGCCCAAGCTCATTGACTTGTTGTGCGAACGCATTGCGGCAACAGCGAGGCCAAACCTAGGCACACGGTTCTCGAGGCGACTCAGTGTCCTCCGCCTTAGGCATAGTAGACGTAGGGTAGTTTGTAGTCTACTTTTGTTGTAAATATCTTTTGTAGTACCATCCTTATGCCACGTAGTGGCCTTATATATTTTAATGAATTCCTCCGAGTTGTGCTCTTATCCTTGGCTGAATGTCTGTGTGCCTTCTTTTTTCTGCTGCTATAGGTTCCTTTGGGTGCTGACCCAGTTGACACTTCATCCGAAAGGCCCTTGCGACCATCATTGGAAGATTACTCGCAGCTCGCTTTTCTTCGAGATCGCGTGCGCAGCTTGGAGAGAGATTTGCTTGGGTTACGCGGTCGCGCCGACGTTTGGAAATCCAAGGCAGACCGTGGTGCAGCCAGAGAGGAGTATTTGATGGCGGAGCTGGGTCGGCTGTCCGAGCAGCTGCAATGTAAGTTGATCCTTCTTTCGGGCTGTAGCTCAGTTCTTCGGGTGAGCCTGCTGGCCTTATTCTTGTTTTGTGCGGTTGTCGCAGGTGCCAATCTTGCTCCGAGGGAAGAAAAGGAGCGTATCGCTGTTCGAGTCAATTGCTTGACTCAACAGGACATGGAGGCCGGCGGCTTCTTCTGGATGGATCGTGATCGCGCCATGGTTCTGGCGACGGTGCAGGATCGTGTCTACCAGGTTTCGCGGGTGCTCCGCCAGGTGCAGACATCACTTTCCTCGGTGCTGCACGTCATGTTTCCGTTGGATGCCGTGCCAACGACCCTTGCAGGTCTTCTGACGAAGTTTCGGAGTGCCAGCAATGTCAAGGAGCTGGTGCGATAGCAGCTCGTCGCAGGGGTGAAGGCCGCCTTGTCTCTTGTGAGGGTGCACCGCCCTAACGTAGATTTGGGTGCTGTGGTGACTGGGCCACCTCATCAACCAGATGGTGGCGAGTGGAACATGCGTCCGCATTACGCGGCTGTAAGGCAGTATGCCGAACAGATTGTAGATTTGCTTGAGCAACGTGCTCAGGTTATTCTTCAGAATAGGTAGGACCTGAAAATAAACAGATAGATGCAAAATTTGTATATTGCGGCTGGGCGTTTCTGTGCCCTTTGTTGTAAAGGTTTTCTTGTTTGTGAGCACGCAGTGCTTTGATTGAGTACGTGCCCTTTTTGTTTGCCTGACGTAGTCAGCTACTCAGGTGTACACGTTTGGTCCTCAGTCGATGAAAATCGTGAGGTGGGGAGAGCCCCCAAGTGCGTATGTAGCATGTAGTAAAGTTGCAGAAAATGGTCAACCGAAGGTTGGGGGCGAGACACTTAGCTCTATTTATATCGTAATGGAGGAGGTACATGATTCGGCTGAGTAGCCTTGGCTGAAAGCCTTATTGAAAGTAAAAGGGGGTAGATTGCTACGGGTAGAATCGTCGCAGATGCGAGATATTCCATGGGTTGGAGTATGCGACTCCGGACTCTACGTGCTTGAGGCGATAGGCTCCACCTGGGATGACTTCGGTGATGGCGTAGGGTCCTTCCCATGGTGAATCGAGTTTGTTCGGTCGCTTTTGCTTGAGTCGCAAGACGAGGTCTCCTTCGACGAAGGACCTTGGGCGTAGCCGGCGGCTGTGATAGTTGCGGAGACTCTGCTGGTACACCGCTGATCGAGCTTGCTATATCCCGCTTCCGAGTGTATCGACGGCGTCTTCGAGTGCAGCCTGGACTCGGCTTCGCTGACGACTCGTGAGCCTGGTGGCGATTGCCGGTAGCACGGCCTCAGCTCCGTGCACCATGAAGAACGGTGTGTAGCCGGTGGAGCTGTTTGGCGTAGTACGTAAGCTCCACAGGACAGACGGTAGCTCTTTCGTCCAGTTTCCAGCTTTGTGCTCGAGTGAGCTCATGAGGCGCTTCTTGATGCCAGCGCCGATTAGGCATTGGCCTTTTCCACTTGCCCGTTTGTTTGCGGGTGTGCCACTGAGGCATACATGATATTGATCCCAAGGCCTTCGCAGAAGTCCTGGAATTCTTCGGAGATGAAGTTTGATCTGTTGTCGGTGATGATGCTGTGCGGTACGCCAAACCTGTAGACAATGGATTCGAAGAACTTGACGGCGGTTTTGCCCTTCTGGTTGGTGACTGGCATGGCCTCGATCCACTTGGTGAATTTGTCGACTGCGACCAGGAGGAAGACGTGTCCTCCTTTCGAGGATTTTGGCAGTTTGCCGATCATGTCGAGACCCCATTGGGCAAAAGGCCATGCTATGGGTATGGGTCGAAGTTCGGACCCAGGTGCGTGCGGTTTGTCGGCGAACCGTTGGCACCCGTTGCATCTTCGGACGATGTCCTTCGCGTCACTCATGGCCGTTGGCCAGTAGAATCCTGCTCGCAGAGCTTTGGCGACAAGTGAGCGGCTACCCGCGTGATGGCCGCAGATGCCCTCATGGATGTCTTGGAGTATGGCTTTGCCATCGTCAATGGTGACGCACCGTTGTAGCACACCCGTAATGCTGCGTTTGTACAGTTCGCCGCTGATGATGGTGAAGGATTTTGACCGACGAGATATGCGACGGGCATCTGTCGGGCTGTCAGGTATTTCTCCGTTTATCAGGAACTGAAGGTATGGTTGCGTCCAAGATTCTTCGATTGCCATGACCTGCATCAGGTTGACCATGGCGACCTCGGTATCCAACTTTTCGGGTCCTTCATGACCTTCGGGTAGCGTAGCCCCCGAGTGTTCTGCTTCTTCGGGTGATCCCTTGGGGAATTTCCGCTTGATGGACGGCACACATATCTGTTCGAGGAACACACCTGGTGGTACTTTTGCACAAGTGGAGCCGATGTTGGCAAGTCTATCGGCCTCCTCGTTGCTCTCTCTGCCAACGTGCCGAAGTTCGCAGCCATCGAATTCTCCTTCGAGTGCGTTGTAGAGCGCGCGGTACGCGATCATGTTCTCGGCATGTGCGTCACACTCATTCATCGTCTGCTGGATGATGAGGTTGGAGTCACCGTAGATGACCAGGCGCGTTGCGCCGCATATTTTTTCCATCTTCATGCCATGGATGAGGGCTTCGTATTCGGCCTCGTTGTTGGAGGCTCTGAATTTCATCCGAAGAACGTACTTCATCTTGTCGCCTTGCGGGGAGGTCAGTATGACCCCTGCCCCTACTCCGGCTGCGCGCTTGGAGCCGTCGAAGTGCATTGTCCAGGACTGCGACATGTCTGGGGTGTCTAGCAGCTGCAGCTCCATCCAATGTACCAGGAAGTCCGGGAGGACTTGAGATTTTATTGCGTGTCGCTTCTCGTAGACGATGTCCAAGGGTGATAGTTCGATGCCCCACAGGGCCACGCGTCCTGTGGCCTCTGGGTTATTCAGGATGCTGTTTAGGGGTGCCTCGTTGACGACCATCACCTGATGCTCCTGGAAGTAGTGGCTCAGTCGTCGAGCCGTCATGAACACGCCGTAGGCTAGCTTCTGGTAGTGCGGGTACCGCTGTTTCGTTGGAGTGAGAACCTCGCTGAGGTAGTAAATTGGGCGTTGGACCCCGTGGGTCTTGCCTTCTTCGGGTCGTTCGACCACGAGTACTGTGCTGACCACCTGGTGTGTGGCTGCTATGTACAGCAGCAGGGGCTCGCGCTCCTTTGGCGTGACCAAAACGGGCGAGGTGGAGAGGAGCCGCTTGAGGCTTTCGAATGCGTCGTTGGCTTCTGGTGTCCACTCGAACTTGTCCGCCTTGCGCAGCAGCTGGTAGAATGGTAGGGCCTTTTCGCCCATGCGGCTGATGAACCTGCTCAGTGCCGCTACTCGTCCTGCGAGCTGCTGAACGCCCTTGAGGTTTTTCGGCTTCTCCATTGTCATGATGGCTTTGATTTTCTTCGGGTTCGCCTCGATCCCTCGTTGAGAGATGAAGTATCCGAGCAGCTGACCCGAGGGGACGCCGAAGGCGCATTTTTCTGGATTGAGCTTGATCCTGTAGCGATCAAGGTTGTCGAACGTCTCGCGGAGATCGTCGATAAGTGTCCTTGCCTCCTTGGTTTTTATTACTATGTCTTCTACATAGACTTGGACGTTGCGACCGATCTGGTCCTTGAGGCAGGCCTGCATGCATCGCTGGTACGTGGCACCCGCGTTCTTTAGCCCGAAGGGCATTGTGTTGTAGCAGTATACTCCGAACGGTGTGATGAACGCCGTTTTCTCTTGATCTTCGACCTTGAGTCGAATCTGGTTATAGCCTGAGTAGGCGTCGAGGAAGGAGAGCTTCTCACAACCTGCAGTCGAATCGATGATCTGGTCGATCCGAGGAAGAGGGAAGTGGTCCTTTGGGCAGTGTTTATTTAGTGACGTGAAGTCCACGCACATCCGCAGGATGTCCGTGTCCTTCTTCGGGACCATCACCGTATTTGCCAGCCACTCGCTTTCCTTGATTTCCCGGATGAAGTCTGCTGCGAGTAATCTGTTGATCTCCTTGCCGATAGCTTCGGCTCGTGGCTCCGACAGTCTTCGGATAGACTGCTTGACTGGCTTGGTGTCTGGGAAGATATTGAGTGCGTCCTCGGCGAATTCCCTAGGAACTCCTGGCATGTCCGCAGGACATCAGGCGAAGATTTCCCAGCGCTCACGGAGGAATTCGACGAGCGCGCCTTCCTATGCGGTGCTGAGGTCGTTGGCGATCAGCGCCGTCTTGGAGGCGTCTGTCGGATGGACCTGCACTTTCTTGGTGTTGACGGTGGAGTCGAAGGACATGTCAGGTGCGTTCTGCCTTGTGACTGGGGGTAACCCATTGTCCGTCACCTCGCGGAGCCTTACGAGCTCGTCTTGCATGCCGAAGGACTGGGAGATTTTGTTGAAATCCCTGTCGCATTGGTCCGATCGACTGAAGCTCCCGTGGACTGTGATGACGCCCCTTGGTCCTCGCATCTTGAGTAGTAGGTATGCGTAGTGTGGGACGGCCAGGAACCTTGCGAATGCTACACGTCCCAAGATGGCATGGTATTGCGGCCACCACCACCAATTCTAGGTGCTCCCGCCGAAAGTTGTCGGTTTCGAAGATGACTTGAGCCCTATTTTGCCAGGGGAAGATGCCCTTCCACAGGACAATGCCATGAAACGTTATGTACGATTGTTCCGGGCTGCATTGGGATCCGCATAGCTGCTAGAGTGCTTGCGAACATTAGGTTGATGCCGCCGCCCATGAAGACGCGACTCGTCTCAAGCCTCCAATCTGTGCCTCCGGCACTGGCAGCATGACCGGGCGAGGGATCTGCAAGGGTGATCCGCGAGTGAATGTGATGCAGGACTCCGATCCGCCGAGGTACTCGGGGATTGCAGCGAGTTGCCACCAAGTTGATTTGTCGGGTGATTTTCTTACGCACCTGTTGGTGGGCGCCCTTACGGATCATATTTAGTGCTCCTTTGGTGGGGGTATGCGACCCGGCGTTGTTTTGGTGCGATCGGGTTGATTTGGGCCTCCAATATGCGGCGGTGGAGGAGCTCCGTGTGCTATTTCACATGGCGCGGGTGCGTTTCCGAACGCAGGGATTGGAGCTTGTTGCCTCATCTGCACCATGCCTTCGCTGAGTTCGAACTCGCGGCGCCTTGAGCATGTGGCTAGCTTTCTTTTTGCCATCTTGTTTGTAGATGTAGAAGTGGATGGTGCATGGACCCAAAAGTTTGTCGAATGCTGAGGGTCCGTTGTCGCGGTCGCGGCGTTGCCACGACTGCGTTGGTCGTCCGTTGTCGCGGAAGTTTCCGCTGCGGTATCCTCCGCTGTTGCGGCTGTTGTCGTTACGGCGGTCGGCGTAGCCGGCTGCGACCATGTCGGGTCCGTCGCGGTCCTCGTAAACACGCGATCTCCTCTTGCTGCGGCGTTCGCGTCTTCGGCCGTAGTCGTCCTCTTCATCTGATTGTGCCCGCTGGATGCAATCTTCGCCGTCTTCCCAACTGTTGGCGATTTCCATGAGTTGGTCGAGTGTCTTGGGCTTTACACGTCCAAGTTTCTCCTTGAAGTCTGGGATCTTGACACCGTCCCTGAAGGCGTCGATGGCCCTTTCTTCGGAGATGTGTGCTACGGAGTTCTTGGTTGTAGACCAGCGTAGTATGTACGAGCGAATAGATTCACCCGTTCTCTGAGTGCAGGCTCGCAACTCTTCGATTGAGGCGGGCCTCTTGCTGGTGCCTTTGAAGTTTCGGATGAAGCTGTAAGCGAGCTCCTCCCGCCGGATGGATCGATGATAGGCGCTAAGCTGCAGACCGCTACCGTTAGCTGCAGCTGAAGGCATTGCATGGCGGTTTCTTTGTTGCCTCCGTGAAGTTTGACGGATGACGATGGTCACGAGCCAGGACTTTGGATCTTGCGTGCGTTGAACCCGGAGTATCCGGCGAAGCTTGAAGTTGCGTGGCATCTTTGTTCGCCGAACGGATCTGCTGAAGCATCGAGCCCCGCAGAGTTCTCCTTCGTCTTCATCCATCTCAGATTTAGATGAGCATGCGCGTTTAGCGTGTGCTTTATCGATCTTGCGCTATGTAAGCTTGTCTCTGGCGTCGTAGTCGCTTTTATGGCGGTGCGAGCTCTTCTTCCTTCGAGGAAGATCGTGCTCCTCTTCCTCTTCGGATGAGGGGGTGGGACTCCGGTCGCGCCTGGCCGGAGCATTCTTCTTTGGTTCCGCAGGAGCGTCTTCGTGGAGCGCAGCTCCGATTAGTCCTAGTCCTGTGAGTGCGGACCTATGCATGGCCCTTTTCGGGTCCCCCTCCGGAGGTGGGTGAGCCGCAAGATATGTAGTGGCTGCCATGATCGCAGCTTGTGGCGTCTTCGGGATGATGTTGCCGTCAGTTTCCATATCCATGAACGATGTGTGGAGAGTTCGGGTCACGTCACGCAGCTCCTTCGGGTCCATGTTTTCCACCCGAGAGCGGTGCTTGTTTCCCTGGTTTCCGTTTGTGCTAGAGCCGGGTGCCGCGGCGGAGAGCGCAGCTCGTCGTGCGCTGGACTCGGAGGCTGTCTGCTTGTGTTTGTCGAGCGTCTCCTGCATCTTGACTTGTTTCTTGTTCTCCTCGATGAGGAGATAGTGGTATGCCCTCAGCAGATCACGGGGGGAGTCCAGAGGTAGGACTATTTCGCCTGCGACGGCGCGGCGTGCTTCGACCCATCCTTCTTTGCTAAGTTGGATGAAGTGGCCACTGTTTTCCCCGTTGGGTGGGGGGGACCGACTTCTTCCGTTCCCACCGTTTTCGCCGTTTCTGCCCTGCGAGTTGGGGTTGGGTGGCGGTTTAGGCGTTTCCTCGTCGGTTTGGATGACTGCGGCGCACAGATAGCGCCTGCAGATTGGTTGGCTGCTGCCGCAGCTTTCGGATCCGGAACCGTAGGTCCCTTCATCCGAAGGTGGATCACACAGATCGGAGTTGCAGCTGCTGCTGCTGTAGAACTCATCTGTTGATGGTGACGTGCGTAGCACGGGGTGTGGAGCCCACGAAGCGGGCCTGATTGACGGCACGGGCACCCGCTCAGGGAGGCGGAGGGTGCCGGTTTGTCCCACCTGGAAGCAGAAGCTCCCGAACAAGATTTCGAGTCCGTCGCCTACGGGCTCGAAATCCTTCATGGTAGCCGGCGAGTGGGCGGTGAAGTCGAAAGCGCCGAAGAGGAGGTGATTCTCCGTCGCCGCGGAGTTGTAGATCGATCGGGTCGGAACCGTCACGACCGCACAATCAGCAGCCCCAGTTCCCACAGACGGCGCCAATTGACGAGGTTTAATCTCGTCAATGCCCATTGTTATGGACTTGGGTTTTGGAGAAGATGGGGATGCTGGAGATCGTGGCACGGTTAATGCAAGCAAACTGAGGGACACGATTTACCTGAGTTCGGGCCGAGGGAAAACCCTACTCCTGCTTGTCTGCTCTTTGATTACGGCGGAACCGAAGGTTACATGGTGCGCAGATTCGATCTGGCGTGGATGCGTGTGCGAAAGTATGAGTCGAGGGATCTAGGACGTACCCTCCTGGCCTTTATATAGACTTAGGCAGGTCCTGGGCATAGTCCTAGTCGGTTACAAGTTCTAGGGTTTTACCCCTTTGAATTTCCTATCTCCTCTAGTCTTGCTCTCCAAGGATCCGAAGATGTCATGGGCCTTGGCCACCCGAAAATCTTCATGGGCCAGCGTATGTCTGCCGTGAGCCTTCCTTCGGCTGGACCAGGTATGCTGAAGTTACGTACCCGTAGGGTATAACCATGTCAACGCCAACGGCATCTCGCCTTCCACAACAGCCGCTCCGGCCGCCGCGGTTGCATGCGTTGGTGCGTTGGCCCTAGCTTCCTCGGTCACGCTGGTAGCATTGGAGCTACTCGTGGAGCGAGGTGGTGACACCGGCTTAGCTGGCTTCTTCTTCTTGGTGGCGGTGGTTTCTTCTTCAATGGCGTAGCTTCGTGTCGCGAGGTGTGCTCGGGGAGCTCGTCATCGCCATCGTCATGAGCCTCGAGGCTCTTGCTAGCCTCGAGCTCGTGTTGATGCTACCCGCGGGTCTTGCGGGTCGTGGGTGCAGCGACTTCCATGACCTCGTCGCCACTATCGTCATCGTCGTCATCATCACCGCTCCTGTCACTTCTGACATCACCCTTGTCGGGCGAAGACTCGCTCTCATCCTCGGCGGACGAGTTCGAGTTCTCGTCGTCTGTGGGTGGAAGCCAACCTTCCACTACTTGGAACAACTGCAACAGCAAAACAAAATTAGCACGACCGTGAATGCAAAACAGCAACTGCAAAGTGCACAAGAAATAAAGGACTCGCCGTTGGATCTTGGTGTTTCGCGGTGTAAGGGGCGACACCGGCCTTCGCGTCAAGATACTCCACCTCGGTGATCTTCTTCAAGGCCAAGGTGTAGTCCTGGAGCCTCCACTCGGCTTGACAGGAATTCGTCGGGTCGTCCTTGTCCGTGTACTCGTACATGTAGTGGGCGCGACTGGCCAGAGGCACCAGCCATCGCCCAAACCAGCAATTGTACAAATTGATGGTCTGGAGGCCCTTCTTCAGGTTGCGGATCGTCTGCAACATCTCGTCGACGACCATCCGCTGGTCCAAGGGGAGCTTGGTGACTTGGAGCCAACGTGGCTCGGGCCGGTCGGCGGAGTACGTCGGAAGCGCCACCTCATCGGCCAGAGGCGACTCGGTCACGTAGAACCAACTCCCCTTACATTAGTTTGCCGCCTTCTTCGACAACATCAGATCAAAGAAGGATGCCTTTGACTTCAGCTGAAAGGTCAGTCCTCCCGCGGCCAGCATCGGGCCGCCTGCCTCTTCACGGTCGATCCTCCCATGGAACAGATCTTGCCATAGGGGGAAATACGACCGGCAACCCAGGTAGCACTCGCAAAATGCTACGAAGATGGCGAGTTGCTCAATGTTGTGTGGTCCTAGGTCCGACTGTTGGATGTAGGCGCAGAAGCGGCGGAAGAAGATGGAAGTGGGGAATACGAGCCCCCGCTCCAGGTGGCTGGTGAAGCAGATGAACTCTCCCTCGCGTGGATCTGGAGTCACCTCTCCGGCTGCGGGGATGCGCCATATCCCGGCGCGGAGGACGCCTCCTCGAACGATTTCAACAGAACTTTCGTGCACTTGGATCTGCCCCATGGCTCCGTCGGAGGCGCCATTGATTGGAGGATCTAGGGCTATGAGTCGCTCTGGGCGCTACGTGGAATGGAGGATTGGGAGTGCGCGAGATCGGAGGAAGTGTGGGAAATGCTCGTCCCTAGCCCGTCACTCTCCTTATATAGCGGTTGTTACCCGCCATCTTCGGGGAGCCGTTACCGCGCGGTAATTACGCCGATATTACCGTTAGATTACCCAACGGCTAGTTTGACCAGCGCTGACGGTCCAACTTCATCTACTCGACTCACTATGTTCAGCGACTTGACGATTCACCGACCTGATCACCATAACAGTGATTCTACTACTCGCCGATCCATTTGCCAAGCTGCAATTCGAATGGTCGCCGTTATTGCGACTAAAATGGCTAGTTCTTTTTTTCAGGGAGTCCACCGCCAATTCGACTGGGCGTCCGAATTGGACTCGCATACTCCGACTGCCAACAAACACCTGCGACGAATCAACGATGGCCTCGGGGACTACTGATGGGGATATGCCGACCGGGGTATACCCAGCAGGACGTTTCCTACTGGCCCAAGCTGCCAGCGAGTGGGTCTGCAGGACGACGACTGGATCGAGACTTGGCAAGGACCCAAGCAACTGGAAGCTGGAGGCCCAGAAGCGTAGCTAGGCCCAGTCAGATTAGGTCAAGAACCCTCTGAATCCTTAACTAATTCGGTTGTAGATCTATAAACCCTAGCGAGGTGAGCCTATATAAACCTCCCTAGGGTACGCATTGGGGACACGTTCCATCATACACCCGAGCGACTCGCCGCCTAGTCGTCGAGCTCGCCCTTGTACTCTCTCCATAATACAATCTAGCAGGAGTAGGTCTTTACCCTCAAGCGAACTGGGTAAACCCTTATGTCTCGCCTCATCTCAAGATCGCAGATGGCTGGCCGCCCTTGCCCTTTGTTCTACTACTCGCTGCTAATTGCAGCATCTGTCGTGGCCATTCCCACGACAAGGAGAAGAGGGTGCATGCACCTAATCCGATGACTTAGGAGCCTTTTTTCTCGCTACCTGTTGTGCCACCATCGACAACCCCTGAGGTTGTGGTGCCGTCACCTGTTGTGACTCCACATGTGACAACAATGGGAGAAGGTCCGGAACCTGTCCATCAGGAGCCACCTGAACCCACTGTTGAGAACGAAAGGGAGCCGGAACAGCCACACTCATCAAATGTGCCAGAACCTGAGGCGCGAAATGAGCAAGAGTCTGACGAACTTAGAAGGTCTAAAAGAGAAAGAAGACCAGCTATTTCTAAAGAAATTTACAAAGTTTATAACATAGAAACAGTTCATATGGAGGGCGATCCTACCTCATATGAAGAATCCATGAGAAGCCCTCACTCAGCCAAGTGGGTGGAGGCAATGGAAGATGGAATGAAATTGATGAGTTCCAACAATGTTTGGGACTTAGAGGAAATTCCTAAAGGAGCCAAAATAGTAGTATGCAAATGGGTCTACAAAACAAAGTATGACTCCAATGGGAATGTAGAAAAGTACAAAGCTAGACTTGTGGCAAAAGGTTTTATGCAAAGAGAAGGGGTAGATTACAATTAGACTTTTTCTACGGTCTCATGTAAGGATTCCTTCAGAATCATAATGGCACTAGTTGCACATTTTTATTTAGAGTTGCATCAAATGGATGTAAAGACGACATATCTAAATGGAGATTTAGAAGAAAATGTTTACATGAAACAACCCAAGGGTTTTTCATGGAGGGGAAGGAACATATGGGATGCCGCCTAAAGAAATCCATTTATGGGTTAAAGCAAGCCTCTAGACAGTGGTATTTAAAGTTCAATGATACAATTAAATGTTTTGGATTTAAAGAGAATGTTGAGGACAACTGCATTTATGCAAAGTTTAAAAGTGGGAAATATATTTTCCTGATTTTGTATGTGGATGATATCTTGCTTGCTAGCAGCGATGTCAGTCTACTACTAGAAAAAAAGAAGTTCTTGTCTTGAAATTTTGATATGAAAGATCTTGGTGAAGCTTCTTATGTTTTGTGCATAGAAATTCACTAAGATAGAAAGAATGGAGTGTTAGGACTGTCGCAGAAGGCATATTGTGAAAAGATTCTAAAGAAATACAATATGCATGTGAGTAATGCAACACCTGCTCCCATAGTCAAGGCCGATATTTTTGGAAAATTTCAATGTCCAAAGAACCAATATGAGATCGATCAAATGAAGTCAATACAATATGCTTCGGCCGTTGGAAGGTTATAGTATGCACAAGTGTGCACTCGCCCTGACTTATCTTTTATCACCGGGGTACCCGATAGATATCAAGGGAATCCAGGCATAGAGCACTGGAAGATGGTAAAGAAAGCTTTGCGTTATGTGCAAGGCACAAGAGGCCTCATGCTAACATATAAAAGATCTGATTCCCTAGAAATAAGAGGGTATTCAGATGCAAATTTTGCGGGATATAAAGATGATATAAAGTCCACGACAGGATATGTCTTTACTCTCGCAGGAGGTGCTGTTTCGTGGAGAAGTGCCAAATAGTCAATAGTTGCATCATCTACGATGTATGCAGAATTTATAGCATGTTATGAGGCCATGGGACAAGCGTTATGGTTGAAGAAATTTCTACCCAACTTGAAAGTGGTAGACTGCCTCAGCAGGCCACTAAAGATGTACTGTGACAACGAGCCCGCAGTATTCTATGCTCACAACAACAAGTCGAGTAATGCTACAAAGTCAATAGATATAAAATATTATGTTGTGAAGGACAAAGTTCAGGATCAAACTATAAGTCTCGAGCATATAAGGACAAAGGATATGCTTGTGGATCCGCTAACAAAAGGCTTACCACCCAATGTATTCAAGGAACACATAGCCGGCATGGTTTTAATGGAAAGCCTATGGTTCCTGGACTACAGAGGCCCAAAAGTAACAGGATTTGTTTCAAAATAGAAAAGTATGTAGTGGCTGTCTGATTCTATCGGCAATTGAGCTGAGACGATGAAACATGCTCTATGTACCGATCCGTGATGAAACAAGTAAAGTATAAAGTATAAAGTTAAAAGTAAAGTTGAGATCAAGAGGGAGAATGTTAGATTGATCTCCACCCGCGCGAGTCGGGCTTACCACCCAATGTATTCAAGGAACACATAGCCGACATGGGTCTAATGGAAAGCCTATGGTTCCTGGACTACAGAGGCCCAAAAGTAACAGGATTTGTTTCAAAATAGAAAAGTATGTAGTGGCTGTCTGATTCTATCGGCAATTGAGCTGAGACGATGAAACATGCTCTATGTACCGATCCGTGATGAAACGAGTAAAGTATAAAGTATAAAGTTAAAAGTAAAGTTGAGATCAAGGGGGAGAATGTTAGATTGATCCCCACCCGCGCGAGTCCAACGACTCGAACGGGAACCCTATCCGCGCCCTGATCGGGGGCGCCCAACCGCATCTAGTTGGTGGGCCCCTGTCGTCAGCGCTATATTAAGGAGGTAGGGGCTAGCAGCACGCCTGACGAGGTTAGCCGTGCCCTAGCTGCCCCACCTATAAGCCCTACCGATCTAGACCAAGCGATGCGCCGACGGGAAGCACCACCGCCGCCACCCTCACCACACGCCCGCGCCGCTCCCTTTTTCCCATGGCTACTGGCACCAGCACCACCTCCGGTATCCAATCCGGCTCGTTCTCTTCGAGCCAAGGCGCAGGTAGCACCTTCTATCTCTCTCTCTCTCTCTCTCTGATCTACCAGATCCAACCCTATAGTACATCTACCGAGACTAGACTAGTTCTATCACAATCTTGTGCGAACCGACGGTGGGGAACAATGATTGTACCTTTCTATACTTCCTCTACTTGTCCTACAAAATCTCTTGCCTCAATAATTTCTCCCCATACTAATATCACTTGGCAGCAACTTTCAGGTCCAATGGTGCTCTGCTAGGTTCATTTAGTTTCTAGTGAGATCCCAATCTTTTTCGGATAACAATTGGCACCATTTCTAAAGCAAAAATATCTTTCTTTGCAGATAAAACCTAGGTGCGATGTTGCCTCCCATCACCGCCGCAGCCGCAACATGAGCTTCGACGATGTTAACAACCGCGAAGAAGGCGAGATGGCGGTGGCGCCGCCCCACGCCTCATCCACGAGGACCAGCTACGCCACCGCCAAAATTAGCGGCGTCTTCTCATTGCCAAGGAGGATTAGTGGGCCATGGCGGCATGGGAGAGGAAAAAATCCCAGAGAACGTGCTAACCAAGAAGGCCTTCTACGCGGCAGGGAGAGATCAGAGGAAGGCCGAGAGGGTGGCGAAACGGGAGAGGAATGCCTTCATCAAAGCGCATCTCTCCAATCATCAGACAATCGACGACGAGGATAGGTGGATCGACATGTTCAACACGAGTGAGGAGAGTACTTCGGATGACGATGATGATGAGTAGTCTAATTCCACCTACTGTTTATTTCATCTAGTGTCGTCTTTTATGTTTAAAATAGTGTAAATTTACGTTTGAGCTAGTGTTTATATGTTCTTGTGTTTTATTTGTTTTCAAATTATTTGTATGCATTTAATCTAGTTTGGTACATATATGCGTGTGTTTGTCGCGCCCTATTTTAGCGGATCTGTAAAACTGGTGCCGACAATATGTTGTATTTTAGTGCGCCTAGAAATGCTGGAGCCGGTCGTGAGATGCTCTAAGAGTTTGGTCACAATCACAAAGAGATTATTAACTGGTATCGTGTGTCTAAAGACCACACCCAGTAAGCAAATCGTTGAGCGAAACGGTGGTTCTTGACGCTCGGGCGCTACTAAGGCCGAACGGAAGTATACGAATAGAAACATAGGCCCAATTAGTTTGCAGCTCAGCCCGTTTAATTTTCACGTTACCGACTCGAAAAAACAAAGACTCCAACAACTGATTCTGACGCAGCTAATAAACAGAGCCATCCCATTCCCATCGCATGCTGCTCGCGCCGCCGTTGAACAAAATGACCGCGCTCCGTCGGCGCTCGGGCGCTACCTCGAAACGAGCGTCCAGGCTATGGTAGCGAGCGAGAGGAACACGTCTCCTCCCTGCGACATGCCTTCGTCTCCGCAGCCCAACGAGTCAAGTGTTTTTAGTTTCAGAGATTGAGTTCAACGGGTGGTCATCGCTCCTCGATCGGTTACCGTGTAGCGATACCAATAAATAAACAGGGAGCAAGGAAAATAAATGATGCCATATGTATATATAATGAATTAACAGCAATACAAATCAACGGAAGTATCACGAGCTGTGTGAGAATCTGGCTCAACAATATTTATTGATATACTACATGACCAGCAAAACAGATTCCAACATGAGAATTATGACACAAGGAGACATTACAGACTTGTATTACTCCCTCCGATCCATAATAAGTGTCGCAGTTTTGAACTGAGGCTATTTCAAAATGGCGACACTTATTATGGATCGGAGGTAGTACAATCTTTAGCATTTGAAACAGCACCACGGCACAGGTTGTAAACTTGTAATATCCTCACAGAGGTCAGAGACTCAGAGCTCCTCCTATCTGGTAACAGTGAAGTTTTCAGGGAGCTCAGGCTCCACTCCAACTTGATATACCTTTGGTGTGCACACTACTACAGGTGTTCCGGTAATCTCCCATGGCTCATCATCCAGCACCATGCTACAGAGAACGGGGAAACCTTCCAGCAACTCCAGCTTCGGGCAACCGTCGATGGAGATCTTCCACAACTTGGAGAAGCCACTGATCTTCTTGAGCTCGGGGCAGTAGAGCACATCGAATTGCACAACCGAAGGGAAATTCTCCACAGATTCTAGGATGCTTAGACGGTACAGGTACAGGGTTCTCAAGTTGTGCCTGTTGTGGCTAGCAAGTCCTTGGGGAAGACGGCTCAGCTTGCAGTTTGAAATCCGGAGTTCCTCAAGGGCAGGCATGGCCATGCCTTTGCCCTGCTCCTCTACCCAGTCCCACTCCTTCCATCGAGGCAAGTAGGCAAACACCAATTTTTTCAGTTTTGGGAACGGTCTAGTAACAACGGCGCTTCCATCTCCACTGGCCAGGCTCTGAAAGTCAGGGCCGACAACCTCGATGGATGGAGCATGCCTGATCCATATATCTTCCAAGTTGAGCATCACACACAAACCATTAGGTAGTTGGTTGCATTTGGGCAGGCCAAATAGTTCAATAAACCTCAAGCTCTTAAAGGCAGCAGCTGATGGAGCTTGCATCCAAATTGGTGGTCGTTGGCCAAAGTATCTTGTCAAGAATAAATCCTCCAAGGAAGGTGGAGGGCACAACCCATTGAATACTTCCTCAATTCGTTGCCCCTCCTCCTCTGTAGTCTGTTCCTCTTCTCCCATCCCCACATTCTCATTATCTCTGCAACAGTTCAATTCCAAATATACTAGACTCTTCTTGTTACTGATCATGGCCTTTGCAGCTGTTGAACTATCAGGGACATTTTCTAGATGTTGTATTGAAAGATCCCTCAGATCACAAAGAGGCCCTAACTCTTCTAAACTGCACCAATCCCCATACATCTTTGCTGGGAACCAACAGATTGCCGTTAGTTTTTTCAAGGAACTGAACCCCATTGGTACATCATCAACATTGGACCCATCTAATGCCAAATATCTTAAGCGCTCTAGCTTTGTAATGCTGTCAGGAAGCTTGTTGAGACTCATACAGTGGAGGAGCGCTATGTGCTCAAGGAGCTTCATCTTATGGATGTCTTCTGGCAGTCTAGATATATCTAACCCTTTGAGTCTCAGGAACCTTAGGTGCCTCAACTGACACAAAGAATCAAGGATCCTATCAGAATTGGCAGATTCTATACTCAGTACCCGTAAACCAGCAAAACTAGCCAATAGACCACTAGGCTTAATGCTACATTTTAGCATTAATGTTCTCAGTGATTGTAGATTTTCTAGGATTCTCCACTCCAGTATTGAATCTTCTAATGTTATAGACAGACGACGTACATTTTGGGTTGACAATAGAAGATTTCTAATGTCAGTTTGGTCCTTCTGAATCACAAGCGCTTCTTCCCTGGCCACAAACTGAGCAAAGGAACAAACAACATCGTGCATGCTATAGTTGTACGGGTTGTCATATGAATCAAGCTCCAAAAGATTCCTATTGACCAACTCTTGGTGGTACTCAGTTCCTATTTCTTCTAGACCATGTTGGTCTGATTCTGACCTCTGGTCACCTTGAATAAACCCTTCACTTATCCACATGCTAATAATTGTATTATCGCTAGGTGCTGAACCCTTGGTAAAAAGTGAGTAATATAGAAAGCATTGCTTCAACTCTGGAGATAAATCATCATAGCTCAAGTGTACCGAGGAGTTCAGTTCCTCATGCAACCCATTTTCTTTCCATGCAATAATTTTTTTCATAATATTTTCCCACCCAAGTTTGCTTGGGCGCCTTGTGCTTAGAAGTCCTCCCATCACTTTAATAGCAAGTGGTAAACCATCACATTTTCTAATAATCTGCATCCCGATATCTTTGAGATGATCAAAAGCACTCTCACCGATAACCTACCAACAATATAGAGTACTTAATTAAGGCAAGATTTCTATAGTTGCACATGCACATATTCATATTCATATTCATATTTTCTGAGTACATTAGTTTAAAACTAAACAAAGGTAACCTAACACCATGTATTACTAATGTAGTGAACTATGATAACAACACTTCTAATAGAGTTGACTTGGAGAAAAAGAATAATGTGTGGTATCCATAGATATAATAAAATTGCTGAACACATTAAAGTGTGGTTCCATATTAAATAGAAACTGATTTCCCTAAAAACTTTTTGCTACCACCAAATATAGGGAAATCACTAGAAATAATAACCCACAAACATAGAAAACAAGGCAAAATAAATTTAAATGAACATATAAAATATTCACAAAACTTTAGAGCTAAAAATGACACATAATTGTTTTTGAAAGTTATATTTCTATATTGCAAGAAAATGGTCAAGTTGGGTTTTTAGAAAACTCATACTATATTCATCAATCAGACTAAAGGCTTGTAAATTATGTTTTCATTTTTTATTTAAATATAATTAACCTATCGATAATTTTGTTGAAGGACCCAAAATAACATTACCGCCGATCCCCATGGTAGCCACACCGCATTCACACACAACACCTTCGTCCCTCCACTCTCTCTGTTTCTCTATGTACATTCTAGGGGTAAGAGCATCTCCACTCGCCCCCCTCCCCCCCCCCCCTCCATACGGCTTCCGGCGCAGCCTGATTTTGGGCCGGATGGAGGTGGGATTGGGCACTAGCTCCCAGTCATATGCACATAAAATTTTTGGAATTTATTTATTCGGCCATTTTATTAAATGTTTGAAAAATGAAACTAGTCATACTCCTGCCTAGTCCTTTAGTACACGATTTCGGGGTCGTTGTCTTCGTCATCGCTTGGCGCGCTCCGCTGGAACCTATGTCCTTTCGCGGTTTGATGCGGGTAGCGGAGACCGGTGGCCGCAGCTGCTGCAGTGGCCCACTATGTCGTCCTCCATGTAGTACAAGGAGGAGCGCATGGCCGCGTTTTGCCCCGTGAACTCCTCCGGGTCGCCGGTGCGTCCGAGCTGGTGCGCGACCACAGGGCATTCCGGAGGCACCTGCCACTCCGGCCTCGGAGGGGGCGCCAAAGGTGGGTTGCCCGGTTGCCAACATCGCCGCACCAGCCTCGCTGCTTACTTGGACACCGCGGCTGAAAGTGGGTACTGCAGCGGGTGATATCCGTCGATGATGTGGCGCATCATACCGGCGAGGGTCTGGTTCGCCCACCATAGCCGCCGGCCGGCTTCGTTGTGATTCACCGGAAGAGGGTCGTCGTCCTCGTACCTGGCGAGCTCTCTTCTCCGTCGATTGTCGACGAAGGTGGTCCAGGTCACGGTGTTTTCGGGGCACCAATTGGGATCCATCCGCTGCTCCGGCGTGAGCTCGAGGTAGTAGTGGCTCATGGGGCTGCCCGACGGACGGAACCTCGAGGCATAGGGGTGACAGGCACCCCTCCGGCGATCAGCATCCAGTCGAGGGATAGTCACTAGCCCGGCGGACATGGATAGCTGGAGGCGCGCAATGCCTTCGTCTCCTCGAGGGCGAGATAGGCCCAGTGCGGGGTGTCCATGGTGAGAGGGATGTGTGGATCTGTGGATGGCAATGGCTGCCGCCCAAGATATAGCGGGAAAGCTGGGCGGGAAGAGTTGGAAAGGGCGGGAATGAAATGGTGCGTCGACGCGTGGCCAAACGACGGGACTCGGCTCACGGAAACAAAGCACCTATCTCATTGCCAAGGCTGGCCCGCGTTGTTTTCATCTCCATGCAGCACCCCGCTAGCCCCTATGGGTTGGGTTCGGCCTGGGGCACCCGGCAACAAAACGGGCTACGCCGGCGCCAAAAAATAAGGGGGGGATGTTGGGCGTGATTTTCAATGCCGGAGCCCCCATAGCCCTTTAGGGGGGCTTTAGGGGCCCCGAGTGGAGATGCTCTAAAGGATTAGTGCCAAATCGTAGAATTACTTCTGAAACATATACCTTATTGTACGTTAGGCACTTGAAAGCATGCTGCAAATTACTCTCTATGTTTCGGAATTGTAATAGTTTCAGGTTTGCCTGAGTTAAACTTACTTCAAATTTGGTCAATTTTATAGAAAATATTATGGTTAAAACACCAAATTCATTTTATTAAGTTCATCATAAAAAATGTGTTGTAGTAGTATTAAAAATGTTGATATAATTGTGTATCTTTCTATTCAAACTTCAAACTAGCTTAACGGTTAACTTGGAAAACCCTTAAAACTATCGTACAACCATAAAGCATAGAGAGCTCTCTAAATTAACATGTAGTGAAGAGTAAATTAATTAGTTTGACTGTGTATATTAGTACTGAGCTACTGACCTGGCTCGCAACTGTTTCTTGAGCAATGACCAAGCATCATCATTGTCTAGTTTCCTGACACGGAGTAGGTCGCCGCTGGAGGCTCCCATCCTCTGAACAACATCTTCCATTCTGGAGGTGACCAGGACACGGCTGCCCGGTTGTGTACAACTGGCGTTAGCAGCGGGAACATGGAGTATGTATTTCCATGGTCCATCGCTCCATACATCATCCAAAACCAGCAGGAACTTGTTCGCCGATAGCGCCTCGATGAGAGTCCGCTCGAGGATGGACTCATCCTTCTCTTCGTGGTGCTTCCCCCCGGCGTGGGTGATGGCGGATCTTAACAGCTCTACCTTGTCGAAGTGTTGAGTGACGCTCAGCCATATCTTTGTTTTGAACTCATCCTTAATGACCTCGCTTGCAAAGATCTTCTTGGCGAGGAGGGTCTTACCCATGCCGCCCTGCCCAACGATGGCTAATACCTTAAGGTCTCTGCCATCCTGGGTGATCAGCTTCTGCACAAGCTTCTCTGTGTCCCTCTCGATGTTCTCCCCCACAACTTCTGACGCATTGAACCCCGCCGTCATCTTTTTGCTCTTAATATGAGCTGGATCTGTGAGCTTACTCCGTTCCTCATAGGAGCCGAGGTTGATGAAGTTAAGCTTGGTGGCATCCTTGCGGATGTTTTCCAGATCCTTGTTGAGCTTCTTGATGCGGATGCCTGTCTCATGGGCGAACATGGGGTTCCTCAGGCAGAACACCAACGGCTGGAAGCAGCCCTGTAGCTTCTTCTTCATTTTCCCTCCAATAGAAGTTGGACGGCGTGAGGATGAGGCACCGCCTATTTCTTCACTCTTCTCTGGTCTCTCCATGGCCTCGAGCTGGCAGAGCTCAAGGATGTCGGTGGCCTCATACATGACGTCCTTGAGCTTCCCACCCACGCCTTGACGTTCTTGTCGGTGATGCGTCTTCTTCGGCCGGTGAGGTAGTCCTGAAGGTGTACGACGTTGTTGTTCAGCTTCTGAATCTCGGCTTCAACGCCCAGCAGCATGCTTAGTTCTTCTTCCGCCATGTCAGCGATCATCTTCTTCACATACGGCGCCAAAGCATCCAGGACAACCGCCATGCCTCCTGCACTCAAGTTAATCATAGTACAAGTTGTTAGCATGCATAGACATTCTACTTAGAAGCGAATTAGTGGCGGATACTTAAGCTGTTCTCTCAAGTAAATGGCCCCGACTTAGTAGTACTGCACATACTAAGTTAAAACAAGTAGTAAACTGTTTAACTGTTCGAGCCAGATCTGCTCCGAAAGGTCTAAATCCAAGACTACAGATCTGCTCGTTCTTCACGGCTTGAGGTTTGGGCGTCATGTGGCAACATGAGGCAAAGAAATTCTTCCAAAGAAGCCAAGAAATTAATGCTCTGGGTGGGGAGTCTTCTCCAAAGGAGCCAGAAAGTTAATCGTGCAAACTAGAGATTTAATTAACACAGTGGCTATTATTATTTACAGCTGAATCAGAATTTTGCTGGTGCTATCAACCTCGGTAAAGGGTCATCAACGCACCAATAGGGTGTCAAATGAAATCCCATCAAAATCCTATCTTTAGTTTATTTATCAAAATTTAATTTAATTTTTAATAAAAAATTACACTAGATTTTAGGGTTTGCTTCGGTGTCCCCATAGGGCAAAGCTTGATTGTAAAACCGGTTTTTTGGGAGTTCTAGGTGAGTACCGGTTAAGATTTGGACGTACTGTCCCATATATTGTATTTGTATACTATTTAGGGGCGGTTTGTATAGGACGACCCAAGAAAAAAATAGATACAGGTCCCATGTTCGTTGATCTTCTTCTTTCACGTTGTAATCGATTCCGTTACATGATGAGCTGATCTCCTATACATGTATCTCCATATTATACTCCTCTCAAAACAGGCTTTCGCGCCGCTATATTAATATAGCAACCACATGTACATCAGAACGGGCAACGCCCTACAGAAAAAAGAAAAGAAAGGAAAAAGAAAAAATGCCAACAACGGCAGTTTGACTACACAAAGATGGATCGCAACCGCTGCGCCCTCCGACTTTGTCCAACCGCACGCCAAGCACTCCGAACGCCGCACACAAAGCAACACCTTCAAGAAGGATACGACGATGTCGACGTTGTTGCCCGGGCAGATCCTAGGGTTTCCCCTGGTACGCGGAGGTCAGAGGAGAAGGGTACCCGACGCCCTTTAGGAAGGCAAGGTGGCGCTCGCAAGCGTCGCCGCATCGTGCCGGGCGACCGTCAAGGATTTCTCCCGACCCCCCAAAACCCCCTACCCCGAACGAATCCAAGCCTATCACCCAACCATCCACCCACGAGCTTGCGCCACCACGGTCTTGACTCCATCTTCGTTGTCTCACTGTGAATCGCCACGAGGCCTAGAACATGGGGATAGGACCATAGCCGAAACTAGGGGTAGCAGCACCACAGCCGAGCGGGAGGGAACTGCCTCCACCACTGACGCGGTAGCCGGCCGGACGCGACCAGCAGAAGCAAACCAGACCCCGTCAAGCCCGGCCGGGCCCAGTTAGGCCTGTGAAGCTCTCGCCGCCACGCTGCAGCAAGCCGGCCGACGGCGTCACCACCACACCCAGGACCACCGCCTTCCAACCCAACTCCAGGAGGGAGCATCGTCGCAGTCCAGCCCGCCCGAACCTAGATGGAGCCCAAAGGGCCCAGATATGGGCCGAAGGGGCGCACGCCAGCACGACCAAGGACTCCCTGCCACCAACGGCATACGTAATCTCCGTATTATACTCCAGCCACGTATGCGTACAACCTTATGCATATGGATCAAAACGACCAGACTGGATCTAGATCAAACGTGAAACCCACCCAAAAACGCGGAGAGTGCTAGATTTTAGCAAATGGATTAGAAATAGGATTTTGATGAAATCCTACTTAACATCGCTATGCATGCATATATATAACTAATAAAAATATGGCAGATTTGCGCGGCTCCAACCTTGTGGCCTGTGATATTCGCCCCGACGTCGCCCTTGCCGTGCTAGCTGCTCCGGCGGTCGTCGCCGGCGGTGAGAGACAGAGGTGGAATTGAGTGAGGATTGATTCACGTACGTTCTATCTCCTGTAAAGCTGTGGGCTGCATTTGTTAGCAGCTATTTATAATTCCCCTGCGCTGGGGTGGGGTGCCGTGCAGGTGTAATAAACTTCCTCCCAAGCAAAGCGTCTGTCTCTGATGATCCACGGAATACCGAGACGGCGGAGCAGAACACGGTAGGCATCTCATCTCAACCAAAGGGAGACGGCAGGAATGTCGACCTTGCCTGCCACGCCTCACTTTGCAGCATAAGGGATCGGATTCCAAAGGGAGATGGAGTACGTATTCAGCGGTACTCAAAGGGAGAAATGAATAGGACTCCCTCCGTTCCATATTATTCCCTGTATTTTGTTTAATCAAAGGGAGAAATGAATAGTACGTAATGTTTGAACATGCATAAACTATAAAATATTAATATCTACAATTTCAATTATGGATAATATCACTGGTAGAAAACACCCCATGTGTCCCGGTTGGTAAGGGGCATTAGTCCCGGTTGCCCAACCGGGACGGGGCAATCGGGACTAAAGCCCGAACCTTTAGTCCCGGTTGCCCCACCAACCGGGACAAACATTTTTGCATATTTTGTTGCCGCGGCAGCATTTTCGCCACTTTTTGTGCCGCGGCAGAGAATTCATTTAGGTTGTTTTATTGTTTATTTAGTGTTTTGCACTTATCAATGAAGGAACCTTATATTACACAAGATCATCATGACAATATTACATTCAATACACGGATCGAGTTCATGCACTACATACAAAAGTATTCCCCTTGTCTATACACGGACCGAGTTGCTATTTTTACAATCCCTATTGTCTATACACAGCAGAATAGTACTCCCCTTTCGGGTCTAGGACTTCTGCATCCAAGAATCCCGCCAATTCCTCCTGAATTGCTCGTACGCGATCCTTTGGCAGAAGACCGTCCCGTAGACGTTCGATCTAATTTAAAAAAGGAGTCAGTCTATATGAATGAAACTAAACACAATTTGTTTGAAAATAAAACTATAGAAATTGTTTACATACGATGAGTTGCTCTAAATTTCTGCCCTTCTCATCGCACGTCTGCCGGATGAACTCGCAAACATAGTATCCACAGAGATTGTTACCTGGTCCCTGTGTCAGGCACTTCACAAGAACATAGTTCAATCAAAATAATAATCAAGCATGATAATAACTGTATCAAAACTAGAATCAAAGATATGCGCGGATATAGCTAGTGGTGCTTACATTTAGTGGTTGAAATGTAAGCTCCTCTTTCCAAACACCCCTAGCCTTGTTGGTGAACCGTTTCCAAGCGCTGCCCGGCGTAGAAAACGAATAAAATAAGTTCTTAAGTACTTGATATCATAAAATTCACGAACATTGCCGATATAGTGTCGTAATGATTAGAATTACCGCTGGAGAAGTATCTGCATGTCCTTCCACGTCTCAAGGGGTTTATGTTTCGAGTCCATGACTAGTACACGCCCTTTGTCAAGTTGAATGATTAACAGAATATAGTGGAAGCTGCGAATGCATAACTAATCAATTATATACTTAACATCGAGTTAGCGAAATAGAAAGTGTATACAAGACAATAACACTCACTGGAAGTTGTAAGGAAAAAGTATTTCCCTTTTGGTTTCTTGAAACCTTAACGCGTGTACTATATTATCCTCCGTATCCTGGGGGCTTATTTTGAGATTAGCTTCATGAACCCAATATGGGTCAATGAAGCCAATATCATAGATTTGTCCTCTGCTGCATTCGAGAATCTTCATTACGCATATTACGTATGATTATATACATGCAATAAACAAAGTGAGATAGCTGGAGACTAAGTTAATTACAGAATTAGTACTTACAGACAATAGGCAGCGATGAGCGATTTGTCCAAGGCGTCTTGATTGAATAATTGAAATAGCTCATTAAATTCAATGGATATCATGTCATCACTTTCTTTCCCATGATGCTTTTTGTAACCCTCGGCACTATCCAGTTAGCCCGGCCCTTGTGGCGTGCATGTACCAGTTATGCAATCTTCGCATTTTGTTGAAAGATTATTTACCTCCTCGGGTTTGACGAGAGGTTTGCCGTCTTGGTATTTGTATGCTACTTCACTCACGGGAAGAACTCTAACTGGATAAATCTTGGGCAATACTCATACCTTGAGCAGCGGCAGCTTCTCCAGACAGTGCAACTACCTACGGATCATCGCTTCGCCCCATATTTGCTCGACCCACATTGGTTTGAGAAATCACCTTGAGAGGGCGCAAGTCTGTTTTGTTTGTTCTCCGATCGGGCAACAGATTTCCGCTTGCATCGATCTTGCTCTTGAGGCTTTTTGTGCATGTGACTTGAGAATAGAACGCTCATAGTCGATGACAGCTTTGGCTCGGGTTGATGAAGAGTCTTTAGCATTTTCAACACTTTGGCTTTTTCTTCTTTGGTCTTGGGGAACTCGGCTCTTCGGCCGCCTCAGCTTAGCGAAAATTTGTCGTTTCCGCATCAACGATCGCCAGATCTCCTCTTGATCGATCATAAGCTCTCTTGGGAGGAACCGTTGGTACTTTTGGAAGAGGCTCTTGTTTACGCTTCGACGATCGCTACGACGCCGCGATGGCGACGCTACGCTTTTTATCCCGAGGCGGCGATGGCTCCTTGGCGATGGCTGCACGGAGATTGGTGAGGCGACGGAGCGGGTGAGGCGACGAAGACGGCTGCATGGCGGCGACCTCGGCGGAGACGGGTGAGGCGGCGAAGATGGCCTTGGCGTGTGATTTGACGATACAATCCTTCGGCCATAGAATGGTGACGTTTTGCGTCACCCGACGATCACATCCCCTTCACCGGCAGGGTAGTGAAGATCCAAAACCTCAAAGGTGGGCATGATTTCATCCACGCCGACAACAGTAGCCCTCTGGAACCGGACGACGTGGTAAGTTGGTGTGGGTCCAATTGGTAAGGCATAGCCGCCACCTTCATTGATATGTTCACAACTTTGACATGTAGCTCGCAGTGTGTCATCTCTCGTGATATCATCCTTTGGGTAGCCAACAGGAGCCATCGTCGGTGCATCATCGGCATCGCCATTGTCATCACCGGGACCTCGGTGGAAGCCACATCTGCTTTTCGATTATTCGATAGGCGGTAGCATCGAATGCGGTGTCGCTTGAGATGGGCGCCGTAGTACTTTGCTCTTTAAGTGAGTTAATTTCATCTTGTTGTTGCTTTAATCGTTCTTCAATTAAACGCATTCGCTTTTCGACTTTCGCTTCAACTGTCGCCTGTCCTTACTCCTCCGACGGCTTCTATCGGATATTTCTTCCTCTCTTGAAACCCAGGTCCTCCATGATTGGGAGCCTATTGTGCCTCGTGTTCGTCCATCATGTTCCTTATTTCCAAGGGCAGTGTGAGCTCATCATTCTCTCTATCGGAATGAAGTCCCCATCTTTAACAGCTTTTTGCTTTTCTCATCCTCTCGATTGGCAAGGGTCTTCTTTATGTCGTATGGTATATATACACCTCCCTTCCGAGTCCAACGTGCCCCATGCCCGTAAAACCAATTCCTTGCACGTTCTACCCAATCGTCTGCCTGGGTGATATTTTTATCACGCAGCCTCGCTCAAGTTTCTCCCACTTAGGAATGCCAGCCAGAGCCACCTTGCCCCATAGTATGGTGATACTTCTTGTTAGCGATTCAGCTTATTCGTTTGGACATTTTCTTAGCTTTTTACGATTTCTTGTATTCCACAAACTCATCCCGAATGGTTTTATCTTCTCAAACCGAATATTCTTGAAATCGAGTCTTCTTTTCACGACATAGTCAAGGTGCAATCTTTTCTTCCAGTTGGTGAAACACTTGGGCCATCTTCTTCAAAGCCCACTCACGACCTTAGCCTCCATGGCTCTCCCATGTTGTAAGGCGTCCTCAACTGGATCCTCCGCATTTGGATCCAGCTCTATCTTCGTAGTTTGAAATTAACCATGAGCCTCTTCCACTAAATCTTTGGCGTGGTTAGGGACAAATAAACATGTTCCTCTTCATCCGCATTAAGGCCTATTCCAATTTCTAATGGTGATCGGGATTAAGTCCCTAACGATTACTCCGCATTGTGCCACAAATTTGGTTGCGACAACTTCGGAGTCGCTGTCGTCTGCAAAGAACATCTTCGTTTCTGAACTTATCATTGTCTTCCAATTTTTTGGTTGGGCTTCGTCCGCTCTTTTCAGTAGATTCCTTCGATTCGGAGGGCTAAAAGAAGAAAGATCGCCGTTACTATTTCTATATAGATAGCAGATGATTAATTAATGAATTGATTTATATTACATGCACCTTGCCGGAGCGGTCGTCTTCTCGATTACACAAGGCATCGCCTTCATGGAAGGCAACACCTTCAACCTCAAACAAGTTGTCTACTCCGGTAAAAAGAGGATCACCCTCACCGGAGTTGTTCAGAAACGTTGATACGTCTAAATTATCTTCCCCACGGATCACACCTTGGATCAACTCTTCCTTTTCTTCGTCTCTGACGTGTGGATCCATATTTTCTGCATAGGTGGAAAAACGAATAAGTCAAAGCGGCTAAAGGAGAAAGTTAAGGAGAAACCCTGATATATACATACACAATAAAAAAATGAAGAGAAACCCTAAACCTAGCTACAAAAAGGAAACCGTGTAGTAGATAGGTAACTCTAGCTAAAATCAACGGTTATCAATATTCCGGAGTTCCGAGGGGTGTAACCTAGTTCGGAGAAACCTCCGATGCATATGAGAGGGGAACCCACATGCACCTAAGGGGTATTAATGATTCCTTATCTAACCACGGATCGGCAATGTGAATCAGGTGCAGGGCTACCCACATTGGTGACCGGTGAAATAAGACCAATAATATCATACGAATTAATAAACCTAATAATACCTAACTAATAATAAACCTAATAATAGAAACACCGAAAATAAAGGGAAACAATCAACACATGGCATCGATGCAATGCTCAAGCAAGTATGATGATATGACAAGTTAATTTGCATTGGAATGTAACCCTAAGACATGCTCGACGATTTAATCGGGGTTCCGACGGGTGAAAACCCTAACTCGGGAAACTCCTAACATATGAGAGGGTGCATTTGTTCTTCTAATTATACTTGTCATTTAAATTGTTGAACAATGCATGATTATAGGATAAATAGATAGGTTTCATTTTACGAACAATTTGATATATTATTTGTATTTTTCGACTTATAAATAAAAGATATTGAATTTACAAGTTTATATCAATTTGGAATTAAAAAGGCAAATATTTTTACAGGGCGCCTACCCATCGAGGCGACAGATGGGCCCCAGGCCACATCAGCTGCCACGAGCACGAGTGACGTCAAGACGACGTCACTTGGCGGTGAGCTCCCGAGCGGCGGCGGCGGCGATACGGGCACCGACGCGCGGATGGGCGCGTTAGAGAGCGCGATGCGAGAGAAGGAGTGGTGGCGCCGCTCCTTGTTGGTCACGGAGCGTCGCCTCCGTCGAGCTCGGCGGCGTCGGCACACGCGGAGAGGAGTATAGGAGGAGAGGGAAAAAGAAGACCACCGTGAGGATCGCGGCTCACCAGAACACGGAGGTGGTGGCGAGGCGGGCGAAACCGGGAGACGGGAATCGACGGAGGCGACGCGGCGGACGAGCTTCAATCCAGCGATTGAGGTCACGCGCGAGGAAAGTAGCAGGGCGTGGGCGGAGGCGGCGATGATGGCGGAACGCAGGTGGCGGCGGCTCGGCAGCCGGCGTAGAGGTGCGTGGCGGTGAGAAGCGAGAAGTGAGATGGGGAAGAAGAAGAGGAGGCGAGCGATTATAAGCGAATGGGTCATTTGTCGGTTGATGGCTCCAACCGGGACTAAAGAGATACGTCGTTGGAGCCACCAACCGGACCTATCTCCACTTTTTTTTCCAATTTTCAAGAATCGAGGGCTTGAAGGATTTAGTCGGTTGGTGGCTCCAACCGGACATATTCTGCTTTTCAAAAAATTTCAGGTTTTCTCTGTTCTGCCTTTATTTTTTATTTTGGGGTTTAAATTTGTATTGTTTTTAAATGATAATTAATTTGGAATTTAGAAAACTTTAAACATAAAAAGTGTTTGGATTTGAATAAATAATTCAAAACCATTTTCTGTTTTAAAAAATAATTAATGTAACCATTTAAAATATGAACCATTTACAATTAAAAATGAATTAACTTTTTTTTTTATCAATTTGGAATTTAGAAAAACTTTAAACATAAAAAGTGTTTGGATTTGAATAAATAATTCAAAACCATTTTCTGTTTTAAAAAATAATTAATGTAACCATTTAAAATATGAACCATTTACAATTAAAAATGAATTAACTTTTATTTTTTTAATATCAATTTGGAATTTAGAAAAACTTTAAACATAAAAAGTGTTTGGATTTGAATAAATAATTCAAAACCATTTTCTGTTTTAAAAAATAATTAATGTAACCATTTATAATGAATTAATTTATATTTTTGAATATTAATTTGGAATTTAGAAAAACTTTAAACATAAGAAGTGTTTGGATTTGAATAAATAATTCAAAAACATATTCTATTTTTAAAAAATAATTAATGTAACCTTTTAAAATGAATTAACTTATATTTTTGAATATTAATTTGGAATTTAGAAAAACTTTAAACATAAGAAGTGTTTGGATTTGAATAAATAATTCAAAAACATTTTCTGTTTTAAAAAATAATTAATGTAACCATTTAAAATATGAACCATTTACAATTAAAAATGAATTAACTTATATTTTTTTAATATCAATTTGGAATTTAGAAAAACTTTAAACATAAAAAGTGTTTGGATTTAAATAAATAATTCAAAAACATTTTCTGTTTTAAAAAATAATTAATGTAACCATTTAAAATATGAACCATTTACAATTAAAAATGAATTAACTTATATTTTTTAATATCAATTTGGAATTTAGAAAAACTTTAAACATAAGAAGTGTATGGATTTGAATAAATAATTCAAAAACATATTCTATTTTTAAAAAATAATTAATGTAACCTTTTAAAATGAATTAACTTATATTCTATTTTTGAATATTAATTTTTAAAACTTCCTCCTGCAACATTGTTCTCCATACCAATGTCCACACACATGCATAATATGGGCACAACATCACAAACTATGCCGTGATTCAGCACATAACATCGGTCATTTGGACCGAAAGCCATGGAACCTCGAACATGATAGGTCATTTTGTGAAGGTTTTTTCGAAACATGATCAATATACCAAGTCTGGTATTTTTCCTTTCAACTATGTAACATAATATGACACCATGCGAAGGATTTTCATTGTTCGGATTTTTTTTGAATTTATTATGCCCGTTTTGAATTATTTGAATTTCTAACTATGGTCGAACCGGTGTGCATGAAGATAGGGGACGGGCATCGTTAGAACTTGCATTGGATCTCTGAAGAAACCACATATTGCAGTCTAAAACAATTTTTTCAAAAATCACGGCGATAGATCATGTACTGTAGTACAACCGGACCCACTTCTGCCGATTCGCAGACATTTGTCCTTTACCGGGATGGACGAAAAGGTTTGAGATGTACCGGTTGGGATATAGTCCATGTAAGGTGGTCTAGTATTTTAGGAAAATAGGACGGTAGCATTCGAAACGGAATTTTGGTGGTTACTTCACAAAACGACGCTTTTTTTGCGCTCGGAAAATGGAAAAGGGTTTTTCCGATGCGACAAAAGGAAAACTTCCTCCTGCAACATTGTTCTCCATACCAATGTCCACACACATGCATAATATGGGCACAACATCACAAACTATGCCGTGATTCAGACATAACATCGGTCATTTGGAGAAAGCCATGAAACCTCGAACATGATAGGTCATTTTGTGAAGGTTTTTGAAACATGATCAATATACCAAGTCTGGTATTTTCCTTTCAACTATGTAACATAATATGACACCACGCCAAGGATTTTCATTGTTCGGATTTTTTGAATTTATTATGCCCGTTTGAATTATTTGAATTTCTAACTATGGTCGAACGGTGTGCATGAAGATAGGGGACGGCATCGTTAGAACTTGCATTGGATCTCTGAAGAAACCACATATTGCAGTCTAAAACAATTTTTTCAAAAATCACGCGATAGATCATGTACTGTAGTACAAACCGGACCCACTTCCCCGATTCAGACATTTGTCCTTTTACGGGATGGACGAAAAGGTTTGAGATGTACGGTTGGGATAGTCCATGTAAGGTGGTCTAGTATTTTAGGAAAATAGGACGGTAGCATTCGAAACGGCATTTTGGTGGTTACTTCACAAACGACCCGTTTTTGCGCTCGGAAAATGGAAAAGGGTTTTCCGTATGCACAAAAGGAAAACTTCCTCCTGAAACATTGTTCTCCATACCAATGTCCACACACATGCATAATATGGGCACAACATCACAAACTATGCCGTGATTCAACACATAACATCGGTCATTTGGACCGAAAGCCATGAAACCTCGAACATGATAGGTCATTTTGTGAAGGTTTTTTCGAAACATGATCAATATACCAAGTCTGGTATTTTTCCTTTCAACTATGTAACATAATATGACACCACGCAAAGGATTTTCATTGTTCGGATTTTTTTTGAATTTATTATGCCCGTTTTGAATTATTTGAATTTCTAACTATGGTCGAACCGGTGTGCATGAAGATAGGGGACGGGCATCGTTAGAACTTGCATTGGATCTCTGAAGAAACCACATATTGCGAGTCTAAAAACAATTTTTTCAAAAAATCACGGGCGATAGATCATGTACCAGAGTACAAACCGGACCCACTTCCGCCGATTCGGCAGACATTTGTCCTTTTACCGGGATGGACGAAAAGGTTTGAGATGTACCGGTTGGGATATAGTCCATGTAAGGTGGTCTAGTATTTTAGGAAAATAGGACGGTAGCATTCGAAACGGCATTTTGGTGGTTACTTCACAAACGACCCGCTTTTTGCGCTCGGAAAATGGAAAAGGGTTTTCCGTGCGACAAAAGGAAAACTTCCTCCCGCAACATTGTTCTCCATACCAATGTCCACACACATGCATAATATGGGCACAACATCACAAACTATGCCGTGATTCACACATAACATCGGTCATTTGGACCGAAAGCCATGAAACCTCGAACATGATAGGTCATTTTGTGAAGGTTTTTGAAACATGATCATTGTTCAAGACACATTTAGTCCCGGATGTAGTCACAAACCGGGACTAAAATATTTTCCGCCATTTCCCACCTCTTCCCGCCAAGTTTTCCGCCTTTCCTTTCTACTAGAGCTTTTAGTCCCGGATGTAGTCACTAACCGACTAAAGATATTTCCGCCATTTCCCAAAGCTTCATGCCAAGTTTTCCCGCCTTTCCTCTATATTTAGGGTGATCGTGTCATGGCTATCCACACATCCACACCTTCCTCTCTTAGAACAATGGACAACGCCCTCGGGCCATTCGACCCTCGAGGAGACCGAGGCCAGGCGCCCAACTACCCTTGTCCATCGGGTACCGCCGCCGCATTGGATCTCGAGCCCGGAGGGTTCTGTCCCTCTGTCCCTCAAGGTTCCGCACGCCAGCGCCATCACAAACCACTTCTACCACGAGCTCACGCCGAGCGGATGGATCCCGGTGGGATCCCGACAACTATGACACCGGAATGCCTTCTTCGCTAATAGGCGGAAAGGGAGCTCGCCAGTACGAGGGTGATGGCCCGCCACCGGTGAACAACAACGGTCGGCCGTCGTTGCGTGGTGGGAGAACCGATTATCATCAAGTGATGCGCTACATCGCCGGGAGACCATCTCGCCTACGGTGCCCACGAGTCCACCCGCCACAGGCCCCACATCCCTGGCGGCGGCATCGTCTTCCAGAGACCCTCTCCCACCCGTGAATCCAAGGCTGGAATGGCCCGTATATGCCATGGATGGTGAGGATCCCGAGTGGCGGTGACGGCGATGATGATGATGACGACGATGAAGACCCTAAAGCTGCGCACTATAGGACTAGGCATGATTATGACTAAAGGGGCGGCTTTAGGCCCGAGTGTTAGCTAGTCCCGATTTGTCCCGGTTTTAATATTAATAAATGTCTTAAGTGTTACCTAATAAATAGGGAAATGCCTATATAAAGAGAGGGTTCATATTTAGTCCCGATTTGTACGGTTGGGATATAGTCCATGTAAGGTGGTCTAGTATTTTAGGAAAATAGACGGTAGCATTGAAACGGCATTTTGGTGGTTACTTCACAAACGATCCGTTTTTGCGCTCCGGAAAATGGAAAAGGATTTTCCGATGCGACAAAAGGAAAACTTCCTCTGCAACATTGTTCTACATACCAATGTCCACACACACATGATCATTGTTCACACATTTAGTCCGGATGTAGTCACAAACCGGGACTAAAGGGATTGCGCAGAGTGGGCGAACAACACTAATAATAGGGTGAGTGTCGACATTATGTCGTGCGGTACCTTGTCCGGATGGTGTCACCAACCGACTAAGATGACCTTTAGTCGGTTGGAGACACCAACCGACTAAAGATGAGTCAGCACTAATAATAGGTGAGTGTCGACATTATGTCGTGAGTGTACATTATGCCGAGCTGCTTGTACTATAAATATGCATCCTTGTGAGTCCAGTCCTCCGGCCAGTTTGAGGCATCTCCAAGATGGTTTTAGAGAGGGGACACCACTACGGCCAGTCGGGGAGATGCCGACGGAGCCCGATCCTCCGGCATCTCCGAGAATCAGTCATAGAGGCACTCTAATATGTGAAATTAGTTAGCTCGAGGCGTATTGATCTAGTTAGTGAAGTTACAAGCTGCAAGATGGTTTTCGAGAGCAGGGACACCATCATGCGGCAGTTGAGGAGATGCCGACGAGCCGGGCCTCCGCATCTCCGAGAAATGGTCATAGAGGCACTCCTAATATGTGAAATTAGTTAGCTCGAGGCGTATTGATCTAGTTAGTGAAGTTACAAGCTGCAAGATGGTTTTCGAGCAGGACACCATCTTGCCAGTTTTAGGGAGATGCCGACGAGCCCAGTCCTCCCAAGCATCTCCGAGAACCGGTCATAGAGGCACTCCGTCCAGCCACAAAATGGGACTAACACTCAAGACATTTATTAATATTAAAAGCGAGACTACAAAACCGGGACTAAAGGCCACAAACATGAAGATATCCTTCGGTCAAGCCACAAACCGCGAAAGACATGAACTAGAGTTACATAATATGAGCATGAACTTCTTGGCATATGTCATTCCTTATGACCGCCGACGTAACCATGGAGCATCTTCTTTACTTAACGGAATGCTTGGGTCAGTTTTCACCGTGAAGGGCGGAATTTCATCAAACTTATTATAATCTTGACATGTCATCTTTGCCTCGATTCCCACGATGTTTCTTTTCCCCGAAAGAACTATGTGACGCTTTGGATCATCATATGATGTATTCGTTTGCATATTTTTTCTTTTTTTCGGTCTGGAGGACATGTCCTTCACATAGAAAACCTGAGACACATCATTGGCTAGGACGAATGGTTCATCTCTATAACCAAGATTGTTTAGATCCACTGTTGTCATTCCGCATAACCGGTCTATCTTTACCCTTCCCCATTCAGGTTGACCCATTTGCAGCGAAACAAAGGGACCTTAAAAGAGACTCCATAGTCTAGTTCCCATATCTCCTCTATGTAACCATAATATGTGTCCTTTTGTCCATTTTGTCTATTGCATCAAAGCGGACACCACTATTTTGGTTGGTGCTCTTTTTATCTTGGGCGATCGTGTAGAATGTATTCTCATTTATTTCGTACCCTTGGAAATTCAATACGAGAAGATGGTGACGCGCCAACAAGTATAGCCGATCTCCAACAGTGGTGTCATTCAAGAGATGTGTCCGCATCCAACCACCGGCAGACTTCATGTGTTCATCTCAGAATCCATGATTCAGGCTTCCCGGTTTTTGAGCGCATAATATTCTTGTGTTCCTCCATATCTGGAGCTGCCAAGGTGGAATTATGTAGAAGCTGTGTAGTGTGCTTTAGTGAAAGAATCCCGTCCCTACATATCGGTGCTTTCTTTCCCAGCGTGCCTTTTCCACTTAGTCTTCCCTCATGCCGCGAGTCGTAAACACCAATCGGCTTAAGGTCGGGAATAAAGTCAACACAAAACTCAATGACCTCCTCTGCTCCATATCCCTTGGAGATGCTTCCTTCCGTCTAGCACGGTTATGAACATATTTCTTTAAGACTCCCATGAACCTCTCAAAGGGGAACATATTGTGCAGAAATACCGGACCGAGAATGGCAATCTCTTCCACTAGATGAACCAGAGATGCGTCATAATATTGAAGAAGGATGGTGGGAACACCAATTCAAAACTAACAAGACATTGTACCACATCCTTCAGAACCTTGGCAGAATATCCGGATTGATTACCTTCCGAGATATTGCATTGAGGAATGCACAGCTTCACAATGGGTACTCGAACATTTTCGTAGAAGCCCCTCAATGCAATCGGAAGCAATCGCGTCATAATCACGTGATACCATGAGACTTCAGGTTTTGGAACTTTTCTCGCCATATTTATTATCCCTTTATATTAGATGAGAAGCCCGATGGCACCTTGATACCGTAAAGGACTTCAAAAAGATTTCCTTCTCGCTTTGGTAAGAGCATAGGCACGACTTAAGTGACGCCTTTATCCGTCTTTGTTATCTGTATGCATGTTCTTTGGGTCTTTCATAATTTGTTGGTCCTCCTGCTTCGTGTATCTTTTGTCTTCCCATACACGCCTAGGAATCCTAGCAGGTTCACGCAGAGATTCTTCGTCACGTGCATCACGTCGATTGAAGAGCGGACACGCAGGACTTTCCAATATGGCAGCTCCCAAAATATAGATTTCTTCTTCCACATGGGTGCGTGTCTGTAGCGACGTCGTTCGAACTGATTGACCGCCGACCCTTTCCAAAGATTACTTCTATGTCCTTGACCATACCAAATACATCATCACCAGCGAGGAGTTCAGCTTCTTCCGGTGATCCGCCTCACCTTTGAAATGCTTGCCTTTCTTTCTTACGGGATGATTGGTCGGAAGAAATCGTCGATTCGCTAGGTACACAACCTTCTTGCATTTATGCAAATATGTACCTTCGGTCTTATCTAAACAGTGGGTACATGCCTTATATCCTTTGTTTGTCCGTCACGAAGGTTACTAAGAGCAGGCCAATCATTGATGGTTACGAATAACAACCCTCGAGATTAAATGGCTCTGTTTGTTCTCATCCCACGCACGTACACCTGGTTTGCCCCACAACCGTAAGAGTTCTTCAACTAATGGCCTAAGGTACACATCAATGTCGCGGTTGCTTGCCGGGCCTTGGATGAGCACTTGGCATCATAATGAACTTACGCTTCATGCACAACCAAGGAGGCAGGTTGTAGATACATAGAGTCACGGGCCTGGTCTTTGGATCGCAGCTCGCTCCCCAAAAGGATTCATGCCATCCGATTTAGACCAAACCATAAGTTCCTTGCGCCACCGCAAAGTCCGGAAGTCTCTCTCGATTTTTCTCCACTGTGACCCATCAACAGGTTGTCTCAACTCCCCGTCTTTCTTACGGTCTTCTTTGTGCCATCGCAACAACCTGACATGCTCTTTGTTTCTGAACATGCGTTTCAACCTTGGTATTATAGGAGCATACCACATAACCTTAGCAGAACCCTCTTCCGAGGGGCTCTCCTCAACATCACCAGGTCATCTCGTCGATCTTATACTGCAACGCTGCATACCGGCATTTATCTAAATTCTCATACTCCTTATCATGTAGAGGATGCATCATTAATGCATGCATGTATCTTTTGCACATCTAATCCCAGAGGATGAGAGTCTTCTTTGCTTCAGAGGTACTATCGGAAGTTCGTTATGTTTTGGAAACTTCGGCTTCATTATTTTCAGATCTTTTCAAATGAGGAGTCGTTAGACCACACCGCCTTCCATCGCAACAATTCCATGGTCGCATCGAGCTTTGTCCGCCATCTTCACAATTTGGGTACAACAATTTCTTGTGATCTTCTAACATGCCCTCTAACTTCAACTTCTCATTTTACATTTCACGGTCTCGCTTTGCATCGAAATGACCCTACCAAGTTCATCGGCCGGCTCATCCGATGCCCGTTCTTCACCTTTTTCCTCTCCATTGTCTTCCATTGCGGTATCATCAGATTCAGGAAACATATGATGATAGTTGTTATCATCATCTTCTTCTTCACCATCTTCCATCATAACCCCTCTTTCCCGTGCTTGGTCCAGCAATTATAGTTGGGCATGAAACCTTTCATAATCGTGGCCGCGAATGATTTTCGAGGAAGAGTACTCCTTGTTGTTCCGACATTGAACACATGGACAACGATAAATCCATTCTCTTTGTTTGTCAGAGCCACATCGATAAATTTATCCACGCCTTTGATATACGGCTACCCACGTCACCGTACATCCATTCCCGACCGCTCATACGCATCATATAAGTAAGTTTATCAAAAACAGGACATCATAAATAGTGAAATAACCAATTCACACGACACATGAATTGTATCAATGACCTAGAAAAGATAAGATTGCTAACCTCGATCGAGGGAAATAAGCTCAAGCGTCTCGGACACCTTCTATATTTTTGTTCTATGAGAAATTCAACGGATTTTTCACTCAAACATTTCAACAAACACCTTCCATGCATGCATGAGAAAAACTAGCACACACCCTCACAGCTTACACCATTCGAAAAAAGCAGAGGGAGGAGGGGGTCATGCAGCATTTATAGAGGCGGGGTCTTTAGTCGGTTGGAGCCAAGAACCGGGACTAAAGGTGCGTGCCACCACGTGGTGGCCAAACCTTTAGTCCCGGTTGGTGGCTCCAACCGGACGCATGCCCCTTACCAACCGGGACCCATGCCCTGGCCCGTGCCCGCCCAACGGGCAGGTTAAGATTAGTCGGTTGCTGGCGCAACCGGGACTAATGCTCCCAGGGGTGGCGAACGGATGGCCCTTTTTCCTCTAGTGTATGAAAATATGCTTCATTATGTTTCTAGCTAGTACTATTCTTTTTTTTTTTGAACGGAAAGGTCCAAAGGTCCAGAAGCTTCATTTCATCGGCGGTGGGTGTACAATTACAGAAAGGTCCCCAACAAAAATAGAAAGAACAACCAGGACCTGTAAAATTACACAGAACACCCTAGAAGAGAACGCAAAAACACGATCAGTACACGCGGCGACAAGCAACCTCCAAACGCGACCACCGCATTCCAGGCGGACGAAACCACTTTTTGGGATGCAGCACGAACAGCCGCGCTGAGGTTGAATAAGGGCCTCCAATGGAGGTTTTCAAAGCACCGACAGACACCGCAGCTGCCGGGCATGGCGGGGTCAGACTTCTGACCGGAGATAGCGGCGGCGACACGCCGACGCTTGGGGACCGCCATGGGGAGAAGAAGCTTCAAGAACTCCCCATCATCTCTCTGTGCAGCGCGGAACCTCGAGAAGCACTCCTCCTCTCCCACGCCACCATGGCCGGCTGAGAGGAAAGAGGGCAGACAAGGACCACCTGCACGAAGAAGACGAGGTACGCAGAGGATAGTGGAGCCGTCCGCTCGCCGAAGCCAGTCGTCCTTCATCCCCTCGCCACCACGGCCGGTCGGATGAAGAGGGACAAGCAGCACCAGCGACGCCAATGACCACCCGGCGGCGCGCACACCCGCCAGAGTGGAAGAACTCCTGTGGCATCCCGCAAAACCACTACTAGAAAATCGCATTGTTTTTTTTTGTGCATTGCATCATCATGACCGCATGCTCATGTCATCATGCCACATTGCATTTGCGCATAGTCATCGTCTTGCATTTGCTTGCATCAAACTATTTTCGGAAAAACCTAATTATTTTTCTAAACGCCCCGTCTTTGTTCAACACGCAAAATCCGGGTCGCCGGAATATTTTGTTTTGTCTGATATCGGTTTGCAAAGGCCTTGTTTGAAATAAATAAAAATATTTATTTATTTTAGTGGGGGCAGTCGAACGGACCGACCCGACCCGAACGACCACCCCCAGAACCAAAAACGGTCCACCTAATCAGCCCCTCTAAATCCTAAAGCTACCAACCTATCTACCCACCCCTCTGGCCACATCACCCCACCCAATCCCCACATGACACCTCACCCTCTCCCTCCCCCTAACCAACCCCATGCCGCCACTTGGCCCTCTCTCCCCACACAACACATACCGGCAGCACACACACGACACACATGCCACACCGACAAGCCCCCTCGGGATCCCTCCCGCGGGCCCGCTCTCCCGGTCCACCCCTGCCGCCCCCGGTTCCTCTTCTTCCACAGCCGCGCAGCCTCGCTCCCCACCCGACGCAGCGCGGCACCTCCTCTCCTTCTCATGGCGCTGCTGACGCTCAGCCTCCGCCGTCCTCCTCCGGCCTCCACCTCGCTGCTCCACCCCGAGCCCTCCTCTCCCGCCATGCCCGCCCTCCTCCGTTGCCCCCATCCCTGAAGGCTGCCGCCTCACTGCCTGGCCAGGCCGAGCCTCCGCTGCTGCGCCGCCTCCCCGCTTCTTCTCTCCGCCCGCCACTCGTCAGCTCGCTGGCTCACTGCCACCTGCTCCCTCGCTCGCTCACGCGCCTCGCGTGCCCCGTCGCCTCGCCCATCAGCGCCGCCAGCCTTGCCCACGCCTTCATCCCTCCGGCCGTGGCCCTCTTCCTCTTCGCGCTGCCTTTGGCCCGGTCTCCTCCGACGCCGCCCGCCTTCCCTCCGCTCTGCGCCCACTCAGCAGTCATGCGCAGGCTGCCCCCTCCTCGGCCGCCGCCATGGCGCCCGAGCCGACCTTCGCCGCCGTTCCTCCCCTTGTTCTCTCTGCCTCACGAGAGCTCCACCGGCCTCCCTAGCGCAGCTCTGCCGGCTGCCTGCTCGCCCGGTGCCTCGTGCCTCCTGCGGTCCACCCCAACCTCCTGCGTGCCTTCTCTGGCTCATCCCCTGGTCAACACATGTTGCGGTCCGTCCCAGTGAGCAATCGTTATCCAGCTTGTTGTGGTCTATGTGGTTGCTCGTTGTGGTTGTACCTGGTGCAAGTTGGATGTATGGGTGCTACTCCTGCCACGGCCTATCTCGTGTGTGGGTTTGCAAGTTTGGGCACCTTCCTCCTCCCACGTTGTTCTGAAGAATGCACATGGCATTACCCGAGTACCTCCAAGTCGACCTGAGTTCGCCACCAACACCCGAGAACTCCAACAAGGACGCCAAGAACACCACATGGAAAACCCAACCCCCTCGGATTGTCAAGATCTTCGTCCTGGACCCTGAAGACCGATCCCACCGAGACCCTCGGCACGCCATGATCTACGTCCCGGATTCGAAGATCCCGGTACTCGATCCACTCAAGTTCGCCTTCGACGACAAGATCTACCTCAGTTATCCGAGAACGCTCCTGCTAAGGCCGACACTCCCGTCGAACCCGGAACCCTGTGAACCAACCCCGAACCCCCGGAACATCAAGTTCGTCGAACCCTAATGTGTGACCCTCATCCGAGAACCCTATTTTTTATAAATTGTCAACTATATAAATTGTTGCATATTGAATTGTTCATGCATGCATATTGTCTGTGGTATGGGGGGCCTTATGCCGATTCACCTTATAATTAAATATGGGGCCCATGTGCGGGCAAATCTAGTCTTATATTGGCCTCATTTAAATTTGTGTAGCGAATCGATGCTATCTTTGGACATGCTAAAACAATATTTAAATAACGGGTTAGCTAAACAACATGAAGCACCCAAATATTGTCAGGACCCCGGTTCCACTTAATATGACCTAATTGCATCGCACCTTTGCCATGTCATACATCATATATGCATCATGCCGATCTTCTGCCGCTGTATTAAATAGTGCATCCGGTGTTTCTTCTAGTGTTTTGGTTCTTCGCGGATAAGGCCGTTGAGTTGATGTGAGTTTCGCCCCGATCTTCGGTTGAACCTTCCACAATGTTTTCAGGCGAGCATCTCCCCCTTTCTACCTATCTTACTTTTATAGTATTTATTCCCTCATGTTGATCTATTGCTATCTGTGTTGCGTTGCTCTAGTTTTTGTACCCGTGATATCCCTTGCAGCCCTATATTGCCTTGGACACACCCTATTACCTGTTGATTGGTAGATAGTTGGACCTGCGCGTCTTAGTCGCTTGCTCAAGTGCTGTTGCGTGTCGTCAAATGCCACAGTGTTGGAGCCTTGCCGCATGTTTGATGTTGGAGATGATCATGGCTTTACTTATCGTTCACTTTAATTCCTGTTTAACAACTAAAATTGAAGTAAGCAGAGGCATCGGTGGGTGATAGAAAATATTTGGTTTCCGAACGCCCACTTGTGTCCTGGGAGACCCAGTACTTGATACCTGTTCCTTGATTTATCGCGCTATCCACATCCGGGAGGTATATGGGACCCCCCTGAGCCAGAGCTTGATTCAGTCTTATTTCTTGGGGCCACAAACTAGTTTGAGGTTTTATTTACTATCCTGTACTTATGCCATGCTACTGCTTTATTTACGATTGTGCGAGGAGCACACTGTACTGTTTAGGTAAGCGGAGTGTTTTCGCGGTATCGACACCCCGAGTTTTCGGGTTCCCAGTCGTTCTGACCAGCAAACCTTGAGTCCGTCTCGAGCTTGCTTACTTGCTATGGTCTACTCAATGGGGTGGCCCCTGAAATAATTCTGAATCCTGTGATTGCTTAGTCGTGAAAGCCTCGTTGGGTTTTGATTTGGTTTTCGAGGTTGATCGGCGTGTGTTATTGGTGCACCCCGGCCGGGTAAAACTTTCTGAAAGCCGTGTCCGCGGTTATGGACGACTTGGAGCATAGTATCTCGACCATAGACAAGCATAACTAAAGTTTATTGCTATAAATTTGATTTTATAATGACTAGTAATCAGTTTCACTATAATGGAATGGCTAAATAATACTGCCCACAATTGCTTGTTTGAAGCGTCGCTTGCGACCATTGTACCTGACTAGTAAGTATTGCAACTACAACGGAATGGCTAAATAAAAGTACCAACAACTGCTGGGGTTTGGGTTATCTAATGCTATTTGTATCTGACTAGTAAGTGTTGCAACTACAACGGAATGGTCAACTAAAAGTGCCCACTGCTTACTTTATCAGGATGATTATCTAAACCTGACTAGTAATTGCCGCAACGACAACCGAATAAATAAAACTGCCAACCATGTGAGTTCCTCGGTTGACTTCCTCGTTTGGTCTCGAGGGGGAAACGCCAGGATGGGTTTGTTTGATGGTAGAATCAGGTCGGTTCCGAATAGGTCTTTCTTACCTCTCTCTGATAGTCGCCAGTTGTATGGAGTCTCTATAGGATGTTTAGTGCGTCTTTGGCCGCCGATCCACCATACCTATGTAGGCGAGGACCGCCGAATTCTAGCCTCGCCGTGTACTGGCCTCAGTACTGACGCTCCTCTTTTTCCTTTGCCCTTTGTCGGCACCCCTTTTGTTTAAACAGGTTTTGAGATTGTGGCATCCCGCAAAACCATTACTAGAAAATCGCGTTGAATTTGTGCATTGCATCGTCATCATCATGCATTGTTTGCATAAAACTATTTTGCAAACCCCGTTTTGTTTTCCAAACGCCCCATCTCTATTCAAATGTCAAACACCGGGTCTCCGGAATATTTTTTGTTTGTCGCTATCGGTCTGCAAAAGTTGCATTTAAATTAAATAAAAGTATTATATTATTTTAGCGGGGGCAGTCGAACGGGCCGTCCCGACCCGAACGACCACCCCCAGTTTAACAATCGGCCCAACCGTCCAGCCCCACCTAAATCCTATGTCTACCCAACTCTCTACCCAACTATCCCTCCACCTCACTCCCCCCAATCACTTCATGCCACCTCAGCTGACCACTCCCACCCTCCTATCCCTCCACGCCACGTCGCCCTCACCCTGCCTCTCATACCCACGCAGCACACACACCACACAAAACCCCCCCTCACACACAAACCCACACGCACACCACGCCCCTCTCCTGTCCGTGGGCCCCACGCTGGACCCGCCTCTAGCCCACCTGCTGCTTCCCTTCCTCTCTCCCTTCTCCCTTCTCTTCCTTACAAGACGCTCGAGGCCATCTGCCGGCCGCCATTGCTTCTCGCTGCCTGGCTGCCCTCTCCCGCTGGCCACCCTCGTCTGGCCAGCCTCCTACTGGCGTCGTCGGCGCCTCGCTCGTTCCGCCCCGCCGCCATGAGGCTCCCGACGCGAGCCCGCCTGCGGCCCTCATCCCGACCCCCGCCGCTCCACCGAGCCCTCTCGATCCTTCCTCGCCTCCGCGAGCCGCGCCACGCCGCCGTGAGCCTCTGCCTCGTCTGCCGCCACTGCGTTCCCCCACGCGCCCCGTCCGCCGTGAAGCTCCTCCCAAGAAGTTCTCCTCCCACTGGCTCACTGCCAGATCTCGCCTGGCCCTCTGCCGTTCCTCCTCGCTGGGCCTGCTGCCCGCCTCGCCGTTCCCCTCCGCCTGCTCCCTCTCTGCAGCCGCCATCGCCATGTTCTTCGCCTCGATGCCCTTCGCCTACCAACCGCCGATCATTGCTCGCCACACGCGACTCGCGGCCCACGCCTTCCCTGCCTTCCTCCGGCCTCCTGGCGTCCCGCGGCGGCCGAAAGCGTAGAGCTGACCCGCTGCGTTTCCCACCTAAGGCCACGTGTCGACAGTCATCTCCGTGTTTATGACACGCCCACCCGTTTACCGACGCCAAGTGCCGCCTCACCAAAGAAGCCAAGATCTCAAGTACAAGACCGATCCGACAACGAACCGCGGTACCTCAAGATCTTCCTCGCGGCGAGACCCGAACTCCGGATCCTCTCGGTGAACGCCAAGATCTCCCTCTCGGAAACGAAGGCGCCAAGACACCGGACCCCAAGATCTTCGCCATGAGACGACAAGACCGTCTGCACGACCCGACGACCGCGGATGCGACAGGATCGTCCCCGGAACGCCAAGTACTTCCTCGACGCCAAGCCGAACCGAAGAACGCCAAGATTGCCACGAACGCCAAGACCGATCCGGCAACATGACCAAGACCGGACCCGATGACCATGATCCCCACGGCAACAAGGCCTTCGAGGTGGGACCGACAAGATCTTCTCCTCGGGACACCGGGAGCTCCCCTGAACGCCAAGCTCGTCGAGTTTAGGGACCCTCAAGATCTCCGCCACGGACGCGACAAGATCTACCCCGTTACCGAGAACGATCCCGCCGAGACCGAACCGTCGAACCCCGGACCCTGTCGAACCCCGGAACCCCAAGATCGTCGAGCCCCCTCTAATGTGTGACCCTTTTCCTCGATACCCTATTTTTATAAATAATAACAACTTGTTGCATATTGAATTGTCATACTCGCATGCATATATGTGGTTTGGGGGCCTTATGCCGATTCACCTAATAATTAAATATGGGGCCCATATGCGGGCAAATCTAGCCTTATATTGGCCTCATTTAAACTTGAGTAGTGAACGGTATCTTATCTTGCCTTGTTAAACAACATTTAAATTGCGGGTATCTAAATAACTTAAACCACCTAAATAATTGTCGGACCCGGTTCCACTTAACATGACCTAATTGCATCGTCTCTTTGCCATGCCATGCATCATACATGCATCATGCCGATCTTCCGTTGTATTAAATATTGCATCCGTGTTTGTTCTAGTGTTTTGCTTCTTCATGGATAAGGCCATTGAGTTGATGTGAGCTTAGCCCGATCTTGGTTGAACCCTTCGACAATGTTTTCAAAGTAGCATCTCCTCTTTCTACCTATCTTACTTTTATAGTCTTTATTTCCTCCTGTTGATCTATTGCTATCTCGTGTTGCGATGCTCTAGTTTTCGTATCCTTTGATATCCCCCTTGTTAGTATATTGCCTTGGACACATCCTATTACATTGTTTGGTAGATAGTTGGACTTGCGTGTCGTAGTCGCTTGCTCAAGTATTGTCGCGTGTTGTCAAATGCCACAGTTGTTGATGTATTGCCGCATGTTGATGTTGGAGATGATTCTAGTTTTTACTTATCGTCACTTTAATTTCTGTTTAACAACTAAAATTGAAATAAGCAGAGGCATCGGTGGGTGATAGATAATATTTGGTTTCCGAACGCCCACTTGTGTCCCGTAAGACCCCGAGTACTTGATTCCTGTTCCTTGTTTTTGCGCGCTATCCACATCCGGGAGGTATATGGGACCCCCCTGAGCCAGAGCTTGATTCAGTCTTATTTCTTGGGGCCACAAACTAGTTTGAGGTGTTTTTACTATCCTGTACTTATGCATGCTACTTTCTGTATTTAAATTGTGCGAGGTCACTGCTGTCTTGTTAGGATCGGACCACGATTCCGGTGTCGACAAGCCCAGCTTTTGGGTTCCCGATCGTTCACACCGTCTAGCCAAACCTTGAGGCCGCCTCGAGCTTGCTTACTCCGCTATGGGATTCTACTTAAGGGTGGCCCCAAATATTTCTGAATCTGTGATTGTTCACCGTGAAAGCCTCGTTGGGTTTTGATTTGGTTTTTCCGAGGTTGATCGGCGTGTTGCTATTGGTGCACCCGGCGGGTAAAACTTTCTGAAAGCCGTGTCCGCGGTTATGGACGACTTGGAGCACAGTTTCTTGATCATAGACAAGCATAACTAAAGTTTACTGCTATACATTTGACTTATAATGACTAGTAATCAGCTTCACTATAATGGAATGGCTAATTAATACTGCCCACAATTGCTTGTTTGGTTGTCGCTTGCGACAATTGTATCTGACTAGTAAGTATTGCAACTACAACGAAATGGCTGAATAAAAGTACCAACAACTGCTGGGTTTCGGGTTTATCTCATGCTATCTGTATCTGAATAGTAATTGATGCAACTATAACGGAATGGTTAACTAAAAGTGCCCACTGTTTACTTTATCAGGACGATTATCTAGACCTGACTAGTAAAGTGCCGCAACTATAACTGAATAAATAAAACTGCCAACTGTGTGAGTTCCTCGGTTGACTTCCTCGTTTGGTCTCGAGGGGGAAACACCAGGATGGGTTTGTTTGGTGTTAGCTTCAGGTTGGATCCGGATAGGTCATTCTTACCCCTCTCTGATAATCGCCAGTTGTATCGAGTCTCTATAGGTTGTTTAGCACATCTTTGCTTGCCGCCAGTCCACTTCCCTATGTAGGCGAGGACCGAATTCTAGCCTCGCCGTGTCTTGGCCTCGATCGACGCTCCTCTTTTCCTTTGGCCTTTGTCGGCACCCCTTTTTGTTTAAGCGGTTTTGAGATCGGCGTCGTTAGCGGGGTTACCCTTCCGCTTTGGGCGGGGTTATGGACGCCATTGGTTATTCTTCGTGGCTCTTAGCCCCATGTGCATCTTGTCCGTATGGACGCCTGTCGTTTTCAAGGTGATTTGGATCTTTGTATAATATTGTATTCTTGACTCTTTGAGTCATATATATCTGCTACGTGGGTCCCATCGAGGACTGTTGTGTAATGTTATTACTTCGTTTTCCACCCGCACGAAAGTGCCTGGTGGGCACCTTTGAATCGTTTCTATGCGGGTTTGGTGAATTTTGCCCAAACTTGCATAGGTCCGATTCTGAGGGTGTTACAGAGATCGACGCCGTTAGCAGGGTTACCCTTCCGGCTTGGCCTGGGCAGGGTTATGGACGCCATTGGTTATTCTTCAGGGCTCTTGGCCCCATTTGCATCTTGTCCGTAGCTGGGCGCTCTATCGTTTTCAAGGTGATTTGGATCTTTGTATATTATATCTGTATTCTTGACTCTCTGAGTCGTTGTTGTATATATATATCTGTTTTGTGGGTCCCATCGAGGACTGTTGTGTAATGTTATTACTTCGTTTTCCACCCGCACGAAAGTGCCTGGTGGGCACCTTTGAATCGTTCCTATGCGGGTTTGGCGGGTTTCGCTAAAACTTGCATAGGGTCGATCGAGGTGTTCTGAGTGGTATCAGAGCTCAGCAGTTGCGATACCCCACAAGTCCAGCCTGTAGGATAACCTAGCTAACGGTCGAAGTAGAGTGTCAAAACTATTTTTGCTAAATCGGTTGGATAGTTCTGATTAGGTCTGATTTTACTCCTTACCCCTCTGCTATTCTCCTCTTACCTCTACGCGTTTTGAATCCACCTCTTATCTTTTCTTCGAGTCCAGGATTTCTCGTGGTTGGGTTCCGTCGTACCTTCAGGGTTTCGCTTCCTCCTTTGGTAACGGTGTTGCTACATCTGGTCTTCATGCTATCCGAGGAATCCTTCGTCTGGTAGACTTCTCTTTGTTCCTTCTCGTGCCTTCCGGTGTTTCCGACGCGACGACATCATCTACGCCAGATCCGATGCAGAGTCTGCATCCCTCCTTTATTTCCGAACCTCGCTTGTCGAGATCTTCAATCTGAATTCCGAGAGTTGGTTGCATAATCCGCCTATTCGTGTGCAGAGTAATGGTTTGAGTGCGGGATGGAGTAGCTACCATACCACTACCCTTATCATTCCCTCTTGTACGTCGAATCAGTGGAACCAGCAGTTTTACTCCGTCCACGGAAGTTAGGGGTGGCTTTATTTGTTGATACCTCTACCTTCGACCTTTTGTTCCCGGAGTGTTCTCTCGACGGTCACGGACAACGACCTCTTGTTAGCGGTGTCGAGAGGATCTACACGAAGCGAGAAGACGCAGATCGCCGACCTTCCTTCCGGTACCATGAGGCGGATCTCGAGGGCGAGATCCATTGTTAGTGGTGTCGAATTGTGGCATCCCGCAAAACCACTACTAGAAAATCGCGTTGTTTTTTTTTGTGCATTGCATCATCATGACCGCATGCTCATGTCATCATGCCACATTGCATTTGCGCATAGTCATCGTCTTGCATTTGCTTGCATCAAACTATTTTCGGAAAAACCTAATTAGTTTTCTAAACGCCCTGTCTTTGTTCAACACGCAAAATCCGGGTCGCCGGAATATTTTGTTTTGTCTGATATCGGTTTGCAAAGGCCTTGTTTGAAATAAATAAAAATATTTATTTATTTTAGTGGGGGCAGTCGAACGGGCCGACCCGACCCGAACGACCACCCCCAGAACCAAAAACGGTCCACCTAATCAGCCCCTCTAAATCCTAAAGCTACCAACCTATCTACCCACCCCTCTGGCCACATCACCCCACCCAATCCCCACATGACACCTCACCCTCTCCCTCCCCCTAACCAACCCCATGCCGCCACTTGGCCCTCTCTCCCTTTCCTCTCCCCACACAACACATACCGGCAGCACACACACGACACACATGCCACACCGACAAGCCCCCTCGGGATCCCTCCCGCGGGCCCGCTCTCCCGGTCCACCCCTGCCGCCCCCGGTTCCTCTTCTTCCACAGCCGCGCAGCCTCGCTCCCCACCCGACGCAGCGCTGCACCCTCCCTCTCCTCTGCAGCTCGCCGACGCTCCCCACCGGCGCCGCCGTCCTCCTCCGGCCTCCACCTCGCCGCTCCACCCCGAGCCCTCCTCTCCCACCATGCCCGCCCTCCTCCGTTTCGCCCCATCCCCGAGCGCGTCTGCCGCCGCCGCCCCTCACCGTCCGCGCCCGTGGCCGAGCCTCCCTCTCCGGCCGACCTCCAGCGGCCACGCCGAGCCTCCCGCCTCCTCCGCGTCGCTGCACCGCCCTCCCCCGCACCTTCTTCTCCCGCTTCGGCCACCGTCGCCCTCGCCGCCTCGCTCAGCCCCACTGCTGTCCGCTCGCCTCGCGCCCGGCCGTGCCTCGCGTGCTCGGCAGCGTCCGTCGCTCGCCCATCAGCGCCGCCAGCCCAGCGCCGCCGTCTTCATCCCGCCTCCGGTGGCCTCTTCCTCTTCGCATTCACTTTGGCGGTCTCCTCCGACGCCGCCCGCCTTCCCCTCCGCGGCTCCGACCTCGCCCGCCGGCCCACGCCCCTCCGCCTTCATGCGCCCAGCGCCCGACCCGGCCCTCTGCGGCCGCCGCTGCTCGCCGCGAGCCCGACCTTCGCGCCGTTCCTCCTTGTTCTCTCGCCTCATGAGCTCCACTGCCTCCCTAGCGCAGCTCACGCTGCCTGCTGCCCGGTGCCTCGTGCCTCCTGCGGTCCACCCCAACCTCCTGCGTGCCTTCTCTGGCTCATCCCCTGGTCAACACATGTTGCGGTCCGTCCCAGTGAGCAATCGTTATCCAGCTTGTTGTGGTCTATGTGGTTGCTCGTTGTGGTTGTACCTGGTGCAAGTTGGATGTATGGGTGCTACTCCTGCCACGGCCTATCTCGTGTGTGGGTTTGCAATTTTGGGCACCTTCCTCCTCCCACGTTGTTCTGAAGAATGCACATGGCATTACCCGAGTACCTCCAAGTCGACCTGAGTTCGCCACCAACACCCGAGAACTCCAACAAGGACGCCAAGAACGCCACATGGAAAACCCAACCCCCTCGGATTGTCAAGATCTTCGTCCTGGACCCTGAAGACCGATCCCACCGAGACCCTCGGCACGCCAAGATCTACTTCCCGGATTCGAAGATCCCGGTACTCGATCCACTCAAGTTCGCCGACGACAAGATCTACCTCGATTATCCGAGAACGCTCCGCTAAGGCCGACACTCCCGTCGAACCGGAACCACTGTGGAACCAACCCGAACCCGGAACATCAAGTTCGTCGAACCCTAATGTGTGACCCTCATCCGAGAACCCTATTTTTTATAAATTGTCAACTATATAAATTGTTGCATATTGAATTGTTCATGCATGCATATTGTTTGTGGTATGGGGGGCCTTATGCCGATTCACCTTATAATTAAATATGGGGCCCATGTGCGGGCAAATCTAGCCTTATATTGGCCTCATTTAAATTTGTGTAGCGAATCGATGCTATCTTTGGACATCCTAAACAAAATTTAAATGACGGGTTAGCTAAACAACATGAACCACCCAAATATTGTCGGGACCCCGGTTCCACTTAATATGACCTAATTGCATCGCACCTTTGCCATGTCATACATCATACATGCATCATGCCGATCTTCTGCCGTTGTATTAAATAGTGCATCCGGTGTTTCTTCTAGTGTTTTGGTTCTTCGCGGATAAGGCCGTTGAGTTGATGTGAGCTTCGCCCCGATCTTCGGTTGAACCTTCGACAATGTTTTCAGGCGAGCATCTCCCCCTTTCTACCTATCTTACTTTTATAGTATTTATTCCCTCCTGTTGATCTATTGCTATCTGTGTTGCGTTGCTCTAGTTTTCGTACCCGTGATATCCCTTGCAGCCCTATATTGCCTTGGACACACCCTATTACCTTGATTGGTAGATAGTTGGACCTGCGCGTCTTAGTCGCTTGCTCAAGTGCTATTGCGTGTCGTCAAATGCCACAGTGTTGGAGCCTTGCCGCATGTTTGATGTTGGAGATGATCATGGCTTTACTTATCGTTCACTTTAATTCCTGTTTAACAACTAAAATTGAAGTAAGCAGAGGCATCGGTGGGTGATAGAAAATATTTGGTTTCCGAATGCCCATTTGTGTCCCGTAGGACCCCGAGTACTTGATACATGTTCCTTGATTTATCGCGCTATCCACATCCGGGAGGTATATGGGACCCCCCTGAGCCAGAGCTTGATTCAGTCTTATTTCTTGGGGCCACAAACTAGTTTGAGGTTTTATTTACTATCCTGTACTTATGTCATGCTACTGCTTTATTTACGATTGTGCGAGGAGCACACTGTACTGTTTAGGTAAGCGGAGTGTTTTCGCGGTATCGACACCCCGAGTTTTCGGGTTCCCGATCGTTCTGACCAGCGCAAACCTTGAGTCCGTCTCGGAGCTTGCTTACTTCGTTGCGGGTCTACTCAATGGGGTGGCCCCCTGATATAATTCTGAATCATGTGATTGCTTAGTCATGAAAGCCTCGTTGGGTTTTGATTTGGTTTTTCCGAGGTTGATCGAGCGTGTGTTGCTATTGGTGCACCCCGGCCGGGTAAAACTTTTTGAAAGCCGTGTCCGCGGTTATGGACGACTTGGAGCACAGTATCTCGACCATAGACAAGCATAACTAAAGTTTATTGCTATAAATTTGACTTTATAATGACTAGTAATCAGTTTCACTATAATGGAATGGCTAAATAATACTGCCCACAATTGCTTGTTTGGAGCGTCGCTTGCGACCATTGTACCTGACTAGTAAGTATTGCAACTACAACGGAATGGCTAAATAAAAGTACCAACAACTGCTGGGTTTTGGGTTATCTCATGCTATTTGTATCTGACTAGTAAGTGTTGCAACTACAACGGAATGGTCAACTAAAAGTTCCCACTGCTTACTTTATCAGGATGATTATCTAAACCTGACTAGTAATTGTCGCAACGACAACCGAATAAATAAAACTGCCAACCGTGTGAGCTCCTCGGTTGACTTCCTCGTTTGGTCTCGAGAAACGCCAGATGGGTTTGTTTGATGGTAGAATCAGTCGGTTCGAATAGGTCTTTCTTACCTCTCTCGATAGTCGCCATTGTATCGAGTCTCTATAGGATGTTTAGTGCATCTGCCGCCGCTTGATCCACCATACCTATGTAGGCGAGACCGCCTAATTCTAGCCTCGCTGTACTGGCCTCAGATCTTGGCTCCTCTTTCCTTTGCCCTTTGTCGGCACCCTTTTGTTTAAACAGGTTTTGAGATCGACGCCGTTAAGAGGGTTACCCTTTCGGCTTGGCAGGGTTATGGACGCCATTGGTTATTCTTGAGGCTCTTAGCCCCATTTGCATCTTGTCCGTAGGCGCTCATCGCTTTTCAAGGTGATTTGGATCTTTGTATATTATATCGTATTCTTGACTCTCAGTCGTTGTTGTATATATATCTCATTCTGTGGGTCCCATCGAGGACTGTTGTGTAATGTTATTACTTTGTTTTCCACCCACGAAAGTGCACAGTGGGCACCTTTGAATCGTTCCTATCTTGGTTTGGCGGGTTTCGCTAAAACTTGCATAGGGTCGATTCTGAGGGTGTTACAACTCCCGCCGCCACCAACATCCCCCATCTGGGCGCCCACCATCTCCGTCCCCTCGCAACCACTGCCGGCCAGAGGGAGATGGGAGAGCCAAGAGACGACGAGGAGTAGGAGGCAGAACAAGACCTTATTTGAGGAAGCGGTGGTCGCCATCACCAGGCAGAACTCCGACCAAAGAAGCTCGTGCGCCATGGGGACGAACCCTAGAGCCAGGATGCGGTCAAGATCCAGAGCTCCACTCCTGGGCAAAAGTCCCACTACCGGCATGAAGCCAAAGAAACCTACTCTAGAAACTACAGCACCGCCCCCAGACCTACTCCGGCCAGCTAATCCGGCAGAGAGGTGTCAGGGGAGGCCCGGCGACCGAAGGGGCGAGTTCAGTTACTCTAGAGATAAGGTGGGAGGGCGACTACTCTTGCACGGAGAGATGGTGCGAAGTTTCATATGGCTGGGGCACAGTTTTCGGTTTTCTAGTACTATTCATTTGATTATATAAATATCCATACATCTTATATGTGATTTATTATGAGCGTTTCCTCGATTTAATTGGAATCTAGGACCGTGCCACTAAGAATCGGCCAACTAGAGAAATGCCACCAGCCGACGTGCCATTGAGGTTTGGTAGCACTTGTTTTTTCAATGTAATTTTAGCATGCGTATATGGAATTACTAACAGAATTATTGGGTCCAAGGGGATACTACGGAAGTTTGGTAAAAGAGTCCAGGAAGGAATTTGACAAACCATGCTTCTTTGAGGTTCTCATCTTAGCATGCTGGCACATTTGAAAGTACAGGAATGGAGCTATTTTTCAGCATATACAACCTAAGCTTAGGGCATGGAGGGGAGCTTTCGTCAATGACATCACCATGCATATGAATCGGGTGAAAGAAAAACATATGCTAGAGTTGTCATCATGGATTAGCAATCTTCCTTAAATGCTATAGTTTAGTTCTGACATAATTTGGTGTTTACCTCTTGCATATATGCGACTTTTGTGACTCTGTTTTTGTTAATATGGCGGGATCCACTCGCCAGAGACACGGAAGACGGAAAAGGCCAGGTTACACTATTCGTTGTAGTTGGGCCGGAAGTAGGCTGCCAGGCACTGTGCTTGCAGGAGAGAATGGATGGGCCGGCTCGGATGACTGTCCGGTTAGGTTAGTTTTAGATTTTCTTTGTTTCTTTCCTTTTCTATTTTCATAATTCTTTTATAGTTTTTCATTTAGGAATTCAATTCAAATGAAACCAGTTCCTAATTTTTTGTAAAATCAAGATACCTGGTTCAGAATTTATAGAGGATAGTTTTGGTCAAAATAAAATTTCAAACATTCCTTATGCATATAAAGCATCATAAGGGTATTTGGAGAATTGAAAAATACGATTTAGTGTTTAAGAGAATTTCCAAATTATTAAGGAACCTTATTCCTATCCAACAAAAATACAAAATAACATTTTCAAATGAAAATTTAATAGATGATTTTGGGGATTCCAGTTGACAAAGGATCTTTTAATCAAGGTTTTGCATGATGGAATGCATTTGCATTTTTTTGAAATCCCATTTTTTTAGAATCTTGGGATGTTTCATTTATCCTTGTATTTTATTTAAAAATAATAATATCAAAGTATAATGATACTACGATACGATACTACAGTACTGCTAACAAGAAAAGGAAACTGCCTAGTATCCCAATACTGAAAACCTTGATTGGCAGAATTATCGGTGGGCAAATTTAGCTATCAGAAAGACAAAGGAGGGCAAATAAACTCCTTCGCGGCGGGTTGGGGGTAGGGCGGGGGGAGGGGGCCTTCCTTGAGTGGTTCTCCCAATGCATTTTGTAAAAAATAGTTATACTCACTAAATTGAAATGAACCGGCGAAATTTCATTTGGATAGGTAAGATTTGTACCAAATTCGAACAAAATTCAAATAAAACTAAAACAAACCTATACCTAGAACTAGTGTCGCTTGTCGAGGACGCTATGGACAACGCGATCTGCAAAATCCCTAGACGTGAAAACAAGAATCGTTTTGAGAATAACAACCTTCGAGATAAAATATGTTTTTTTGTGAATTGAGTGGCTTCTTTATATTGAAAAATCTAAAATGTTGATCATAGGGAAGCCAAACCTGACGTCCCAAAGGAAAAATTATTGGCCACCGCCAGAATGCGGCCCATGTAGTATCTTTTCAGGCCTATTTGCCCAGTCGGGCCATCCTGCAAGTGCGCAGTCCACTTCCACTGGCCTACCAGCACATCAAAATCTTTCTTGCTTCCCAAGCGATGACCCAAACCCAACACACAAAGCCCGGACTCGCCTCCTCTTCCTCTCCTCTCACAACTCGCCGAAGCCAAACCCGATTCTCCCACCAGCCACAGAGCGATTCGCCGCCGCCGCCACCGGTGCCGCCGGCGTCAAGCTCCGAGGGAGCGAGTCCCTTGCGCCGCCCATCCGCCTCTCCGGTGCGTCCTCCATCCCGCTCTCCTCGGTCAGCCCGCACGGGCGCCGCGCCTGCCTCGAGACGACACGAATCGCGACCGGCCTAGGGTTTCCACCGCCGCCGCCGGAGGGAGAGAGAGAGGGGAGAAACAGGACTAGAGCGAGATGGTACGTACGCAGGCTTTCGATTCGTTTCTCCATTTGATCCATGCTCGAGCCCTATTAACCGCGTGGGCGTGGCTGATGCTCTGCTGCTGGTTCGGCAGGCAGGAAGGCTCCTCGCGAACCTCCTCGTCATGGGCGGCACCGTCGTCGGCAGGGCGGTTGTCCAGGCCTATCGCCAAGCCATCATCAGTGAGTGTTCGCCCTCTCTCCCTTTCCCTCCCTCCTCCCCTTTGTAGAAATATGTGTTTTCTGTTAGAATCCATGGCCGCATTTGCCTGCTGCGCATTGGCAGGGATGGTAATTTTCTGTGGCTAGGAGAGGATTTTGCAGCTCTCTTTAGATGACTTGATATCTACCTTGAACTCCGTAGTGTCCCTTGCTATCCAAAATCGAGTGGTGGTGATATGATGGTAATTGGCATTGTATTGATTTGTTGTAGGATTAATGGGCATTGTGTGAAATGCTACCCTGTTCAAATGTAAATAAACGATGCTAAATTGTTTGTTATTGATGATCATCTGTTATTTTCCATTATATGTCTGTTTCTGTCAACTATGACATCTTCGGATGTACATAGAGATTTCATTTAGCAGTGTTTATAATCATTTGATTAAATTGTTTATTAATCAACACTTGATTTGGCTTTGCTTCATTAGACCCTTCTTTCGAACTGTTTCTTGTGAAATTTGTGCATTCCATACCAGACAGAGCTTAAGCCTTGAAATCAAGGCCCTTGTTTGCCTGCCTACGCCATACAGTAGTTTAGGATGTCCTTGGTCATTATGTTTGAACACTGATGTCATGTGTACTGAATTGGCCTGTCCTGACACAGTTCTGATACAATTGTAAAACTAGCTTGGATATTGGTTCTTCTTTCGGTTGCTTTGATTCATATAGAAACATCTTCCGAATACCATGCTCAATGTGACTAATCGTTCATGATTTTTTTCTTACAGACGCGAATAGTTCTGGAGCTGCCCAGGAAGTTGTGAATGGTATTCGGAAGGCTAGCAAGGCCATGACTGAGCAAGAAGCCCGGCAAATATTAGGTATCAGTGAAAAGACGAGTTGGGAGGAGATCCTGAAGGTATGTGTGTGACAATGGAAGCTGATTTTCTTTTTTATCTTACATCAACTGTTTTTTCTTCTCTATGCCATTTACATGAATTAATGTTTCTCTCCATGGGCTTCATGAAAATAAGATTGTTAAAGCACATATACATCAATCTGCTTCATCTTAAAACTGATGTTATTAAATATCACAAGTATTGAACAGAGTCAACATGTAGACTGTCATTTTACTTGCTCTGTATCACAAAGTTAAGATTGTTACAACCACATGTGTAGCCATTTCCTTTGAATGCCAACTGATGCTAGATTTTTCCCTTCTAAATATTCTACAGAAGTACGATACGATGTTTGAGAAGAACGCCAAGAGCGGAAGCTTTTATCTCCAGTCGAAGGTTCACCGAGCCAAAGAATGTCTGGAACCCATATATCATGACAAGCCTGACATAACAAACTGAGATAGCCTAGGGTCCACTCGAAGTGTTTCCATGTGATCCATCATTTTGTCGATCCGTCTGGAGATTGCCATTCTGTCTTGAGTTGTGCTGGGGGCACCAGATTAATTGGTTGTAACAAGAAGCTGTTCCGCGTAGTCTTGAATAATATATTCAAAATAAGAACACAGTTTGATTTGATTCTCTTTTAGCTGCAGCGTCTTGCTTGCTTGCTTGCAAATTTGGATGTATTAACCTTGGTATTGCTGCGATGGTCTCTAATATTATGTTGTTGCAACAATTTGTGTTTTGGACTTCATTTACTAGACTGGGCAACAGTTTGTGTGATGAACACAGAAACAAACTTTCTGGGCTATACAGCAAGGTTGAGCTGTTAGCTGTGAAAAATTGAGAGATACCTTGTCTGATGTTGATATTCCTAACACTGCACATTGTTCCTGGAGGATCGGTCAATCAATATACATGAACTTTGATCTATACGCAAATACAGAAAGGGCCATCTTGTTCATGTAGAGATTACTCTTCTGGCCTAGCAAGGCCTGTTTCGTTCACTGAGATAAGCTAATCACAACGGTATATCATGATTTTGTTAGCCAGATTCTTCTCCACAGGCACAGCATATCATTCTACCAAAGTGGCCTAGGTATATCATGATTTTGTTAGCCAGTTTCTTCTCCACATGCACAGCATATCATTCTACCTAAGTGGCCTAGTCTGTACATTTGACATATACACATGGCTTGCTTCAAAACTAAGGGTCACTTCCTCCTGAATAATCGCTGCAGGAATTTGAGAGATGCGAAACCCTGGACCCATGCATTTTGATGCATCTACTAAAATTATCTAGACATGTGGCAGGAGGAATCACGCCAAGCTCTCTTGCAACCAGCCAACTTCTGACAGTGATCCGGGTAGACTGCTGGCTTTCGAACCTGAAAAATAAACTAGATTTTCACCTCAGCAAAAAGAAAGCAGATGTGGAATAGCATTATAAGTTAATAATAAAAATCTCATTTTCCCTAACATAAATAGACAAAAAATATTAAATGAAGCAATACATTTAAGTTAAGATAATAAAAATCACATTTTTCCTCAAACATAAATACACAAAAACATTAAATGAAGCGATAAATACAAGTTCATACGCGAAGAAGAGGAACCTACTCCGTCTTCTATCCTAACCGATCTTAGGAGTACATGATTTTAGGCTCCGCCTTCATAGACAGACGGTGCTAGTCTTGTTTATACAATCTTACGGATCATCTGTTAATATCATGCCACCACTGGAGTTTCTTTATTCCTAAAATCCCATGTATAGCACAGTGGCATTTCGGTTACACGCAACCTGATGCCACATTTATGTATTGCAAAAGTACGACGCGATGTTAGAAGGAAAGCCAAGGACATGTGCCTCTATGGCTCTATCCCCACTCAAAGGTAAATGCTTGGAATCTATATATCGTCATCCCGACATATAATAAGCTGATATAGGCCAAGTTACATTGAAGTGTTTTATCTGATCGCTGATGCAGCCAAAGCACACCATTCTGTTTGAGTTATGATGGGGCCGTCAGTAGCCCAGGAGTGGAGGCTCTGGACTCCAGAGCTGAACTAAATTACAAGCACTTAGCGCAAGAAAAGGTGCCAAAGGCGCCGGCCGTGCCGGTGACCCACACAAAAACATTAGCTGGCCAGGCCCCCTTCGATGTGGTCAACCCACACAAAAACATTAGCTGGCCAGGGACTGCAGGCCCCCTTCGATGTGGTCCTGATGATACGATCTGTATCATCGTTGCCATGTTATTTTTCCTCACAAATTCGTTTTCTGTTTTGAGATTGGTACCAAGGTGTCGAACCTAACTGAAAAGTCGACAGGTTCACAAGTCTTGGCAGAAGAAACTCGAAGAAGCATTAATCAAGTGAAGAAAAAAGTTAGATGCCATAATTATTTCTATATGTGTAAACCAACAACCTGATGTTGAAGGCAAAAGATTCCTTTGGAATATTGTGCAAGTGCTTTCTTGTCATTGTCTGTCAAACAACATCGTACTGGCCTCTAATAAGAAAACATTATACTGAATTCTAAACAGAAAACATTTGTACTCACCTGTATGCCCACTTAGCCATCAGATTAATATCGGCTCGACATATGAAGCTCGAAACTGCAGACTTGATGACAGTAGCTTGGCTTCAAACATTACACAGCAGGAGGGTTCCTCCACCATGGAACCACATCTAGCTCTCTGAGAAAAACAAACACATCTGTTTCAGAACAAGACAAGCACAACTGGCACCTTTCTAGGGAAAGAGCTAGACGATGACATTTGTCCCAAAGAAGAGACGATACGCGATGTTATTTATCGTTATCGGGAGTCTGGTTGCAGTCCAGAGTCCAAACGAACCAATGGCTTCTGCTACTCACCTGCTTCCCCTCTTCACAGTGATACAACTCTACCTGCTAACCCTAGCTGCTTCTTTCTGCCACCCTGATCAAGCTGCAGCACTTGTCCAACTAAAGCAATCCTTCATCTTCGACTACGCCACCACCACACTGCCGTCGTGGCAACCTGGTACCGACTGCTGCCTTTGGGAGGGCGTCGTCTGTGATGACGATGTATCTGGCGTTGGCCAAGTCACTGTTCTCGACCTCGGTGGGTGCGGCCTCTACAGCTACGGCTGCCATGCCGCGCTCTTCAACCTCACCTCCCTGCGCTACCTCGATCTCAGCATGAACGATTTCGGCAGATCTCGCATACCCGCAGTTGGCTTCGAGAGGCTTTCCAAGCTCACTCACCTCAACCTTTCTTGCTCAGGCTTGTACGGTCAGATTCCAATAGCCATCGGCAAACTCACAAGCCTCGTAGCGTTGGATCTTTCTTCAGAGATAAATGCTGATTACCATCCAAGCATGAGTCAATGTGCTTCCTTGGGCGACAGTAACAATCTGTTGCTACGAGAGCCCAGCTTTCAGGCCTTAGTGGCAAACCTCACCAATCTGAGGGAACTCTACCTTGACGGAATAGACATGTCTGGCAGCGGAGAAGGGTGGTGTAGTAGTCTAGGTAAAGCTGTTCCCAGTCTCCAGGTTCTTAGCATGTCATACTGTGAACTACATGGTTCAATCCACTCCTCTTTGTCAAGTCTCCGTTCCCTTACCGTGATCAACCTCAGATATAATCCTTACATTTCTGGTGTGGTTCCTGAATTCTTTGCGGGCTTTCTGAATTTGAGCCTTCTTCAACTCAGCTTTAACAGTTTCCGTGGTTGGTTTCCTCAGACAATCTTTCAACTCAAGAATATAAGGGTGCTTGATGTGTCATATAATAGTGAACTCTCAGGTCATTTACCAGAATTTCCAAATGGGACTTCTTTGGAGATGTTGAATCTCCAATCTACTAGTTTCTCTGGTATCAAGCTGAACTCTTTCAGCAACCTCCTCTCTCTGAGGAACCTAGGTTTTGATGGAAGTTCAGTTTCTGTGGAGCCTAATGATTTATTGTTCAACAAGCTCAACTCTTTGCAAAGCTTGCAGCTCTCTTTTGCTACATTTTCAGGGGAGTTAGGACCAATTTTCTCATGGATCAGTAATCTTAAGAACTTGAAAAGGTTGCATATAACTGATTACCATTCCTCCAAGATAATGCCCCCCTTGATTAGCAACCTCACCAACTTGACAAGTTTGGAGATTATTGACTGCCGCTTTTATGGGACATTACCACCATCAATTGGCAACCTCAACAAGTTGACTTCCTTGAGAATCTTAAGTTGTCCCTTCTCTGGGATAATACCATCTTCAATTGGAAATCTCAAGGAACTGAGAATCTTGGAGATCTCTTACAGTGACTTACCAGGTCCAATAACAACACATATTGGGCATCTCAGCAAACTAAAGGTCTTAGTATTAAAGGGATGCAGGTTTTCTGGCAGAATACCAAGTTCAGTTGCCAACTTGACTCAACTGGTTTATGTGGATCTTTCACAGAATCTCCTTCGAGGTAAGACTACACAAATTTATTATTTCCTTCGTTTTAAATAAAAAACTTACTGCACACAATGTCAACATTGCATCCTCTAATGCATTTTAAATTCTTGAACAAAAAGTTGCACAAATTGTTCACATCAGCGTTGCCATAACTAGATAATAAAATACGGATTTTTATCCAAATAATATGAAAGTATGGGCACCACTTCTTTCCAAAGGAGACAAGAACCTTAAATAGCACATACAAGCTATTCAAAAAAATTTATCGAGGAAGTAAAACTGTATTCACATTTAAAATTAATTACAAATTTTAAGACACTTTCCAAGTGATTTATTCAAATTATACGTGTCAATATTCTTATCTTAGATGGCATATATATACACATTAGTCACTCAAGTTCTTTCCAATAGATTATGTTTGACCTTTGAATATTGTCTCAATAGTTTATCTCATAGATATCAACATCCAATGTTGGATTTTCTTAACATTTGATTATATCAATGTTAAACGTTGAAATGTTTAACATGGGAATCACACTTTTCTTCCATAGATGCATTTTGTTGTCTTCTAAAATGTTAACGTTTAAATTTCTTAACTCTACTTGCAGGAGAAATTCCAACATCTTTATTCACCTCTTCAACAATGTTACAGTTGGATCTTTCGTTAAACCAACTTTCTGGACCAATACAAGAATTTGACACGCTGTATTCACATGCGAAAGTTATTTCTCTGGGAAAAAATCAAATTAGTGGGCAGATTCCTTCATCATTCTTTCAATTTACAAATTTGGCAATACTGGATCTGAGCTCAAACAACTTAACAGGTTTGGTACACTTGAGATCACTTTTGAAGTTGAGAAAGCTTGCTTCCTTGGATCTCTCACACAACAAGTTGTCTGTCCTGGATGAAGAAGGCGGTAAACCCACGGTACCCATACTCCCTAAACTCTGGGAACTACGACTTGCCTCTTGCAACATGACAACAATTCCTAGATTACTGATGCATGTTCATCATATCATAACATTGGACCTTTCGAGCAACAAAATACAGGGAACTATACCCCAATGGATATGGGCAAAATGGGATGATAGCCTTACAGAATTAAATCTTTCAAACAACATTTTCTCACATATGCAACTCACTTCATATGTTCTCCCGAACATTTGTTTGGCATTACTTGATCTCAGTTTCAATAGACTTGAAGGCCAGATACCGATGCCAAACCTGTTGACAACAACAGGTTTTAGTAGTTTCCCTCAAATCTTTGATTATTCAAACAATAGATTCTCTTCTATTCTGTCAAACTTCACTGCTTATCTTGGCCAAACTACTGATCTCAGATTGTCCAAAAATAACATAAGCGGGCATATACCGCATTCTATTTGTGATTCAAGCAACCTCGAAGTCCTCGACCTGTCATATAACAACTTCAGCGGGCTGATACCATCCTGTTTGATAGAAGATAGCTACTTAAGTGTATTAAATTTGAGGGACAATCATTTTGAGGGAACATTTCCTTATAATGTTACTAAGCACTGTAATCTCCAAACAATAGATTTACACGGCAATAAGATTCAAGGCCAACTACCTAGGTCTCTTTCCAACTGCGCTAATTTGGCGGTTCTTGACATTGGAAACAATGAGATGGCTGATACTTTCCCGTTTTGGCTAGGAAGGCTTTCCGATCTCTGTGTCCTTGTTTTGAGATCCAACCAGTTTTATGGCTCACTTGCTTATCCTCCCGGAGATAGCAAATATGGGGAACACTTCTCAAAGTTAAAAATCATTGATATAGCCTCAAATAATTTCTCTGGCAATTTGGATCCAAGGTGGTTTGAGAGGATGACATCTATGATAGAAAAGTTCAACGACACAGGAAATATCTTAGGTCGTCAGATATCGTTCATCAGTTCATACTACCGTGATATTGTTGCAATCACATACAAAGGGCAATACGTGACAATTGAGAAAATCTTGATTGCCTTAACTGTTATTGACTTCTCAAATAATAAACTGGATGGCGAAATTCCCGAATCAATTGGGAGGCTAGTTTCATTGCATATTTTGAACATGTCACATAATGCATTTACAGGGAGGATTCCAGCACAAATTGGTGAGATGCATCAACTGGAATCACTAGACCTGTCCTGGAATGAGTTTTCTGGGGAGATTCCACAGGAGCTAACTAACTTAACATTTCTGGGCACCCTGAACCTGTGTGAAAACAAGCTGGATGGAATGATACCATGGTCGCGTCAGTTTGAGACATTCGACAACACTTCCTATGAAGGGAATGCAGGGCTCTGTGGACCGCCTCTGTCCAAACCGTGTGGCAGTTCAAGTAATAATCCAAATGAGGCACACGTGAACATATATGAAGATCATGTCGATATTATCTTGCTTCTCTTTATTGGTGTGGGCTTTGGCATCGGATTCGCAGCAGCTATTCTAATGGAATGGGGTAAAATCGGAAAACGGATTGAGATTGTGTGAACATGGTCTGAAGGCACAGGACTAACTGTCAGTACAGTTATGCTATTATTGTAGTGAGCTATAAGTTGTAATGTGCCACCCTATACGCTCATGCGTACATCTTACCCTCTACATTCAATCACATGTGTATTTTCACGTTATGTAATGCGGTCTGAAATCACAAGACCCCGACTGCAAGTATAGCCACACCGCTATTACCGGAGGGAGCTAAGTTGTAATGTGCCACCCTGTGTTGTGTGCTCATGCTTGTATCCTATCATCTGTCATAATTTGTGTTTTGTCATGTTGTCAGCACATTGTGATGCTTATACATAAACAATTGCTGAATTGCTATAATCGATTAGAAGGGGCAAGACAAGGCTGCACGAGTCATTTTGGTACCGCCACATCCGCCTCCCCCTTCCCCTTCCAACACATCTAGCTATACATGTCGGCAGAAACGAAATTAATCGTCCACAAAATGAACTAACTGGGTTGCAGCTAGCGGCATCGAACAAACTGAAACCGATAGCGGATCGAACAGACTGATACCTGGGCTCCGATCTGGTACAAGGTTGCGGCACCTCGAGGAGCTCCGGCGAGGGGTCGCCGCACTTGGCCTGGAAATCCTCGCCGTCGCGAGCGTCTTCGAGCATCCTTATAGAGCTGCGGGTGTCCAAGCCGTCGCCGTCGGCGGGGAAGGACGCGCCTGTGTTTTGCCCCGTCCCCGTCGAGGGGCTCTTTTCAGGGGAAAGGAGTAAAGGTGTCAGGGCAGTGAAGTTGGGGCAGGCTTAAACGTGCTAAGTTGCTTCCGCTAGTTACTGTATTATAGCATCTAAAACTAGAAATTTATTTTAATATATGTAAATCTTATACATAATTTTATATTAAAATTTTATAAATAATTAAATGTAGTGCTACTATGATATTATCATATGATATCATGCACTATAGAAATAATATCATATACTCCCTCCGTCCCAAAATAGATGTCTCAGATTTGTCAAAATTTAGATCTAGACACTATTTAGTATATATAGGTTCATCCAAATTTTAACAAATGTAAGACATCTATTTTCGGACGAAGGGGGTACATGATACTAGTAGTACGATACTTCTATATATGATATATATTACAGAAACCTAAACTTATCTCCCTACTTTAATTCTTCTATCTATTAATTCCTAAACCCTGCAAAGAACTTCTGTACCTGCAAAACAAAATAAGAAAAATAAATATAAGATGTGAGGGGGTTTGTTTTGGTTGCTCTCAGTAAGTACAGTGAAGTGCACCACCACTGTTCATCATAGAGCTTAATTAGGATGAGGGGCAAATTTCAACAAATAGAGCATTTGTTCTTATCAGATGTGTAGCCTCAGTCCTCCATCATTGGCAGTAAGAGGGGCCAGTTTCACCATAGAGGAGGTAGAAAGGAAGGAGTAAAAGCACTACAACTACTTGTGTAGATCCACAACAGTGCAAGCTTATAGGTAAGCAGCATACACATAACTGCATGTGTGTGTGCTGTCAGCACAGGAAAGCCTCAAAGGAAGATAAGAGTGCACAGCCGTAGCAACAAGCTACCAATCCATCTCCACACTTCAGAGCACATTCCCCATCTTACCATCTTATCGTATTATCATCAACCCAAGAATACATAGATCATCCCACCAAAACTTCATCCAATCAATGGTTGCTTCAAGAAGCCATCCAATAGCTAGGACAAGGAGGAGATTCAACAAGGGAAAGGTTCAACAATGGCAATGACTCCAGGAGGAGGAGGCTAGAGTTTAGCTGCTGTAGTAGATTGTAGCATCCCAATTATCTAACAATTGCAATGCTACTAGCCTAGTCTATATAAATGCTACTTCCTGTATATAATTGTCGCATCATAATTATATCATGCTCATGCCATCATGCCACCTTGCATTTGAGCATCATATAAAACCCTTTTTGGTTTGGTTCTTGTCTCATATGCATTGTTAATTGTATTTGCCTCTTGCTATTGTATTTGGTTATTGATATATTGTTAAATGCCCAAGTTGAGTTGGGGGCATATCTTTTATTCAACTCCATCACCTTTCTCTGCCACCACCTTATAATTCCACCATCCAACTAAATATGAGCTTTGCAACTTATTTGGTTTTACATCTAGCTCATGTGGGTTGGGATGGATCCAATTCTAGCTCCACATGCTCCCATGTATGCACCATGTTGTTTTCACATTATTGTTATATGAGAGCCACATGGCTACCTTTGCATGCTATGTGAGTGGAACCCCTTGTCAAGCTTTCATATGGTTTAAATATGAATATAAGCTCATGTAGGAATACCATTGGGGTCATGTTGGCTAGTGGCACATACACACAAGCTTGGCCACCTTATATTCATGCATGATCTTTTATTTAATCCATGTGGTAAACAAGCTCTCTTTTCTTTTGTTGGGCCTTATTCCAAAATTTGGGAAGCTTGCTTATGTTGGAGATATGCCCAAGAGGCAATAATAAAGTGGTTATTATCATATCTTCACACTTATGATAAATGTTTACATACCATGCTATAATTGTATTAACCGGAAACATTAATACTTGTGTGATTTGTAAACTAAAATAAGAGTCCCTAGTAAAGCCTCTTGTTAAACTAGCTTGTTGGTTAATATATGATCATGGTTTCCTGATCATGAACATAGAGATGTTATTAACAACAGGATCATATCATTAGGAGAATGATGTGATGGACATACTCCTATAGATAAGCGTAGCATAAAGATCAAGTCATTTCAATAGTTCAATTGCTATATGCTTTCGATACATAGTAACCTAATTCCTTCGACCATGAGATCATGCATATCACCTTTGCGGATGGATGCTTTGATGACATCAAACACCACACCGTGGCGGGTGGCTATAAAGGTGGCATTGAGTGTTCGGAAAGTATTGGTTGAGACACATGGATCAAGAGTGGGATTTGTCCATCCATATGACGGATAGATATACTGGGCCCTCTCGGTGGAATGTCATCCAATTAGCTTGCAAGCATGTGACTGGATCACAAGGGATCACATATCACGAGCGAGAAAAGAGTACTTATCAGTAACAAGGTTGAACTAGGTATGTAGAGATACCGCGATCATAACCTCGGATAAGTAAACTATCGTGAGACAAAGGGAAATTGGTATCGTATGTAAGTGGTTCATTCGATCAAAGTAATCGTAGAAATATGTGGGAGCCATATGAATTTCTAGATTCCTCTATTGGTTATTGTTGGAGAAGTGTCTCGATCATGTCCGCATAATTCACGAACCGTAGGGAGACACACTTAAGGATTGACGTTGTTTGAGTAGTTATGGTATTATGAAAGAGACCGAATGTTGTTGAGTCTCGGATGGGATCCGGGATATCACGAGGTGATCCGGAATGGTCCGGAGAATAAGATTCATATAAGGAAAGTCCCGTTTGAGTTCGGAAATGATTAGGTGTTTTCATCGGGAATGTTCTAGAAGGTTCGGAATGTCCGGCACTCGGGAAAGGGAGGGGTACATGAATGTGTCATTACATATTGGAATGATTGCATCATGTACTAAGTGTTCTTCTGTTCCAAATAAAGGATTAAATTGAATCCTAAAGCAGAAAAGTCAAATGGCGGTTTGGAAGTCAAGCGGCTAAAACAAGCTGTGGAAACAAGCAAGAGGTGGTTGAAACCGACTTGGGAGGAGTCTCCTCTCCAAGCCCGGTAGCCACCAAGGCCGACTTGGGAGGACTCCTCCCTTGGCCGCACCTCCCACCTATAAGAGGAGGGGCAGGGCCTCCTCCTCTAGACACACAAGTTCCTATCCTCTAATCTCCGGTTTAGAGCCGTTTTGGTTTAGAGCTTCTAATTGCCCTAGCCTTCGGTTTAGAGCCTTCTAATTGGTGTGTCTAATCTCTAGACCACTGATAGCTCTCTCTCATACTCCACCATACTCGCTCCGGCTTAGGGCGAAGCCCTGCGAGATCTCCCCTCTACTTCCGGTACCACGCCGTTGTGCTGCCGGAATCGCGAGGAGAGTGCTACAACCTCATTTTCTTTGGAACAAGGAGAGGAAGGTCTTCGTCGAAATCCGACGTGTGACCGATTGCGGAGCGCTCTTGGAGCAGCCGGAAGGATCGTCTCACGCGATCTTGAGATCGGCAAGTGTCGACTACATCACCCACGAGAATGCTCTCGTTAACGCTTTGGAATCTTGAGGGTAAGTTATTCCATCGACTCGTTGCTACAATCTAGTAGATAGATCTTGGCTTGTTTGTTTGTATGCGATAGAAAATTTTTGTTTTCCATGCTACGAACCCTACGATGTATCGAGCCGTGTCTATATGTAGATCTGTTGCACAAGTAGAACAATGGTCATTGTGGGCGTTGATGCTTTATTGTCGATTGCTTCTTGTGTACTTTGCATCTTGCGGTATGATGGGATGAAGCGGCCCGGGCTAACCTTACATGACATCGTTCATGAGACTTGCTCCACGCTTGACATGCAACTTGTATTGCATAAGTGGCTTTATGGTGCGTGTTTCTCCTAGCATAGTTAAGATCCAATTTACAATGGGTGATTAACAATACTAGTATCAATGTTGTGGTTCATGTTCGTAAGTTAGAACGACACTTATTGAAAGCCCCAAACCACGTAAAACATGCAAAGAAAGTAGAGGCGTCTAACTTTGTTTTGCGGGGTGTCTTGATGTGATATGGCCATGATTGTGATTATATATGATGTATGCAATGTTCCTTATTGTAAGTTGGCAACGGGGAGCCATATGGTTGTCTTTAAATTCTGTTAAGACCAGCGTGTCTATTCAAAGTAGTTGTAATAGTTGAAGCGGTGGGCGACAACCATGGAGAAGCATCATTGACCTTGATGCAATGTCGGTAATGATGGATATCATGTTCGTGCTAGAAGATGGAGATCGAAGCACAAAGAAGAAAGGCCATATCATATCACATATTATGAATTGCATGTGATGTTAATCCTTTTGCATCTTGTATTGCTTAGTAGGCAGCGGTAGCATTATAAGATGATCCCTCATGCACATGAATTTCAAGTCATAAAGTGTTCACCCTTAGTTAGCACCGTTGCTAAAGCTTGTTGTTTGAAGCACCACGTGATGATCGGTGTGTTAGATTCTACAAGTGTATACAACGTAGCAAGCCGATTTGCTTATGCGGAAGCTAAGGTTGATCTTGACGAGCCTAGCATGTACAGACATGGTCTCCGAACACGGATCACCGAAAGGTAAAGCATGAGTCATATAGTAGATATGATGAACATGTTGATTGTTCGCCATTGAAGTTGCATCAACTCTCGTGATGATCGGTTTTGATGTGGTGGATTTGGTTAGGTGATCACTAAAACAATGTGAGGATATTGTTTTGAGTGGGAGTTCACCTAGATTAATTTAATTATTAATTAGAACTCAATTTATCATAAACTAAATCAAAGTGAATTTGCATAGTTGTTGTAGTCATTGGCATCCGTTTACCACCTTGCGCTTAGTTATAATTGAGATGATAGAACTATAGAATTCTGGTTAGTTACTTTACGAACTGGTATCGTATTGTTTTGAAGTGTTAATCTAAAGTTTAAAAGTCCTATTGCAAACTTTTAGTAAGTTCCGGTTACTCCATGAAGTTTAATAATTAGTATTAAATAAAGAGTAACAATTCCAAGTGTTAGTATATAAGTATCATGTTTGTCTCCATGATTCTTGATATTCAAAGGATTCTCTTAATATCAAGGTTATCTAGGATCTGAAAGAGTTGTTTCAGAAACCATGATGTGTGGAAGATATTGTGATATCTGAAACGAAGTTTTGGTTACAACATGATAGAATATAATATGGCAAAGTTTATGTTCTCATATTTTGATGAGAATTTGCAAAAAGGTTGGAGACACTTGTTGTCCTAATCCTCCAAAAAGTTTTTGGATAGCAACATTATACTCATAATTCATCGTTATAAGCTAAAAGTAGCTTGATCATGGATAAATCCATGATGAGGATGAATATTTGATGTAGGTAAAATGTTTACTACACAAAGAGATTACTAAAGAAAGGAATTTGAAAGAACACCAAACATTTGATGATGGTGATCTACTTCAAAGTGCAAGTCCAAAGACATTGGTATTTAACTATACACGCTTTGGACTATGTGTCATATGTATGACTCCACTATTGATGTTGATAGATTCTTTCAAACAGAAAAGGAAATACTGAAAGAGAATCTCATAAATATATGGCAGAAAAGAAAAGACTAGAATTGTTCAGTTTAAGTATATGGATGATATACATGTTATGGCTATATTCTTTGCTTATTAAACAATGTGGTTCTTAAGTATTTGATACTGAATTTGTTGGTGTGAATTGTCATACGAAACAACACAATTCATGAACTACAATGGCCTAAGTAACTAGCAAAAGAATATGTGATGATGTTCATCGAGAACAAATAAAGGGTTATTGTATTGCTCGTTAAACATCAAAGCTTGCCTTCAAAGATTTGTTTTATCAGGTATTATGAGAACAAAAGGGTTGTTCAAATAATTGCCGTAATCCATAAAAGATGGATGATTCACAAATCTTGTTGGAGAAATCACATCCATAAAACTAGTGCTAAAAATGTCGAAAGACAAATTGATTGAAAGATCACTTCGGAAGTGACATCGCCGTTTAAATTATATTGGAAAGAAAACATGAAGAAACTCCATGTGGATGGAATTTTGGAGTCTTTTGATTTTTGATCAAATGACGCTTGTGAAACTTTCCTAGAGATAATTAAAACTTTGTTCATAGGCCAAAAGGGAACGAATGACTAGCTTATTGGAACTTGTACATATTGTTGTACGAAATCCATTATGTGTAGTCAAGAGCGATGGATTTCAACTTCATATGCTTTCTCCGAAAATTTGAGTGAATATATGAATATTTACTTAATAAGGATGAAGTATGAAACATTTGAAAAGTTCAAAGACTTTCAAGATGAAGTGCAAAATCATTGTAACAAGAATACAAATAGTTTATGATAAAGATCATAAAGGAAGATATTTGAGTTACAGAGTTTAGCATAATACCTAAGATTTAAGGAATCGTTCCGTGGATTTGCATTTCCCGAAACACCATAAGGGTATGGGGCGTTCGAGGTATGTAATTAAACCTTGTTTGACATGGTAAGATCAAAGGTATAATTCATAAAACTGCCATTATATTTTAAAGATTAGAAGCTTTAGAGATTACTGTTTTTCCACTGAAAAGAGATCCATCATAATCCGTTGAAATGACACCATATGTTATGGTTTGGGATAAAACCCAAGTAGCCTTTTCTTAAACATTGGTATGCTATACATAAGAAAGATGTTTGCAACCAAAGTCGTATGAACCTGTCTTTGTATTACTGTTAAGTATTCCTCCATAAACACCAGAGACAAAAGTGTTTGTCGCTTAGAACGTCAAGTTTCTTTGAGAAGGAATTTTTCGTGAAAAGTTAAGTGGGAGGACAATAGAACTTTGATAAGGTTAAAAGAACCTTAGCTATATGTGCAAAGTTGCGCAGAAAAGTGTTAGGAGTTAGCAAACAATGCTCATGGCTCGCGTACTTCAAAGGTTGTGGTTACGGAGATCTAAGTTCCTATTAAAACAAGTAGGTCGGATGAACAATCAAATACCAAGATTTGAGAGTTAAATCATTATTTGACAATAATGATCCGACTACGTACAAAGAAGCGATGATGAGCCCTGACTCCGTCAAATGGCTTGAAGCCATAAAATCCGTGATAGTTTCATACACGAGAAATCAAGTTTTGAACTTGAAGGACCCTCGAGAAAGGTGTAAGACCTTACAGTTGTGTTTGGATCTACAAAAGAAATAGACATGGATGTTTCACATCTATGAAGTAGTCGACATGTTGGGAAAGAGTTCACAACAATGTTCAAAGGTTGACTATGACAAGATTTGATCTTTCATAGTGATATTTAGTCTAGACGGATTAATGTAGCAACCACTACATATAATTTGTTATATGGTAGTTGAATAAACAAAACAAGTTCTTCTAATAGAATCGTTACCTAGGACATGTGCATAACACGGTCCATAGGGTTTTGTTAATTCAAAGGATGCTAAAAGCATATGCAAACTTCAATGGTTAAAGTGAGCATCGAGTTGGAATCTTCCGTGATGAAAGCTGTTAAAGGAGTTTAAAAGTTCATTAGAGGCGATGAAGATGCTTGCATTTGCAAGAAATTAAGTGGGGCGCTAAGACATGTTTCTAATACATTATGTGGAAGACATATTGTTGATTGGAAATAATGTATATTTTATTAACACATATTAAGAATTTCATCCCGATGAAAGACTTAGGCAAAACCAAATATTTGGCATCAATAGACGCTAATATGGTTGTGCGAAGTACATAGACAAGATATTGAATGAGTTCAATATAGAAACTACAAGAGAGGTTCTTGTCGCATGAGAAAGGATTGAATGAGTTCAATGTTGATGATATATTCAAGTGTATTGACATTTGGTAAAGTGAAACAAATAATCAAGTATAGATTGATACTTGATGTATGAAATCACAAAGAGTATTTATATCAATCATACTGTGATATGTACAAATCCAGATATGTCCTATGCTCTAAATGTTGTGAGCATATACCAGAATGATTTGTAAGATGATCATTGGACAATAGTAAGGATATTCTTATAATCTTTTGGAAGAACTAAGAGTATATTATTTGTAGAAGTGACAAATAGATGGTTAGTTCATTGTAAAAGTACTGCATTGATACTAGTTTTGTCACAAAATACAAATTAAGTTTATCTCAATCTAAACTAAGGGTGGCACAATATAATGGAAAGTGAGTTCCATAATGGATTTGGATGAGTTCCAAAGTTAAATACATTGTGACAGATACTACAACAAAAGGCTAAGTATATGACTGCTATTATAGCAGCTAAAGAGGGCGTTTGTGTCAAGTAGTTTGTTATCAAACTAGGTGTAGTTCACAGCGGGATAATACTATGAAGATATATTGTACGACAATATTATCAACATGTTTTAAACCCCAAAGAACTAAAGGTCACACCAAAGGACCAAATTTGTACGAAGCCATCTCATTAAAGAATGAGTGATGCGTAGAGACGCAAAGACATGCAATTACACACGGACACGAAGTGTCGGATCAGGAGATCGAGTTGACCACTAGCAATCGTGTACATACAACATCGAAAGCCATAGGTGTTGAATACACAAAGGTTTGAAACTAGATTATTGACTCTAGTGCAAGTGGGAGACTGTTGGAGATATGCCCAAGAGGCAATAATAAAGTGGTTATTATCATATCTTCACACTTATGATAAATGTTTACATACCATGCTATAATTGTATTAACGGAAACATTAATACTTGTGTGATTTGTAAACTAAAATAAGAGTCCCTAGTAAAGCCTCTTGTTAAACTAGCTTGTTGGTTAATATATGATCATGGTTTCATGATCATGAACATAGAGATGTTATTAACAGGGTCATATCATTAGGAGAATGATGTGATGGACATACTCCTATAGATAAGCGTAGCATAAAGATCAAGTCATTTCAATAGTTCAATTGCTATATGCTTTCTGATACATAGTAACCTAATTCCTTCGACCATGAGATCATGCATATCACCTTTGCCGGATGGATGCTTTGATGACATCAAACACCACACCGTAACTGGGTGGCTATAAAGGTGGCATTGAGTGTTCGGAAAGTATTGGTTGAGACACATGGATCAAGAGTGGGATTTGTCCATCCATATGACGGATAGATATACTCTGGGCCCTCTCGGTGGAATGTCATCCAATTAGCTTGCAAGCATGTGACTGGATCACAAGGGATCACATATCACGGGGCGAAAAGAGTACTTATCGGTAACAAGGTTGAACTAGGTATGCGAGAGATCTGCGATCATAACCTCGGATAAGTAAACTATCGTGAGACAAAGGAAATTGGTATCGTATGTAAGTGGTTCATTCGATCGCAAAGTAATCGTAGAAATATGTAGAGCCATATGAATTTCTAGATTCCTCTATTGGTTATTGTTGGAGAAGTGTCTCGATCATGTCCGCATAATTCACGAACCGTAGGAGACACACTTAAGGATTGACGTTGTTTGAGTAGTTATGGTATTATGAGAAAGAGACCGAATGTTGTTGAGTCTCGGATGGGATCCGAGATATCACGAGTGATCCGGAATGGTCAGGAGAATAAGATTCATATAAGGAAAGTCCGTTTGGAGTTCGGAAATGATTAGGTGTTTTCATCGGGAATGTTCTAGAAGGTTCGGAATGTCCGGCACTCGAAGGGAGGGTACATGAATGTGTCATTACATATTGGAATGATTGCATCATGTACTAAGTGTTCTTGCTGTTCCAAATAAAGGATTAAATTGAATCCTAAAAGCAGAAAAGTCAAATGGCAGTTTGAAAGTCAAGCTAAAACAAGAAACTGTGGAAACAAGCAAGAGGTGGTTGAAACCGACTTGGGGAGGAGTCTCCTCTCCGGCCAGCGCCACCAAGGCCGACTTGGGAGGACTCCCTCCCTGGTCACCTCCCACCTATAAGAGGAGGCAGGGCCTCCTCCTCTAGACACACAAGTTCCTATCCTCTAATCTCCGGTTTAGAGCCGTTTGGTTTAGAGCTTCTAATTGCCCTAGCCTTGGTTTAGAGCCTTCTAATTGGTGTGTCTAATCTCTAGACCACTGATAGCTCTCTCATACTCCACCATACTCGCTCGGCTTAGGCGAAGCCTGCGAGATCTCCCTCTACTTAGGTACCACGCCCGTTGTCTTCTTGGGAATCGCGAGAAGTGCTACAACCTCCATTTTCTTTGGAACAAGGAGAGGAAGGTCTTCGTCGAAATCAGAGCGATGTGACCAAGCGGCGCTAGGAACCTTGGCGGAAGGATCGTCTACGCGATCTTGAGATCGGCAAGTGTACGACTACATCACCCACGAGAATCTGCTCTCGTTAACCGCTTTGGAATCTTCGAGGGTAAGTTATTCCATCGACTCGTTGCTACAATCTAGTAGATAGATCTTGGCTTGTTTGTTTGTATGCGATAGAAAATTTTTGTTTTCCATGCTACGAACCCCTACAGCTTATACAAATGCCATGAGATAATCTAGTGGTTTTCACTACTAGAGGAGGCATTTACTATTTATGCATGGCCCATGCAAGAACCACCACATCTAAGTCCTTTGGATTTTGTTGAAATTCTTTGAGTGGATCATCCTCTATCTCTCTCTTCCTCCTTTTGCTTGATCTTGTTGATCTTGCTTTTAGCCCTACCCTAAACCCCTCTCTCCTTTTTCCATCTCTAAACCCTAAGCACCCTACCTCATCTTCTCTTCTCTCTCTCTCTCCCTTCTTTTGCTTGATCTAGTTAGATGCATGCAAGTATCTCAACCCTATCCCTCTCTCCTCTCTTTTGTCACCTCTTGATTTGGTCTTGTTTCAAATCCTATCTACCACACCACCCCCTCTCACTTGATCATCTCCCCTAAACCCTAGCTTCCTCTCTAACTTGAACCCCTCTAAGCTAACCCTAGCTACCCCTTCCTCACCCCTCTCTACCTAGCTCGACCCCCACCTGGCCCTCCCTCTCCCTGGTCCAACCCGAGCACACCCCTTCTCTGCCCCACTCTTTCTTTGGCTTCAAGACAAGAGAGAGAGGAGGGAGAAAGGTGGCCACCTCCACTTTTTCCACCCTAGCCACCGATCCTCCCCATGTGCCTCCCTCTGCCTCGTCCTTATCTACCCCAACCCAGTGCGCACACCGGCACCACCCACCCCCCTTCCTTCCGTTCCACCTAGACATGGGCGTTTCTGCCTCCACCTCAACCTAGCTTCAGGCTACCCTTCCGTCGGCGTCGAGGAGACAGGAACGAGGAGCCAGGGCGTCGTGGAAGACGGAGTAGCAGTCGCCGCCGTCATACACCTGCCGGAGAAGCCGCTGCCTCGCCGGATTTCTCCTTGCCGCCGCCGTGCCCGGGACCGCTGGACGCTGCAGCCACCGAGCGTCGCCGCTGATCCGCGTCGTCCCGCTACCTCGGCCGCCATCCATACCCTCGGTGAGCACCTAGCTTCCTCCTAGACAAGGTGCCCTTCCCCTTCGCCTGTGCCACGCCCGGCAGCCTCGCCGAGCTCTGTCGCGCCCTGCACGCGTCGCGCTTGGCAGCGGCAGGACACCTCTGAATCTGCGAACCGCTCGCTACCCTCTCTGTTGTCGTCAAGTTTCCGAGAGGTGCATCCCAGATCTTGTCCAGAATTCTTGACCGATTTTGTAGCCCTAATTCCCCTCCAGCTCTAGGTCCAACCCTCGCTTAGATCGGAGCACCACAGCTCTGGATTTTCTCCCCCGAAAACAGCCAGTTTTCTGTCGAAATCGTCGACTTTCCGTCAGAAAACCCTTGCCTGAATCCGACGTGTTCGTCGTTTGTTTCCGGCTCCATCACTACTCTTCTGTAGGATCGCTCTGCACCAAAGTTGAAGAGTTTGACGATAGCTACAAGTTTTGTTTTTGAGGCGACCCCAAATTATTTTCGTTTCCTCGCCAAATTCAACCAAAATCGAATCGGCTAGCCTAATTATAAGCAGATCTTGATTTCGTCAGGCTCTTAACCGACAGCTCCAGACGTTTTGCAAAGAAACCCCTGACCTTTCCTTCTTCCTAACCCGCGGTCCAGCCAGTCCCACATGTCAGCCCCGTGGCAATTTTGCAAAAAGGCTCCCGGAATTTGGTACTCCTCAACCCGCAGTCCCCGGATCCACCACGTGTCAGCTGCCCGCTGGCCGCGCCCGCGTGTGGCCCTAGAGATGCTCTGGTCCCACCCGTCAGCGTCTGTGGCTAAGTTTTCCTGAGTAGAAAAAGTCCCTGTTCTTTTCTGTTTTAAATCAAACTTTTCAAATTAATTTAAATTCAAAATTCAAATCAGTATTTAAATAACTTTTAAAATATGAATTCAAATAATACAAATAATATATGTTTTGAAATCAGAAAAATGTGAGGATTTCAAATATGCCATCCAAAATACATTTTGAACACTTAAAATTTCAAGTTAATTTAAAATTACACTAAAATGCCCTTTTTCTTAATTAATTAATAACTTTTGATTTATAACTCCAAATTTAACAAATGATAGGTCTAAAATGATTAGCTCGACGAGACCTTTCTGTTTATGCATTCCATGTTTTGAATTTCAGCATGCATCATATAAATATTAAGTATACAACAACTTATTTGAGTATAAAATGTGACTAAAACTCAATAAAATGCCTTATTCTTGTACTCCACACCTCACCCATGCCATGCTACATTATTGCCATGCAAATTGTGCATCATTCATCATGGCATGATTGGTTGCTTGTCGCATCTTATTCATATGCTTGTGCACTTTATTTATGTTGGCCCTTGTTTGTTTGGTTCTTCTTCGAATAGACGTTGAGCAGGGGATATATCAAGAAACCCAGGAGCACTACCCAGATCCTTCTCTCGCTTCAACTGAGCTGCCAGGCAAGAACTACCACATGCTTGCATACATATAGTACCTATTGCCTCTATCTTATTCTTGTATCATTGAGTCGCGATTGCATTAAACTGAATCCCAAGTATTGCATAGCCTTTACTTTTAAACCCCACCAAAGCTTGTTCCTCCATCCCATGAGCCATTACTATAGGAGTTGTTTGAGCCATGCGGGTCGTAGAACAGCATGTGTAGGGTATGTGAGTGTCTGATGGATAACGAGGTACCTAAATAACTTAACCTGAGTAGTATGGGATAACTAATGAAAGTGGCACCGGTGAGCAATATCTGCTATTTGGTTTTTCATGCTCACTTGTGTCCGTGGGACCCAGTACTTGATTCTGTTCCTTGAATATTCGCTATCCACATCCGGAGGATTATGGGACCCCAGGCGAGCTTGATTCATTCTTATTTCTTGGGGCCACAAACTAGTTTGAGGTCTTATTTACTATCCTGTACTTATGCCATGCTTCTTGCTTTATTTAAATTGTGCGATGTCGCACTGTCTTTAGGATCGGGACACGTTTTGTGTCGACAAGCCCACACTTTCGGGTTCCCGATCGTTTACCGTCCCACCCAAACCTTGAGGCCGTCTGGTCGGCTAACCGTTGCGGGTAGCTTAATGGGGTGGCCCCTGAAATATTTCGAATCTGTGATTGCTTTGTCGTGAAAGCCTCGTTGGGTTTTGATTTGGTTTTTCCGAGGTTGATCGAGTGTGTGTTGCTATTTGTGCACCCTCAGGTAAAACTTTCTGGCCGTGTCATGGTTATGGGCGACTTGGAGCACAGTTTCGATCATAGACAAGTATAACTAAAGTACCGCTTTTAATTTGACTAAGTAATGGCCGACTAGTAAATAGTGCAATGCTCATGGAATGGACAATAAAGCGCCAGCGGATGGGGGTTGTTTCGCTTCCTCGTTGGTAGCGAGGAGGAGGATGGATCTGTTAATATTACCGTTATAACTGTTGTCATTAATTCCGAACATCCGTCTATCTTTGGTTAGGCGGATGGTTAGCGTATCTATAGAATTGCTAGGTATTATCTTTTCTGCAATTCGTCACCCGGTTGTGTCCCTTTAGAGGCATAAAGACTTCTTGAGTACCCTAGGGTCTCACCGATAAATTGTTTGATTGGATGAGCGGTACACTCACAAGATGGATACTGGGTGGAGGAGACGGACGATGTGGGCAACGATCATTCGGTGTAGAGATTCCGGGAACGGGGATCCGTGAGATCTGTGGGCGGGATGTGTTTATTATGGGGCATCTTATGCCGATTTGCTTCTTATCCGTACTCAGATCTTGTTGCCGCTTCCGCCTGATACTCTGATGTTTGATGTATGAGGAGATATCCTAAACTATTATATCTATCTAGGACATTTGGATCTTGCCGTATGGCGTTGCAATATTTCTATTTCTTTTAGATGGAATGGCTCTGATGTACTTTTGTATGGTGGCTTGCATACATACTCATTTGTGTATGTAGTTGATCCCTTCGCCTGCTGATTACGCCGCCCGTTCTTGTCCCGATGTTTGGAAATGGTTGGGACGGCCGAAAGGTCTACCTGTGAGTGGCATTTGGGCCCCACCGTACTATTTCAACCATTTCCGCTCATCCAGGCTTGTAACTAGGAGCGTAATTCACCGAGGTAGTTACATAGATCAAGAAGAAGTAGGCCAGGATCTAATAGAGGAGCAAGCTACAACTGTAATAATAGTTGATCAAGGGCAAGCCAATCTCACATATTAATTGCTCAAGATCTACTATCAACTTATCTACACCAGGCAGCATGGTAAATAAAAGTACCACCAGGTTATGTAGCATATGTTCTTAATAAGTTTGCACCATCAGGATCAGGGGTAGATAAGGGGAACAACATCCAATATAAATGATTCTCTTAGACTGGCATGCAAGTGGCATGTCTAGATCATCACTGAGTCAAAAGAGGAGGCAACAATAAAATTTGTTCTTCTAAATCCAATAATTTGCATCAGCCTTTGCATCACTAGAACCCAATTGTCCATTTTTTTAAAGTCGGATACTGCAGCAGTAGATCATGTCACTATGAACTGCTATTGTGCACTCTTTGGAGACATGACAATAGGGTTCTAAAGCAAAGCACAACCACTACTTCAGTTATTTACATGATTCTCCACTTAATATAATATTTCACATCAATATCACTGTAACCTACTAATGTGTATACTCCAAAGAGGCATCACAGTAATAGGCTCACAGCAATAAAAGCCATCAAAGTATACTCGCAGAAGCAACTTAGGTTTTCAAACCATTAGAAGCTTTCTTAAATCATTTATCTAGTTAAAATTAACTAGAGATCATTTAAGCTTTTACTTCTGTCATTCTGGACAGATAAAATTCCATCAAGTTGATTCCTGAGGATAAGGACTCGGTTAACCCTAGGACAACATCATAATATCATCTCTAATAAATTGCTAATACCAACACATCTAGAAGCTGATTAATTAGTAGTACCATAGCTATTAAGATTTTCCTTAGAACATATGCAGAGGTAAGCATCATTGTAGTACTTCCATAAGGAATGATCACAGTCATAAATGGACAAGTGTAGTAAGAGATTATGAGTAGCAAAATCATGGTATCAACTACAGGAATCTGGACATGATCAGACCACAAATCCAAACATTACCAAATTGTCAAACCATTCCAAATGTAATCGACCATATTCCTAGATATCATTAACCATGAATAATCTATATGTAGATTCCTATCATATATCAAAGACAAATACATATTATCAAACTATGTTGCTAAACCAGACTACTCGGAATAGATTACAATTTCTCATAGTGTGTGGCAGCCAATCATATCTATTTTACCACCAAGTGAAAGCAACAAATGATATTACTCATCAAAGTGTGGTGCACTGGAAATCACTGCAACACCATCAATTCCAAACAAATTTACTAATCACCTGAATATACATTCGACTAACATCATAGCCTAGTACATGTCGAGGAATTCAACCACCCACCATAATTCTACACCTAAACAATTTCATCGGCTCGAAGGTCGGTCACATGAGTCTTACCTAACCGGAGACATGGTTGAGGTAGTAGACAAGAAGGTCGACGCTGGGGTTGCAGATACTTGCCGTCCCACCAGTGTCAGAGAAAGAAGCTGTCCCAGCAGCATAACCATTGTCCACCATCATGGCAAGGTTCCTAGGTAGCAGACTAAGGGCGTCGGGGTTGTGCCGAGGCACCGTCCCTCCGGCGTCAGGGATGGGAGTAGGCCGCAGTTACAGCTACTGTACCTCATCACCGTGGGGGTGATACGCCCAATTTGCATCACCTTTCTATATAATAATTTACCTCTACTCATTGATATTTGTCTTATTATGAGGTATTACTTATGGCTTTTCATCTGTTTATGCATGTTGGATGATTCCTGGAGGATGGACTACCGAAGTCTGGATTCTGATGGAAAAGAAGGCGTTTCGGTGCAATTTCGCGAAGATCAGAAAAATACCAGAAAATATGGAAACATATTATTTTACCAAAAGACGAAGGAAGCCAGAAGGAGGAGCGAAGAGGGGCCGCACCCCCCCTTGGCGCGGGCCCACCTGACCCCACGCCTAGGGCAGGTGTGGCCCACCTGCCCGGCTCCCGACTCCGCCCCTTCGCCTATATCTTCCCTATGAAACCCTAAGCCTCGGGGATCGACCACAGATAGATTTCCGCCGCCTCTGGGGGGCGGAAAACACCGAGAGAGAAAGATCTCTCCGGCAGACAGATTTCTTCCAGGGAAATTCCTTCCCGGAGAGGGGAGACCGTCGCCATCAACACCATCATCAAGCTAGGCTTCATCGGGATCATCATCATCATCATCCACACCATCATCTCCACCAGCACCATCATCACCACTCCATTCTGCTGTAACAATTGTATTGGATATTGCTTTAGTTCTTAGGGGAAACTTTCCTGGTGTTGATTACTATTGTAGTTGATGCTTGTGAGTGGAACCATTGGATTATTGTTTATGTTCAGATTGTTATCCATTACCATGTCATCTTTGATCTTGATCCATATGATGTCTTGTGAGTAGTTTGTTGTGTTCTTGAGGACATGGGAGAAGTCATGTTGTTAGTAGTGAATCTGTGATGAGTTATTATTCAATGGTTTAGTATTTAAGTTGTGGTGCTATTCTTCTAGTGGTGGCATGTGAACGTCGACTACATGATACTTCACCATTTATGGGCCTAGGGGAATGCATTGTGTATTTTTCTACTAATTGTGGGGTTGCCGTAGTGACAGAAACCTGAACCCCCGTTAGGACACCTTTGCACAAGGGAGCGTAGGATCTCAGAGTTTAAGGTTGTGGTTAGATTTATATCTTAATTACTTTCCTGTAGTTACGGATGTTTGCAGGGGGTTTAATCACAAGTATGTATTAGTCCAAGTAAGGTCGGTACATTAGCATAGGTTCACCCACACAACACTTACAACATCAAAGAAGAGTACTCAGCTATTTGAAGCGAAAGCACTTGATAGAATTCCCATGTTTCCTCGAGAACGTTTGGTCTTTATAAGTATTTCCACCGGCTTGTCCTTTGCTAAGAAAGGATTGGGCCAGTTGCTGCGTTTTCTCTTTGTTACTTGCTCTTTGTTTTGTTGCTTTATCAAAAACCCACTAAAAGTCCGTTTGCTAAGTATTTACAGATATTTCCTGCTCCATACCACTAGTCAACACCTTCTGCTCCTCGTTGGTATCGACACTCCTATTTATCAAAAGTACTACGATACACCCCCTATACTTGTGGGTCATCAAGACTATTTTCTGGCGCCGTTGCCGGGGAGTGAAGCGCTATTGAAGAGTGGAACTGGTAAAGGAAACTTCTACTGTGAGTATTGCTTTTTGTTACTGCTTGTTACTTTGTTTCCAATATGGATAACCCACTTGGTTTTCTGTTTGGGAAACTACTACCACTGTTACGGTAGTAGATGAACCATCACCTGTTGAGATAGATCCTTTTAAGATACCTACAAGTATTGTTGATCGTGTTATGGATAATTATTATTTTGGGGATGGAACTGTCCATCCTAGTGATCACTTGCTTTTTATCCATGAATTATGCGGATTGTTTAAGTGTACAGGTATCACAACTGAACAGGTGAAGAAGAATCTACTCTCCCTTGAAAGGGAGAGATGAAGAATGGTATAAGATGTTGAAGAATGGACAATCCATGGAATGGGAGGAGATGGCATCTCTCTTTTATTCTAAATTCTATCCTCCCAGTGAGATTTCATAAGGATAGAAACTGATATATAAATTTTGGCCTCGTGATGGAGAGAGTACAACTCAAGCTTTGGGGAGATTGAAGTTACTAATGCTTAAATGTCCTATTCATGAACCCCCTAACAATATAATTATCAATAACCTTTATACTAGGATTTCTCTTCATGATAAAGATTTACTAGATGCTTCTTGTGTTGGATCATTCACACGTATGAAGGAAGAAGCTAAACGGGATCTACTAGACCGTATTCAAGAGAACAGTGAAGCTTGGGAGAATGACAAAGGAAGAAAGTAAGGTATAAACTATGATTATGAATGCATTAAATCTTTTATGGGGACTGATGACTTCTGTGATATTAGTAATAAGTTTGGTCTTGATTCCCAAAGTATTGCCAACTGTTTTAAGGCCTTTGCCTCTTACATAGAAATTCCCAAGAAGAAGTGGAATAAGTACCATGCTCCTTATAAAGATGTTGTTAGTCATGTTCCTGTTAAGTGCTGAAGTTTGTACTACTAATCATATTGTGCATGAACCTCATGTTGAGAAAGTTCCTTTCCCAGCTAAGGTAAAGGAGTATTCTATGATTATTAGTGCAAATAATAAAGGTACAATGAAAACTGTGGAGCCTGATGAGCAATTGAATATTGAACCTGTGGTAGCTATTGTGGAAGACCCTGTCACTAGAAATATAGAGGATGAGCATATTGTCTTCTGTGAAGACGCTTCTAATATTATCTCTCATCCTAGTAATACTAGAAAAGCTAGTGTTCCTGTGCTTTCTGTTAAAATTGGTGATCATTGCTACTATAATTTATGTGATATTGGTGCTAGTTCTAGTGTTATTCCTTATGAGCTTTACAGGGAAATTATGCATGAGATTGGTCCTTGTGAGCTTGAGAACATTGATGTGGTTATCCACCTTGCAAATAAGGAAACCATTTGCCCTATTGGTATTGTAAGAGATGTGGAGGTTCTTTGTGGTAAGATTAAGTATCCTGTTGATTTTCTAGTGCTTAATTCAGCAGCTAGCAAAACCTGTCCTATCGTTTTTGGTAGACCTTTCTTGAACACTTGTGGAGCTATTATAGATTGTAAGAAGGAAAAGGTTTTAACTAAGTTTGATGGAGTTTCATACGCCCAATTTGCATCACCATTCTATATCATAATTTACCTCTATTCATTGATATTTGTATTATTATGAGGTTTTACTTATGGCTTTTCATCTGTTTATGCATGTTGGATGATTCTTGGAGGATGGACTGCCAGAGTCTGGATTCTAATGGAAAAGAAGGAGTTTCGGTGCAATTTCGCAAAGATCAAAAAAATATGGAAACATATTATTTTAACAGAAAACGAAGGAAGCCAGAAGGAGGGACGAAGAGGGGCCTCAGGGGGCCCACACCCTCCTAAGCGGGCCAACCTGACCCCGCGCCTAGGGCAGGTGTGGCCCACCTGCCCAGCCTCCGACTCCGCCCCTTCGCCTATATCTTCCCTTCGAAACCCTAAGGCTCGAGAAGCGACCACAGATAGATTTCCGCCGCGTCTGGGAGGCGGAAAACACCAAGAGAGAAAGATCTCTCCGGCAGACAGATTTCTTCCGGGAGAATTCCCTCCCGGAGAGGGGGATCGTTTCCATGAACACCATCATCAAGATAGGCTTCATTGGGATCATCATCATCATCCACACCATCATCTCCACCAGCACCATCATCACCACTCCGTCCCGCTGTAATAGTTGTGTTGGATATTGCTTTAGTTCTTAGGGGGAACTTTCCCGATGTTAATTACTATTGTAGTTGATGCTTGTGAGTGAAACCATTGGATTATTGTCTATGTTCAGATTGTTATCCATTATCATATCATCTTTGATCTTGATCCCTATGATGTCTTGTGAGTAGTTCGTTTAGTTCTTGGCGACATGGGAGAATTCATGTTGTTAGTAGTGAATCTGTGATGAGATATTATTCAATGGTTTAGTATGTAAGTTGTGGTGCTATTCTTTTAGTGGTGTCATGTGAACGTCGACTACATGATACTTTGCCATTTATGGGCATAGGGGAATGCATTGTGTATTTGGCTACTAATTGTGGGGTTGCCAGAGTGACAGAAACCTGAACCCCCGTTAGGACACCTTTGCACAAGGGAGCGTAGGATCTCAGAGTTTAAGGCTGTGATTAGATTTATATCTTAATTACTTTCCTGTAGTTACGGATGTTTGCAGGGGGTTTAATCACAAGTATGTATTAGTCCTAGGAAGGGCGGTATGTTAGCACAGGTTCACCCACACAACTATTGAAAGAACATGTTGGGCCCCCATGTGTGGTTTTGGTAATTAATGACAATCTTTATGGACTAATGTGTGTATTAAGTTATACTTGTAGGATTTGTCCATTGGCATCGCTTGGAGCATGTGTTGGCTTCAAGGTCGATGAAATGCAAAGAAGATATGTTGGGCAAGCTCAATATGCGAGGTCGATGATGAGGAATTAAGAAAGGCATTCCATCTTGAGAAGGGCAAGACCGTCTACATCGAGCTCAAGTGGAATGCTCAAGGAAAAGGTATAATCTTGATAGGTTTTCCCTTTTTCCGGTCTCTTGTTGTGTGTAAGAGACCGGGTTTAGGATAGATAACCGTACTATCAAGAGGGGCTCTCGTATGAGTAATTCGGTCACATCGTTCGGAGAGAGCTCAAACCTTTGCATACTTGCATCATCGTATTTGGTTGTTATTTGGTCTTATCCATGTGAGGATATAGAGCTTGTGGTAATCTCCATAACAAGCTCTTGTTCATCAAAATCGGATCTCCCATATGTATCTTGTTGCGATTTTGATTTATGCGGCTTTTCGGTTTCTCACCAAGTGAGGTGTCTCACATTATTCTACTTGATACTTTCTCACTTGGTGATAATCAATATTTCCACTTTTTATTGGGAAGCCCTTGTCGTCCTCTATCCAATGCAATTTGAATCGAGTCAATCGGAGCTTCCAGTCAAAAGTTATCGACGTTTGAATATTTGTCTGCCAATCTGTTTTCTGGACCGAGCGGTAGTACCGCCCGAACGGGCCGGTACTACCACTCGGGCCTAAAAATGACCCGTTTTCTTTCTGCCTCGCTAGGTACCTTTTTGCGGTAGTACCGGCCGGCCCGGTAGTACCGTCCTCGTGGGCCGATACTACTGGCCGGCCCAGGAAAAATGTCTAGATATTTTTCAGATCCCAGATCCAGATCTCGATTTGCCTCACTTTGTCCCATCGCGGCTGATCAAGGCCACAATCAGGTTTCTCCCTGTCGCCTTCAGGCCCCATCACAGACGCTGCCGCTTCTCTCTCACACGTGTGCTCGCCTTCATTGCTGCCATTGCCTCGCTTCTTGTCGCTGGCCTTTGCTACATGCGTCAAGATGCGTCTGCGTGATGTGCCCTCCGCTATTGCCCCTCCTACATCGATGTCTGCGCATATGCCATTGCTGCTTTCTTTGCTGCTGCAGCAAGGCGTCCTCTGGCCCCACCGCGAAGTTTCCGCTTAGGCTGTCAAGGCTGCCTTTGCTTCGTCACTGGGCCCTGGCCCGCTTTGCCATCTCTTCTTGCTCACAATGCGTGACCTCTTCTTGCTGGCCCCTGTTTCGTTTTTCCTTGTGTCAGGTGCTGAGTACCGGTTTTTGCACTACCGACCGTCGTAAAAACACCCCAACGGCCATATTTTGTCTAGCCCTATATAAGTCTTTTGTCCATTTTCATTTAGGGTTGCCTCTTTCTCCTCCTCTTGCCCAAGCTTTGCCCCCATTTGCTTTACTCTTTGAGCTTGATTTCTACACACCCCTCCATTGATTCTTGCATATATTTGAGGGGTTGTTGGAGGTGATCTAGATCTATGTTTTGACCAAACCAAAACATATCTTTGTGAGTGTCGAGGATCTAGATTTTGGGGGATTTTGTGTCTCTCTTTGATCCTCCTCTCTTGTTCCCCCAATAGCTTTAGTAGCTTTGTTGGAACTTGAGAGTGAGGGATTTGAGCATCTTTGTGCTTGTTCTTGCCATTTGCATTTGGTGCATCGGTTTGAGTTCTCCTTGGAGGATTTGGTTTGAATTGCTCATTGGAGCTTGTCCCTCTTGGGTTCTTGGAACCCTAGACGGTTTTGTGGCCTTGGTGGCATTGTGGCCTTGGTGGCATTTGTTGTGGCCTTTTGTGGCATTTGTTGGGAGCCTCCAATTAAGTTGTGGAGAAGTGCCCCAACCTTGTGAGAGGTTCCGGTTGTCACCGACAAGTGCACCGATAGTGGAAGCGTGAATCGATCCCATTGGGGTGAGATTCACCGGAGAATAAGGGAGGCCTTTTGTGGCTTTGGTGGTTTGATACCACCCCCTCTCCAAACGAGACGTACTCCATGTTGGGAGGAACTCGGTAAAATATCAGTGTCCCCGCGTGCCTCGGTTATCTCTATACCCGAGCTCTTTACTTATGCACTTTACATTGTGATAGCCTTCGTGCTTGAAGTAATATATATCTTTCTATCACTTCATTACTTGTATTTCTTAGCATAAGTTGTTGGTGCACATAGGTGAACCTTAGTTGGTCTAGGTTGTGCTTAACATAGTAAACACTAGTTTTATTCCGCCTTTGTTGAGCCACTCTAGGAAAAGTTTTAATCGCCTATTCACCCCCCCTCTAGGCGACATCCGTATCCTTTCAACACTTACAAACACCAGAGAAGATTACTCAGTTTTTTGAAGCGAAAGCACTTGACAGAATTCCCATGTGTCCTCGAGAACGTTTGGCCCTTATAAGTATTTCCACCGGCTTGTCCTTTGCTAAGAAAGGATTGGGCCACTTGCTCCGTTTGTTCGTTACTTCTGTTACTTGCTCTTTGTTTTGTTGCCTTGTCAGAAAACCACTAAAAATCCGTTTGATAAGTATTCACAGGGATTTCCTGCTCCATACCACTGTTCAGCACCTTCTGCTCCTCGTTGGGATCGACACTCCTATTTATCGAAAGTACTACGATAGACCCCCTATAATTGTGGGTCATCAAGACTATTTTCTGGCGCCGTTGCTAGGGAGTGAAGCGCTATTGAAGAGTGGAACTGGTAAGGGAAACTTTTACTATGAGTATTGCTTTTGTTACTACTTGTTGCTCTGTTTCCAATATGGATAACCCACTTGGTTTTCTGTTTGGGAAAACTACTACCACTTCTAGGGTAGTAGATGAACCACCTCCTGTTGAGATAGATCCTTTAAAGATACCTACAAGTATTGTTAATCGTGTTATGGATAATTATTATTTTGGGGATGAAACTGTCCATCCTGGTGATCACTTGCTTTTTATCCATGAATTATGCGGGTTGTTTAAGTGTGTAGGTATCACAACTAAACAGGTGAAGAAGTTACTCTCCATATCCTTGAAAGGGAGAGCTGAAGAATGGTATAAGCTGCTAAAGAATGGACAATCCATGGAATGGGAGGAGATGGCATCTCTCTTTTACTCTAAATTTTATCCTCCCAGAGAGATTCATAAGGATATAAATATTATATATAACTTTTGGCCTCTTTATGGAGAGAGTACAACTCAAGCTTGGGGGAGATTGAAGTTACTACTGCTTAAGTGTCCTATTCATGAACTCCCTAACAATATTATTCTCAATAACTTTTATGTTAGGCTTTCTCTTCATGATAAATATTTACTAGATGCTTCTTGTGCTGGATCATTCACACGTATGAATGAAGAAGCTAAATGGGATCTTCTAGACCGTATTCAAGAGAACACTAAAGCTTGGGAGAATGACAAAGGAAGAAAGTCAGGTATAAATTATGATTATGAATGCATTAAATCTTTTATGGGAACTGACAACTTCCGTGATATTAGTAATGAGTTTAGACTTGATTCCCAAAGCATTGCCAAATGTTTTAAGGCTTTTTCCTCTTACATTGAAATTCCCAAAAAGAAGTGGAATAAGTACCATGCTCCTTATAAAGATGTTGTTAATCATGTTCTAGTTAGAAGTACTCAAGTTTGTACTACTAATCATATTGTGCCTGAATCTCATGTTGAGAAAATACCTTTCCCAGCTAAGGTAAAGGAATATTCTATGATTATTAGTGCAAATAACAAAGGTACATTGAAAACTGTGGAGCCTGGTAAGCACTTGAATGTTGAACCTATGGTAGCTATTGTGAAAGACCCTGTCACTAGAAATATAGAGGATGAGCACATTGTCTTCTGTGAAGATGCTTCTAATATTATCTCTCATCCAAGTTAAGCTAGAAAATCTAGTGTTCTTGTGCTTTCTGTTAAAATTGGTGATCATTGCTACTATGGTTTATGTGGTATTGGTGCTAGTTCTAGTGCTATTCCTTATGAGCTTTACAGGTCAATTATGCATGAGATTGGTCCTTGTGAGCTTGAGGACATTGATGTGGTTATCCATCTTGCTAATAAGGAAACCATTTGCCCCATTGGTATTGTAAGAGATGTGGAGGTTCTCTGTGGTAAGATTAAGTATCCTGCTGATTTTCTAGTGCTTAATTCAGCAACTAGCAAAACATGTCCTATCATTTTTGGTAGGCCTTTCTTGAACACTTGTGGAGCTATTATTGATTGTAAAGGAAATTTTTTTAACTAAGTTTGATGGAGAGTCTTATGTGTTTAACTTTTCCAAATTTACTAAAGCTCCTTGTGAAAATAGCTTGCCTAATAAATATTTCAGGGTGGAACAACTTGCTTCTATTGATCCAGTCTATGACCTTGGACCTCTTTTTGGTGACCGTAAGTATGCTTATTCTGATAATAAAGTTGTTTCCAGTGATAGTTATATTGTCAACTTTATTCAAAGTGTTACTGAAATTTATTTTGAGAGAGGGAAACATGGTTTTATGCATCTCAATGATGTTAAGTTTTCCGGTTTTATGTTGAAAGCTTTAAAGTTGCATCTGTTTTGTCTTCCTATGCTTGTGGCTTTTTGTTTCAACAATTCGTTTTCTCATGATACCCCCATGCATAGGAAGTGGGTTAGACTCAAGTGTGTTGGTTATTTGCTTCTTGATGCTCTCTTTCACTTCAAAGTCATTTTACCTATATATATATATATATCCTATGTGAGCATCTTTGGAAGTTTCAAGCCTAACTTAAAGGCATCAAAGAAAAGTACTTGTTGGGAGATAACCCAAGAGTTTTGTCGAGTCTTGGAAGTTATTACCTTTGTAATAACCGCTCCTTATCCTTTTTGTTTTGGTTTTTGTGTCAAGTTCAACTACTTTTGTGAAGTAGAGGAGTTGTGAAAAGTGGCTGTCCTGGGACAGATTTTTGTGCTGCATTGTAAAAATTCGTGAGGAAGATAAGTACTTCGGATGGATCTGCATTTTTCTGTGCTTGTTCTCCAAGTTGTTACCCAACTTTCATCAGTTCTGCACTTTTTGATTTGAGCAACAAAAGGTCTTCGAAAAAATCAATTTTTACCTGCTGGTCTGTTTTGACAAATTTCTGCCATTCATTTGCATTTGCCTCTTATAAAAGCTTTTGTCTTGATGGGTTTTCAGTTGAAGTGTCTACCAAAGGTTTATTGTTTTTGCTTACACTAATGTTGTCATTGAGTTTGTGCAAGGGTTTTTGTAAGAAGGAAATTTTCAGGAGAAAGAGAAAAGGAATCTACAGAGTTTGTCTTTGAATAGGTAAAAGTGGTGAAAACAGAAGGTTCGCGAAACCCCAATCTTTTTATATTTTTGATGTTTTTAATACATAAGGGAAGTTACGAGATGAAACTGAAGAGGAAACGGAGCCCGGGGTGGACAAACTCGCCCCAGGCACGGGCCCAGCCTGACCGTGCCTGAGGGGGGTGTCTCCCCCTCGAACTCCGTCTCCGCCTCTTTTCCGTGTCAAAACCTTCCTTATGCATTGAAACTTCGTTATATATAACCCTCTAGATCCCCCGAGGTTCCTGCATCGTGTTCTCGTCGTGTTTTCGTTTCGATCTATTTCTGTCAGGAAATCTTCTCAAGTTTAGAGCACCATGGCCTCCGCCAACGACAAAGGCAATATGCCCGAGGAAGAAGAACCTTAAGTCCCCAAGGAGGAGGATATTTCGGTAGGGTATGAAGGTGACATGGAGGAGGACAAGCAACCGGACACTCGCGCTACCGTCGCAAGCATTGTTTTGGTGGCACGACCTACCAAGCTTAAGAGGACAACACAGATGTCTACAGGAGGAAGAACTCCGCGTCATATCCTCGCTCCACGCACACTTCCTCCTAGTACCCCTTGTTCTAACCGTGCAGGGAAGAAACACTCTAATTTGGAAGAATGGAGAAAGAATAACAAGGACTGGGATCCTCTGTCCGAATTGATCATGGGCTGCATTGAGCATAATTCAGAGTTAATTCGTACTCTGACCTTCGATATGGAGGATTTGAAGAAACTTATTGAGGAGATTATCAAGAGAACACCACCACCACCAAAGGAGTAATTTGTCATCAGGTTTGGCCCCCCCTTGGCTTGTTCCAAGCTTGGGGGAGTGTCACGGTATCACCACCATTATCTTTTATCTTTTACCTTTTTAGTGGATTCATATATGTGGTAGAGAGGTTATCTTATAGTTTGGTTTGCATATGGAAGTATCTCTCCTTTAGTTGATTATCTATGTATCCCTTGGTGTGAGTGCCTTTATTGAGTATTAATGAGAAGTCTCATCTTTTACTTTTTGCACTTTTTATTTTAGTTTGCAATCTCTATTATGTGATGGTGTTGATCAGTATTGGCACCACTTTGGGATCATCAAATGGATCTAAATTGGTTTTGGCAAACCGAGTTCTGGTTAGTGGCATTAGTTTGAAAGAAAAAGAAAGAAAGAAAAAGCTTACAGGTATTTGGTATCATTTGTTTTCTTTCTTGTTGGCTCATAAGCTTAGTATTCTTTATTTAAGATTCTTTTGTGTCTTCAAGGAAGATTTCATGTTTGGCTTTATTACTTGTATGTTTGCTTGTTTCTTTCAACTCTCTTGCTTGCTACCCAACCTTGCTAGCCAAAAACCTGTTTTGAGAAGGCATACTTCTCATGTTTCCAAAATCCTTTGAACCCAAAACTTTTGCCACTTGTGTCCACCATATCTACCTAGTATCTTTTGCTATTCCAAGCGAATTCTCAAGTTTCATCTACCTTTCAAATTTAAAAAGTATTTTGTTATATGAAAACTAGTTAGTAAAGCTCTCACGAACATGATAGCACACCTTATTTACTTGCCTCTAATAGACTTGAACCATTGTGAACATCGAAGTTGTAATCCCTCCGTTTCAAAATATAAGATGTTTTAGGTTTGTTATCTAGACTTGTTTTAGTGTGTAGGTTCACTCAGTTGTAGAGTGAACCTACACACTAAAACAAGTCTAGGTACATTCTCTTCACAAACCTAAAACATCTTATATTTTTAAATGGAGGGAGTATATGCTTGCATCTATACGTTGGAATTAGCAGAACCGTGCTGTCATGGGGAACGTTTTCAACATTGCACTTGTACTCTGTACATAGTTGATATCGTGCTCTTTTGTCTATGGATGTCAACGGTGTGAAATAAAGAGGGAACTTGTAAATCTATGGAGTTTGTATCCTGTGTTGGAGAAACGCCTAGGCCGCTAGCCTAAGCCATGCTTAATCATGGTGGAAACTTGCATCATCACCATAGTGAGTCATCTATGAAGCATCCTCAATAAAAATCTATACACATAGTAAACAAAAAGATTGCTGAGATGCTCATTGTCTGCTTGCCTTGTCATTTTGGTTATGGGAAAGCTCCTGTACCATGTGCAAGGGGTACCCCGTTGGTGGTTCTCAATGATATGCAAACACTTACAATGACAAGAACTTACCTGTGACCAAAGTTGAGTAGCATGAGGAGTGGCCCTCGTATTAAAGGGACATGAGATTGCCAACTTATATTTCATCAAGCATATACTCCATCTTTGTTCACTTTAACCTTAATCATCTCAAGATGCTTATGATAGGGGCAATGAGGGATCAAAGATAGTAAGTACCATAATCTTTTGAAATCTCTTTATGACTTGTAATCCCTGCTACCCTCTAAGAAGGGACCTTCCTCCTAGTTACCAGTTGAGTCAGTAAACATATTTCCTCTCTTTCTCTAGCAAGCATTTGAGTTGCTGTGTTTCAAGCATTCATATGGTGATTTATTCAATCATGTTCTTTATCTTCCTTATTTGCACAAAACTCTTATCTATTGAGTATTACTTTGAAAGCCTTCACTTGTGAAAAACCTTTTTGAGCAAAGAGTGTTCCTATTTTGAAACTTATACAAAATGCTTTTGTGAAACTGTTTGCTAGGTGTTATCTGACTAAGAACAAGTTTGCCAATTCCAATTATGATTTATCTTTATGCATCTCTATTGTGACTGTTGTACTTGGTTGCAAGCTAAGTTATATAATGGTGAGTTGCTTTCTTCTATGAGTTATACAATGGTAAGTGTGATGCTTCTTGTTCGTATTATTTTATCGACACTTCACTCCATAAACCTGGACATGTTTACTGAGCTCAGTATTCGCTTGGGGACAAGAGAATTCTAAGGTTGGGGGAGTTGATACGCCCAATTTGCATCACCATTCTATATCGTAATTTACCTCTATTCATTGATATTTGTCTTATTATGAGGTTTTACTTATGGCTTTTCATCTGTTTATGCATGTTGGATGATTCCTGGAGGATGGACTGCCGGAGTCTGGATTCTAATGGAAAAGAAGGCGTTTCGGTGCAATTTCGTAAAGATCAGAAAAATACCAGAAAAATATGGAAACATATTATTTTAACAGAAGACGAAGGAAGCCAGAAGGAGGGACGAAGAGGGGCCTCAGGGGGCCCACACCCCCTAGGCATGGGCCCACCTGACCCCACACCTAGGGCAGGTGTGGCCCACCTGCCCGGCCTCCTACTCCGCCCCTTCGCCTATATCTTCCCTTCGAAACCCTAAGGCTCGAGGAGCGACCACAGATAGATTTCCGCCGCCTTTAGGGGGCGGAAAACACCAAGAGAGAAAGATCTCTCCGGCAGACAAATTTCTGCCAGGGGAATTCCTTCCCGGAGAGGGGAGACCGTCGCCATCAACACCATCATCAAGATAGGCTTCATCGGGATCATCATCATCATCATCATCCACACCAGCACCATCATCACCACTCCGTCCCGCTGTAACAATTGTGTTGGATATTGCTTTAGTTCTTAGGGGGAACTTTCCCGGTGTTAATTACTATTGTAGTTGATGCTTGTGAGTGGAACCATTGGATTATTGTTTATGTTCAGATTGTTATCCATTATCATATCATCTTTGATCTTGATCCATATGATGTCTTGTGAGTAGTTCGTCTAGTTCTTGAGGACATGGGAGAAGTCATGTTGTTATTAGTGGATCTATGTTGAGTTATTATTCAATGGTTTAGTATTTAAGTTGTAGTGCTATTCTTCTAGTGGTATCATGTGAACGAGACTACATGATACTTCACCATTTATGGGCCTAGGGGAATGCATTGTGTATTTGGCTACTAATTGTGGGGTTGCCGGAGTGACAGAAACCTGAACCCCCGTTAGGACACCTTTGCACAAGAGAGCGTAGGATCTCAGAGTTTAAGGTTGTGGTTAGATTTATATCTTAATTACTTTCCTGTAGTTACGGATGTTTGCAGGGGGTTTAATCACAAGTATGTATTAGTCCAAGTAAGATCGCTACATTAGCACAGGTTCACCCACACAACACTTACAACACCAAAGAAGAGTACTCGGCTATTTGAAGCGAAAGCACTTGACAGAATTCCCATGTGTCCTCGAGAATGTTTGGTCTTTATAAGTATTTCCACCGGCTTGTCCTTTGCTAAGAAAGGATTGGGCCACTTGCTGCGTTTGCTCTTTGTTACTTGCACTTTGTTTTGTTGCTTTATCAGAAAACCACTGAAAATCCGTTTGATAAGTATTTACAAAGATTTTCTGCTCCATACCACTAGTCAACACCTTCTGCTCCTCGTTGGGATCAACACTCCTATTTATCGAAAGTACTACGATACACCCCCTATACTTGTGGGTCATCATATTTCTAAATGAAAGATCGAAGTTTACTTCAAGATAGTAGTACTCAAAACTTAAGGTAACTAATAAATGGTAGTTGAAGAAGTATTTAAGGTGATAACAAAAGATTATCTAAAGCGTGATGAGGTAAAAGCTTAAGAGGTGATAAAAGAGATTAATCTTAATAGACGAATTCTAGAGGAAGCAACTCTTAAATGATTCTTAAGAGGTAATAGAACACATCCAATTGGACTTGTGTAGTGAAACAAGAAATTCCGATGGTATGGACTAAATGTGTTCAAAACCAATCTTCGGAAGGATTATCAGTATAAACCATTCAAAGACAAACCAAATATAGCCTTTTGACCACAACTAGTGTCTAATAGAAATTTAAAACCTGTTTTAGTGAGACTACCTAGACCTTACACAGTATAGTAAGGAAGCTCGATAATCAAGTAAAGGAGTTGGATTAGGATCCCTAATTAGGAAAATGAACTAAATAAGAGACCCCAAATTAAGGATTTTATACCAAGGACATATCCCTAAAGGATGTTAGTAAAAGGAACTTTGGAGTATGGGAGACAACAAATTGGAGATTGCCAAGTATGATTGGAATACAAGGAAACTATTTGGATATGGGATACTACAATTATTCCCATTAAGGTTACCATGGAGGTGAGATGTGTCATAAACAATATAGGAAAATTCCTCATTCCGAAACGAAAGAGTGTACGAACTTCGAGGACAAAGTTTATTTTAAGGGGAGAGTCTGTAACATCCCAGGATTAGCACCTTGAAATAGACAGGACACATGTTTGTGCATTGCATTCATGCATAAGAAAATCCGGAGAATTTTTGCGCAAAACTAAAGAAACTATAGAGGGATCGAGATCTCTCTTGTTCTGATGAAAACATCAGGGCAAGTGTTACGGATTTCGACATGACCTGTATTATATTTTTGTGTCTTGGGAAAACAATTCAATTCATATTTGAAATTGAGAATTGAAATACAAAAATATTCCATCATACAACATATGGACCTTTAAAATAATATTGGAAAAAAAGAGAATTGCAATCAGGCAATGAAATGTATTCCTTTTCATAATAAATGTATATTACAATATTCCCTATATTAAGGACATCACAATAGTATAATACAAAAGAATTCTTAACTATAATATGAATACAGATATTTCAAATGTCAATTTTAATAAATGATTAAAAGAGGTGTTACAAAAGGAAAATATTCACTTCATTAATTTAAACAAATGTTACAATGTTTTCTTACAAAAGAAAAATGAATAAAGATTACAATAGAAATAGTAACTTCAGATAAATATTACATTATCCTATAAAAATGAATAAATTAATTACAAAAGAATAAACATTACAGAAACCTAAACTTATCTCCCTACTCTAATTCTTGTATCTATGTAGGGTTCGCAGCATAGAAAACAAAAAATTTCCTACGATGGGAACTATGTACCAAGATCTATCTATTAGATACAAACAACGGGAGGATGTATATCCGTAGAGAACATACCCTTGAAGACCGACAAAGCTTAACGAGTTCAACTCGTGGTTGATGTAGACGATCTCTTGCCGATCTCAAGATCGAGAGGAAGTCCTAGCGCCGCAAATCAGCCACAGCATCCGTGCTCGCACACGCTCGAGGCACCGAGCAACCTCCGCCTCCTCGCCCAAAGGATGCAGCGGAAGCACAACTCTTTCTTGCCGAATAGCCACTGGGAACATGTATCTCGCTAGTCCGAGACCATGGGGATAAATTCTAGAGGGGAGAGAGATCCTTCACGAGGAGGTGTGAGAGACAAGTGAGGAGGGGGCCTTTTATAGGAGGAGGGCACCCAAGGGGTGGCCACGCCATGGGGCTGCCCTCCTCCTTCATTCATGTGGGTGGACACTCCACTCACAAAATGCCCTTTAAATTTCCTCCACTCAAAAGTCCACTCAAATTCCCATTAAATTTCCACCAAATTTAATGAAACTCTCATTAAATAAAACTCTTTTATTTTATTCAGAATTTTGTCAATTACTTTAATGACAAACATTCACAAATAACCCCTTGCTAGAATTCCATTTCACATGCATAACCACTTTATGCAATTTCACCCGAAAACCTGTTTGATATCTAGTGAAATAAATTTCGCGCTTGTTTATTCTTTCGGCATGAAACTTTTGCTCCAGTTGGATGTCGGTGTCTCTTAAGTGTGTCACCCTACGGTTCGTGAATAATGCGATGATCGAGACCCTCTCGATCAATAATCGAAGGATCCGAGACCCATACTGACTCCCACACATTCAACGATGACTTTCTTGTGATCGTCGGAAACTTTTACGCTAGTATCTTAATCCCTTTGTTTCAAGATATATTACATGCCCAAGATTCGATCATCGGTATCTCCATACCTAGTTTGATCTCGTTACCGACATGCACTCTTTCTCGCTCCGTGATATAACATTCTAGTGATCAAATCACTTGCTTGCAAGCTAATCAATGTGATATCACCGAGAGGGCCCCGAGTATATCTATCCGTCATCGGGATGAACAAATTCCACTCTCGATCCATGAGCCTCAACATAACACTTTATTAGTTCTGAATCCATCTTTATAATCACCCTGTTATGGTGTGACGTTTGATGTTATCAAGAAACTCTTCCGGTGTTAGTGATTGACATGATCTCATGATCTAAGGATTAGGATCACTTCGTAAGTTGTTATAGCAATATAAACTCAATGACTTTGATCGTAATTCTATACTTCGGATGAATGTTCATCACACCATTACACTAATGTTGTGATCCCGTTATTAACAACATCCAATGTCCATGATCAGGAAACCTTGATCATCTTGTTAATCAACGAGCTAGTTTATGAGAGAGGCATAACTAGGAACTTTCTGTTTGTTTATTAAACACACATGTATTAACGTTTCCGTATTAATACAATTATAGCATGCAAAATAAACATCTATCATATACTTGGAATACACATAATAAACACTTTATTATTGCCTCTCGGGCATATTCCCTTCCCTCCCACTTGCACTAGAGACAATAATCTAGTTACATAGTGATAAATCTAACACCCATCGAGTTCTAGTGTTGATCATGTTTTGCTCTAGGAGAGTTTTAGTCAACGGATCGCTACATTGAGATCCGTATGTATTTTACAATCTTTATATCTCCATCCTTGACATGCTCATGGATGGAGTGAAACCGCTTAATATGCTTGGAATGCTTGTGAGACCTTGGCTCTTTGGCATTGGAAATGGCACCATTGTTGTCACAATAGATCACCATTGGGTCCAACGCTTGCCACCACTCCTAGTTCGGATATGAACTCCTTCATCCAAATCGCTCGAGCCGCTCAAGCAAAGAACATATTCGCCTCCATTGTTGATCCCTCTACCACAGGTTGTTTGGAGCTCCTCCAACTAACCGCTCTGCCATTCATGAGAAATACGTATCCGGATTGAGACTTAGAGTCATCCAGATCGGTGTCAAAGCTAGCGTCAACATAACACTTAGCGACGATCTCTTCTTCACCTCAGATACAAGAAACATATCCTTAGTTCTTCGTAAGTACTTAAGGATATTCTTGACCGCTATCCAAAGGTTCAACCTCGGATCCGATTGGTACCTACTAGTCAAACTAATAGCATGTGCCACATCCGTCTTGTACATAGCATGTGACATTATAGAGCCTATGGTGAAGCATAGGGACTTTGTCCATTATCTCTTTCTTCCGCCAAGCGGACTTTGAGTCTTACTCAATGTCATGCCTTGCAACATAGGTAAGAACCCTTCTTACTCATTCCATTTTAAACTTCTTTAAAATCTTATCAAGGTATGTACTTTGTGATAGCCCTATTAGGCGCCTAGATCTATCTCTATAGATCTTTATGCCTAATATGTATGACGCTCACCTAGGTCCTTCATTGAAAATTTGTTGTTAGATAACTTTTAACACTGCTTAAAGATCTATATCATTTCCGATCAATAATATGTAATCCACATATAATATCAGAAATGCCACATTGCTCCCACTCACTTTCTTGTAAATACAAGCTTCTCCATAAGTTTGGACAAATCCAAACTCTTTGATCACCTCATCAAAGCGGAGATTCCAACTTCGTGATGCTTGCTTCAATCCATAGATGGATCGCTGAAGCTTGCACACCTTGTTAGCATTCTTAGGATCGACAAAACCCTTTGGTTGTATCATATACAACTCTTCCTCAATATTACCATTGAGAAACACGGTTTTTATATCCATCTGCCATATCTCATAATCGAAATATGCAACAATTGCTAACATAATCCTAACTGACTTTAGCATCGCTACGGGAGAGAATGTCTCATCATAGTCAACTCCTTGAATTTGTCGAAACCCCTTTGCGACAAGTCGAGCTTTATAGACGGTCACATTACCATCAGCATCAGTTTTTCTTTTGAAAATCCATTTGTTCTCCACGGCCTTTCGGTCGTGAGGTAATTCCACCAAGTTCCAAACTTGATTTTCATACATGGATTCCATCTCGGATTTCATGGCTTCTAACCATTTGTTGAACCGGGCTCATCATCGCTTCTTCATACGCCGCAGGGTCATCATTTTCATCAACCATGAAATTCATGACAGGATTTCCGTACAGCTCGGGAGCTGCACGCGTCCTGCTTGACCTGCGAGGTTTGGTAGTACTCTCTTTATCATTAGTTTCCTCTTCAACAGGTGGAGCCAACTCCGGAACAACTTCCGGCGCTGCGCTACTCGCCATACTTTGAAGAGTAGGTTCAATAACCTCTTCGAGTTCTACCTTTCGACTACTCACACCTTTCGCGAGAAACTCTTTCTCTAGAAAGGATCCATTCTTGGCAACAAAAACCTTGCCCTCGAATTGGTGATATAAGGAATACCCAATAGTTTCCTTAGGGTATCCTATGAAGACGCATTTTTCCGCTTTGGGTTCGAGTTTATCTGGTTGAAGTTTCTTCACATAAACATCGCATCCCCAAACTTTAAGAATGACTTTAGGTTTGTTTCAAACCACAATTCATACTGGTGTCTTTTCAACGGATTTAGATGGTGCTCGATTTAAAGTGAATGCAGCAGCTTTAGTGCATAACCCCAAAATGACAACGACAAGTCCGTCGGAGACATCATAGATCGAACCATATCTAATAAAGTACGATTACGACGTTCCGACATACCATTTCTCCGTGGTGTTCGGCAGTGTGAGTTGTGAAACAATTCCACACTCTTTCATGTGAGTGCTAAACTCAGAACTTAGATACTCACCTCCACGGTCGGACCGTAGAAATTTGATCTTTCTATTACGATGATTTTCCACTTCATTCGAAATTCCTTGAACTTTTCAAAGGTTTCAGACTTGTGTTTCATCAAGTAGATATAACCGTATCTACTCAAATCATCCGTGAAAGTAACAAAATAACGATATCCACCTCGCGACACACTCATTGGACCACATACATCGAATGTATGATTTCCAATAAATCTGTCGCCCGTTCCATTGAACCGGAAAACGGCGTTCTAGTCATCTTGCCCATAAGGCATGGCTCACATGTATCAAATGATTCAAAATCAAGTGATTCCAAAAGTCCATCCGAATGGAGCTTCTTCATGCGTTTAACGCCAATATGACCTAGACGGCAGTGCCACATATATGCGGATATATCATCATTTAGTTTAATCCTTTTAGCATCAACATTATGAATATGTGTAACATTATCATCGAGATCTAATAGAAATAAACCATTCATCATCGGTGCATGACCATAAAAGATTTCATTCATATAAATAGAACAACTATTGTTCTCGGATTTAAATGAATAACCACTTCGCATCAAACATGATCCAGATGCAATGTTCATGCTCAGTGCAGGCACCAGATAACAATTATTCAAGTTTATAAATAATCCCGACGCCAAGTGGAGAGGTAGCGTTCCGACGGCGATCACATCAACGCTTGATCCATTGTCGACACGCATCTTGACCTCACCCCTTGCTAGCGGTCGCTTGTTCCGCAGCCCCTGATTCGAGTTACAAATATTAGCAATCGAATCAAATACCCAAAGCACGCAAGCACTAGTCAAGTACACATCAATAACATGTATATCATATATACCTTTGTTTGCCTTGCCGGCTTTCTTGTCTGCCAAAAACTTGGGGCAGCTGCGCCCAAAGGGCCATCTTACAATAGTAGCACTTTCGGTATCGACTTAGGTCCAACTCGGGTTTCTTTTCAGCACAAAGAGTGCTTGCCGCCTTACTTCCCTTCCGCTTTCCTTCTTGTCTTTCTTGAAATCAGTGTTCCTATTGATCATCCACACTTGATGTTCCTTTTGATCTCCACTGCAGCTTTAAGCATTGATGTAAGCTCGGGAGAGACTTCTTCATGCCTTGCATATTATAGTTCATCACGAAGCTCTTATAGCTAGGTGGCGTAGACCCAGAACACGATGGATGCCTAAGTCAATGGGAATCGTCATTCAAGGACACAAGCTTATCGGGCGTAACCCGACATCTTGAGTACATGCTCACTAACTGAGCTGATCTTCCATCGCAGCTAAAGAACTTTTCAAGCATTGTAGCTCTCACAAAGAAGATGTGTGTCGGAAATCATTTTCAACTCACCCATTGTATCGAAGCATTGCCATTTTCAAACGCTCAAGTTCCGCTCTAGCCCATACAATATGCCGCAATGAACTAAGTTGTGGTCCTCCTGACGAGTCTGATAGACATTCTTCTCCTCCAGGGGCATCATCAAAAGGTGGGGGGCCTAGCGGCGCTTCTAGAACATATTGCTTTTGTGCAGCAGAGAGGAGAATCCTCAAATTCATGGCCCATTCGGTAAAGTTTCTACGGTTGGTTGCTAGTTTCTCTTTCTCCATGAACACATTGAAATTAAAAGGTGTGGTGCCATCTATAACAGAATTTGTAAAGTTTAGACTAAGTGTATGATAGATTGAGTTCAAATAATCCATATTATGAATGAACTCCCACTCAAAAACGACATCCCTCGTGCCTTTTTGGTGATTACATGAACCAAATCCACTATACCAAGTTCGATCATCACGTGAGTCGGTATAGCTTCAAAGGCGAGCATCAAATGGGCATCATATCAACTATATGAGTCATGCTTAACCTTTCAGTCCGTGTTCCGAGGCCATGTCTGTACATTCTAGGCTCGCCAAGTTAGAACCTTAGTATTCGCGTGTGTAACTGTTTTACACCCGAAATATGGTCGTGGATCCAAGAACACCCGATCATCACGTGATGTCTTGGAGCGACGAAAACATAATCGGTGCATACTAAAGGAAGAACACATTCTTATCTTGATATTTAAATGAGGGATCATCTTATTATGCTAACAAAGCGCTAAACAAGCAATATAAGATGCTATCAAACATCATATGTTTATTAGTGAAATGATATGGTTCCCGCAGATGATCTCTATCATGTGCACCGTGGTATGATCACTATCATACCTATATGTGTAAATCCAAGGTCTATGGAGTTTACCCGCTATGTGTGTTGTAAGAGTATCATCTCATACTTCTACTTACAACACTACCATATCATAAAACTAGCCCAGCAACAATCTAAACTAGACGCCTAATTTATCCATTGCAAGTTTTACGTGGCTTAGGGCTTTCGAGATAGAACCGCTCATACCTTTAACATGAACCACAACGAGGATAATCAAATTGTTGACAACTCGCTTGCAAAATAGATATTGACTATAGTAGGAGAGACAGACAATTGAAGCCACTTATGCAAACTAGTTGCATGTCAAGCGTGAACATGTCTCATGTGCGAGGACATGTAAAGTTTGTCCGCCGCTTCATCCCACTATGCCACCAATATCCAAAATTACAACAAAGGAGCAACAACATGACCATCATCCACATACTCATATGTATACTACCGTGTAAAGTATCTACGCATAGATCCGGCTCGATACTAATCAGGGTTCGCATAGAAAACAAAAATTTTCCTACGATGGGAACTATGTACCAAGATCTATCTACTAGATACAAACAACCGGATGTATATTCATAGAGAACATACCCTTGAAGACCGACAAAGCTTAACGAGTTCAACTCGTGGTTGATGTAGACGATCTCTTGCCGATCTCAAGATCGAGAGGAAGTCCTAGCGCCGCAAATCAGCAGCGATCCGTGCTCGCACACACGCTCGAGGCACCGAGCAACCTCCGCCTCGCCTCCAAAGGATGCAACGGAAGCACAACTCTTTCTTGCCGAATAGCCACTGAACATGTATCTCGCTAGTCCGAGACCATGGGGGATAAATTCTAGAGGGAGAGAGATCCTTCACGAGGAGGTGTGAGAGACAAGTGAGGAGGGGCTCCTTTTATAGGAGGAGGGGGCACCCAAGGGGTGGCCGCCATGGGGCTGCCCTCCCTCCTTCATTCATGTGGTGGACACTCCACTCACAAAATGCCCTTTAAATTTCCTCCACTCAAAAGTCCACTCAAATTCCCATTAAATTTCCACCAAATTTAATGAAACTCTCATTAAATAAAACTCTTTATTTTATTCAGAATTTTGTCAATTACTTTAATGACAAACATTCACAATAACCCCTTGCTAGAATTCCATTTCACATGCATAACCACTTTATGCAATTTCACCAAAACTGTTTTAGATCTAGTGAAATAAATTTCTGCGCTTGTTTATTCTTTTTCGCATGAAACTTTTGCTCCAGTTGGATGTCGGTGTCTCTTAAGTGTGTCACCCTACGGTTCGTGAATAATGCGGACATGATCGAGACCCTCTCGATCAATAATCGAAGCGGATCCGAGACCCATACTAACTCCCACATTCAACGATGACTTTCTTGTGATCGTCGGAACCTTTTACGCTAGTATCTTAATCCCTTTGTTTCACGATATATTATATGTCCGAGATTCGATCATCGGTATGTCCATACCTAGTTTGATCTCGTTACCGACATGCACTCTTTTCTCGTTCTCATGATATAACATTCTAGTGATCAAATCACTTGCTTGCAAGCTAATCAATGTGATATCACCGAGAGGGTCCAGAGTATATCTATATGTCATCGGGATGAACAAATTCCACTCTCGATCCATGAGCCTCAACATAACACTTTATTAGTTCTGAATCCATCTTTATAATCACCCTGTTACGGTGTGACGTTTGATGTTATCAAGAAACTCTTCTGGTGTTAGTGATTGACATGATCTCATGGTCTAAGGATTAGGATCACTTCGTAAGTTGTTATAGCAATATAAACTCAATGACTTTGATCGTAATGCTATACTTCGGATGAATGTTTATCACACCATTACACTAATGTTGTGATCCCGTTATTAACAACATCCAATGTCCATGATCATGAAACCTTGATCATCTTGTTAATCAACGAGCTAGTTTATGAGAGGGGCATAACTAGGAACTTTCTGTTTGTTTATTAAACACACATGTATTAACGTTTCCGTATTAATACAATTATAGCATGCAAAATAAACATCTATCATATACTTGGAATACACGTAATAAACACTTTATTATTGCCTCTCAGGGCATATTCCCTTCAATCTATTAATTCCCAAACCCTGCAAAGAACTTCTGTACCTGCAAAACAAAATAAGAAAAATAAATATAAGATGTGAGGGGATTAGTTTTGGTTGCTCTCATTAAGTACAGTGAAGTGCACTGCCACTGTTCATCATAGAGCTTAATTAGGATGAGGGGCAAGTTTCACCAAATAGAGCATTTGTTCTTATCAGATGTGTAGCCTCAGTCCTACATCATTGGCAGTAAAAGGGGCAAGTTTCACCGGAGGAGGTAGAAAGGAAGGAGTAAAAGCACTATAACTACTTGTGCTGATCCACAACAGTGCAAGCTTGTAGGTAAGCAGCATACACATAATTGCATGTGTATGTGCTGTCAGCACAAGGAAGCCTCAAGGGAAGATAAGAGTGCATAGCCATAGCAACAAGCTACCATTCCATCTCCACACTTCAGAGCACATTCTCCATCTTACCATCTTATCATCTTATCATCAACCTAAGAATACATAGATCATCCCACCAAAACTTCATCCAATCAATGGTTGCTTCAAGAAGCCATCCAATAGCTAGGACAAGGAGGAGATTCAACAAGGGAAAGGTTCAACACTGGCAATGACTCCAGGAGGAGGAGGCTAGAGTTTAGCTGATGTAGTAGATCAAGAAGAAGTAGGTCAGGATCTAATAGAGGAGCAAGCTACAAATGTAATAATAGCTAATCAAGGGCAAGCCAAGCTCACATATTATTTGCTCAAGATCTACTATCAACTTATCTACACCAGGCAGCAAGGTAAATAAAAGTACCACCACACTACTGTAGAAAGGCTTATAGCCGCCATGTGGTTAGTGACAGGCAAAACTAGACTTGTCACTAGTACCAGCAACAGGTAAGGATAAGCCTGTCACTAGTATAAAACAATAGTGACAGACGTATAAAAGCGCATGTCACTAGTATTTTTTTAAAGTCTTGGAAAATAGAAAAATTACTTAGTGACGGGCATCCGTAAATGTGCATGTTAGTAATATTTTTCGTGGAGGCAGGAAAGTCACGCTGGGCATAAAAACTGATATCTCAACCTCAAGTCGACCCAAAAAACCAGAACCCATCCCCATATAATCCAAAACTGAACAATTTTTTGGGTGTGAAATATGAAAATCTAAATTAAAGTCTAAAAATTCGGCTTTTAAATCATGGTACGCGAACAATCCAAATAGCTTAAAATATAGAAATTTTGGTATAACTGAGAGGCAGCCCAACTACTCAATTCTCATAGACGTAACCAAGACTCAGCCTTAGTTTATTTTTTAACAACTACTGTACACACTAACCTTTTTTTAGGGAACAACCACGCGTAACCTTAGTTGCCTTTGTTGGTTGCCCAGATGCGTCCCAATGCCGCGCTGCCTGTTCCCCGGACGCGAGGAAGCCGCCGACGCTGCTGCCCGAAGCGAGGACGCCACCGCCCCGCACATTCTGTCCATCGTCGTCCACTCCTCCTCTCGCCGATGCTGCGCTACTTCCTACCCTTCACTACCATGCCTCTCATCGCCAACATGTCCCAGGCCTCCCGCCGCCGACGCATCCCAGATTCGTATTCCCTAGATAAATGTGCTATTGTTGCATAGATATTCTCCATGCAAATTGCTGCTCTGAACCTGTGTTTGATTTTTCGCTACAATTAAATTTGCATATAAATTCCTTAAATTTTTTATCTTGTGTTTGTTGTTTCGAAGAACTTGCAAATATAAATTCCATAGATTTGAATGCACTACTCTATGTTTGCTTTATGCACCTTGTGTTGCAAGAGAATTTACTGTCAATTCTGTGATTAAAACTGTGATGTTGTTGCTCTTACTGCCAATTCTGTGTAGTTTGATGATGCCGCTGAAGCACAGGTCGATGCCTTTTGCTATTACACCATACTTCTCCACTGGGCACAATCGTATGGACATCTTGCAGGTTCGTCACGCTCAACTTATGAGCTGATATCATAGTTGCAAATTTTCAATGTGGCATCACAATGACCAACAAACTCTTTCTTAGTTGTGTTTGATGCTTCAGTCATGATTTAACTGTTTACATATGTATATAATACTACTGCAATGTGTTGTTCAGTTCGGATCAGATGAGATGGACAACTTCGTAACTTTGGAACTACAGATTTCAACTTTGTATGATATATAAGATACATTTCTGTTGGGAAATTACAAAAATTGTATTTAGCACTTAGGTAATTGCAATCTATTATATTATTAAGACATAAGACAATGAACGGTGGAGATTCATTAGTCTATGAGTTATGATATATCAACGGTTACAACTTACCAATATACCTAGGAGCTGTTTTACGAAGATTTCGAGTGCGGCAAGGATACCACGCTAGATGGTTCTTCCAGTGCACGTAATCAAACTTGACCGTATAGAAGCAGGGCACATATAGAAGCAGGACACACAGATCTACATGCACACATATATAGATAAAAGGCATACACAATTAAGCTTGATCGTACTTTAAACTGAGAGCGCCATGTTGATTGTCCGCGTGCAATTTGAACTCCACCTTTATCTCAACAACAGCTCTTATCTCTTCTAAAAAAATTCTATATCTTTGCTCATAGAAGCCATAAATCAGGCAACTTTGTCGGATTAACCATCAATTATTATTACAGGCTGTGCATGAAAATGAATCGAGATCTCGGCGATGTATATGGAAGAGAAAGAAATTAATACGTATCAGACGATTAGCCCATCTGATGATAGAAAATCCCAAGTTTGCGCACGACATCGAGCAACAAAAAAATGCACAACGGTCATGGTGCCGTCGGAGGTTATACAAAAAAAGAAGGTACTTTTTACCTCCATAGGATATGAAATATTTTATTGAGCTTCAGCCCATGAAATATTTGCATTATTGATCGTGAGTGTTCAATGATATTTATGACCCTGTAGATGCATCAGTTCACTTAAAAACATATGCTAATTGTAGTTGGATTCTTAAGTTGAAATACGAAAAAGAATGTTGATTCAACACTCGCACAATTAAGAGAATTAAGCTAGGTTCTGAATGAGAGTTTTTTTCAAAAGATGTGAATATTACAGGTTTACACTTGAAATCGAGATCTGGGGGTTCCTTCTTTTAGAGAAAAAGATTTAACCTCTATAGGAAAGATTTAGATCAAGAAAAAAATAAGAATGCCACGTAAAGTTTGATATGACATGCTTTTTACAAAAAATCTTAGTGAGAACTGAGAAATTGCACAAAAACCTATGGCTGAAAAGATACTTTAAGGGATGAAGAGCGAATCAATGGAAAAATAAAGGTAGGTAAGAAATCCTATACAGTATAATGATCTTAAGTCTGTCTCCCTCTATTTGAAATCAACCTTATTTGTTAATAAACTAATATATATACCTGCTGGTATAGTTTTTCAATTGAATTTGGTAGTGTTTTGTCAGGACTTTTTTTTTGAAAAGAGTATATATTAATATCACAGGGATACCAATTACACCCAGCCTCTGCAACAACGCATGCCTAGCGGCTCTACGGATGCACACAGCCCAGAAAAAAAAGAATTACAAAAAAGAAAAGTCCCGCTACAGAGAACTAATCCTCAAAGCAACGACACTGACACCATCAGAACAACACCAGTAGTCCTCCACTCCAATAACAACGCCTTTAAGAAGGAAACAGTGCTCAAGCGCTATCGTTGCCCGATCAAAGATCATAAGTTTTCACCCTGAAAAAAGTCCTCGCTCACAAAACAATACCTTCAACAAGGTCATTGCCAGGCACAACCAGTTAAGGCCAGATCTTGGATTTTCACCCTGCAAGGTAAGACTGGGAACTCCCCTTGTGTCGTCTTCCCGCACCAACAGTCGCTGCAACGAGTCACAGATCACGCAGCCAGTTCTCCTTCACCGCAAGAACAAAAATCACCATCGTTACCCGCATATTTCTGCTTTCCTGACATTCTCCGCATCTGACTTCACCATGGCTCTAAGAATGGCACTTGGTGGGAACAAACAATAGAGCTTCGCAATGCTCCCGCTGAAACCAAACGGCCAGAAGAACAAGGTGCGCACGACCGAATACCTCCCGATCCAGCAATCTCCAGACATGATACGCCCATGGGAGTTCGCCGGCGGAGCCTTCTGGAACCCGCCTCTCCAGACCAGATCAACGAGGACAGACATCAAGCAGATCTTCATATTCGTGCGAAATAAACCAAAGGACCACCTCCTTTATTAGATCCGACACAGCGATCCCCACACCGCCGGCCGGTTTCCGGAGAACGGATCGAGCAGGCCGACCATCGGTGCCGATGAGCACGTAGGCTTAGCACCGCCACTAAGGGCGCGCCATCGCCTCCATCCTGCAGCACCATGTCCGCCGCTTCCCCCAGATCCCGGTCAACGCCGCCCACGGCCCTCGCCGCCCCGGTCCAGCAGCCGCCGGCCCGAGCGTGAAACCACCGCTCCACGCAGCCCTCCTCGCCATAGCAGGGTGACGCCACCGCCCGACGCGCCACCACCGACGCCGCCGCCCACGCACGCTGTCGCCGCCGGTCATCGATCTTGGCCCGCGCCTAGATCTGGCGAACCAGGGGGAGAAGAGGAGCCCCGCCGCCACCGACGCCGAGCGGCTTTGCCGCCGGCGCGTCCCGGCGGCGGCGAGGCGGGAGGAGCGGAAGGGGGCGGCCCGGCGGCGACGGTAGGGTTCCCACCGGTCGCTCACGGGAGCGACGCGGGAGAGGTAGTACAGGAGGAGAGGTACGTACGCGGGAGCGACACGGTTTTGTCAGGACTTATAGTTTTGGCTACAATCTATTTCAATGACATCTAATCAGTGCTAATTAAATTGAGAAATATTTGATCTTGAGATCAATAAGATCGATGGGAAAACATTCCTAAAAACACTCGGTTGTTGTTTATGAATTATCCATTCTAACAATATAATATGTAAGAGCTCTCTGCTATTTTTTTTCATTGGTTAGCAAGAGGTTCACATTTAGGAAGGTAGCCTTTTTCACCCTATTATTTAGTTGTTGGTGTTGTTTGTAGTATGATATTGCCTTTTATTATCGCTTAGCAAGAGGACGGGCATACAATCTGAATTTGATTCAGGCATATTTGTTGACTTCTCATTGCTTGCTTGTATTTTCAAGAAACTGGGTTGATTCTTTTTTCCATTCAAGACAGATGCAGTAAGTTCTTTATTGATATTACTTACATGGTTGTTTATTCGATACTTTGCAGTGGAATTTCCTTTCAGCCTACTTCTAGTGATCTTTTCGACACAGTATAGTCAACTAATTTTGGTGTATCAATCAAGTAATATAATAAGTGATTTGATCACATACTAAGGCCATCCCTTGTTATTTTTTGTTGCACATGATAGGTTCGGATCAAGGCCACTTTGGAAATAGAGGTGAACCACTATTTGTAGCAAATGTAGATGATGTTATTATGTATTCACAACTGTTTTTATGAGTTCTATGATAATTTTGTGTTGTCATGGTAGTGGTATGCTGTTGCAGTTCATGACTATGGCCGAAGTTGCGAACATTAGCGGCAATCATCATCTTCATCGCTGGAGCGTGGCTCATCCTGGCACGAAACATGCAACATCTGTAATCGCCTGGCATGATTCAAGTCCATACAAGAAAGAGATAATAAAAGAATTAGAAGAGTGAAAGGAACTTGCAGCTATTCATATCCATAATAAATGTACCATGGTGATGCTGTTCTTTGGAGCTTAAACTGCTTGTGCTAGATAAGTGGAAAAAACTATCCATCATTAGACTATGATAGATTGCAAGTTCTTATGCTAGTGTGTTATCTGTAGTTTTGTACAAATATTCTGTCATATCAGGTTATGTGAACGTATCGTTGGTACAATATCTATCTGAAATATTTATGGAAAAATGCATTTAATTTTTATAATATTTTATTGTGCTATCTAGAATATTCATGGAAAAAGGATTTAATTTTTTCATTACCGAAATTCATATCAGTGAGGGCATGATAATAGGTCTGTCACTACAAAGCCCCACAGGGTTGCGACCTTTGATCGCAACTAGTGACATGCATCTCTTTTGCCTGTCACTAGTAACCTCATACCAGTGACAGACGCTTTGCCTATCACTAATGAGCCTTTTGAGCCTGTCATTAATAGCCTATTCTGTAGCAGTAGTGCTAGGTTATGTAGCATCTGTTCTTAATAAGTTTGCACCATCAGGATCAGGGGTAGATAAGAGGAACAACATCCAATATAAATGATTCTCTTAGACTGGCATGCAAGTGGCATGTCTAGATCATCACTGAGTCAAAAGAGGAGGCAACAATAAAATCTATTCTTCTAAATCCAATAATTTGTCTCAGCCTTTGCATCACTGGCAACCAACTGTCCATTTTTTAAGTTAGATATTGTAGCAGTAGATCATGTCACTATGAACTGCTATTGTGCAATATCTGGAGACACCGCAATAGGGTTCTAAAGCAAAGCACAACCACTACTTCAGTTATCTACATGATTCTTCACTTAATATAATATTGCACATCAGTATCACTGGAAACTAATAATGTGTACACTCCAAAGAGGCATCACTGTAATAGGCTCACAGCAATAAAAGCCATCAAAGTATACTCGCAGAAGCAACTTAGGTTTTCAAACCATTAGAAGCTTTCTTAAATCATTTATCTAGTTAAAATTAACTAGAGATCATTTAAGCTTTTACTTCTGTCATTCCGGACAGATAAAATTCCATCAAGTTGATTCCTGAGGATAAGAACTCGGTTAACCCTAGGACAACATCATAATATCATCTCTAATAAACTGCTAGTACCAACACATCTAGGAGCTGATTAATTAGTAGTACCATAGCTATTAAGATTTTCCTTAGAAAATATGTAGAGGTAAGCATCATTGCAGTACTTCCATGAGGAATGATCACAATCATAAATGGACAAGTGTAGTAAGAGATTATGAGTAGCAAAAGCATGGTATCAACTACAGTAACCAATTTGTCAAACCATTCCAAATGTAATCGACCATATTCCTAGATATCATTAACCAGGAATAATCTATATGTAGATTCCTATCATATATCAAAGACAAATACATATTATCAAACTATGTTGCTAAACCAGACTACTCGGAATAGATTATAATTTCCCATAGTGTGTGGCAGCCAATCATATCTATTTACCACAGTGGCATCCCGCAAAACCACTACTAGAAAATCGCGTTGATTTTGTGCATTGCATCATCATGACCGCATGCTCATGTCATCATGCCACATTGCATTTGAGCATCGTCATCATCTTGCATTTGCTTGCATAACACTATTTTCGGAAAACCTAATTTGTTTTCTAAACGCCCCGTCTTTCTTCAAACGCAAAACCCGGGTCTCCGGATTATTTTGTTTTGTCTGCTATCGGTTTGCAAAAGCCCTGTTTGAAATAAATAAAATATTTAATTATTTTAGTGGGGGCAGTCGAACGGGCCGACCCGACCCAGTCGACCACCCCCAGAAACAAAATCGGTCCACCTTAGACCCCACCCCAAATCTTTTCTTACCCCAACCTAGTCTACCCACCCCTTCAGCCACCTCACCCCACCCTATAGCAACTCGCCACCTCACCCAGCCCCTCCCATTGGCCATTCCCCTGCTGCCACCTCTCCCTGGTCCAACTCAACACAACACACCCCACCCACCCCCTGGTCAAACCCACCCCTCCTCTCTCTTCTCCCTGGCCACACGCACACAAACCACCCACACAGCCCGGCCCCACCTGACCCGCCCTCTCTCCCATGACCGAGCCTCCTGCCCACCCAACCCCGCATTCCTCCCACCGCCTGCCTCCCTCTCGGCCTCCTCTCCTGTGTCTGCCCCCGCCTTCTCCCGCACTCCACCTCCCCAAGCTCCTCCCCAACCATGAGCCCCGCCTCCTTCCTCCTCCCTCGCCCTCCTCCCTCCCTGGCCTCGGCCTCCTCTCGCTGTAGCCGCCTGCCGATGACTGGGCCGTCCGACCTCGTCGACCTACCTGCCGTCTACCTCCGCTCCCAGCCGCCTCCCGCCTCCCTCCGCCTCCGGCCGCGCCCTTCTCCCTCTCCCCGCCTCTCCGGTTTTCCCCACCTCGCCGCCGGGATGCTCCTCCCCCCACCCCGGCTTTTCCTCCGCCTCAAGGCCGGAGCTGAGCCGGCCGGTACCCTCTCGGCCTCCCACCGTGTCGTCCCCGAGCCCGACCGCCCTGGGCCATCCTCCTCGCCGCCTCCGCGCTCATCCCGCCTTTCCGCGGCCGAGTCTCGCCGCCGCCACCTCGCCAAGATGCTCCGATGCCGCCTGCCGCCGCTGCCTGTGCCCTCGCCGCATCTCTGGTGCCGACGACGCTCGGCGAGCCGACCACGAGGCCTGCCTTGGCGCGTCGCCGCGGCGGCCGCCCTTCGCTCCGCCTCCGCCTCCTTTGGGCCATGTCGCCTCGTGCCTCTGCTGCTCACGAACGAGGCGAGCCCAGGACCGTCCCGCGTGAGCGCATGGGTGCAAGCCAGGAGATTTGAGGACCATCTACATGGAAAGCTAAAAGGTCATCTACACCTGATCCTCTCGGGTTGTCAAGATCTTCGTCATGGACCCTGATGATCGAGATTGGACCGAACCCTCGGACGCCAAGATCTCTCTCTCGGACCCGAAGGCGGCAAGACCAAGAGGGGACCCCAAGATCTTCGGGAGAAACCTCGACTTTAGACCAAGTGCGCCAACCACACTGAGAAACCAAGGTACCCGGAGCTCGACGCAGGACTAGAGCACCAAGGCCTCCTTCATGGAATCGCCAAGATCCACCGGTGCCAAACCCAAGACCGACATCGTCATCCGAGAACTCCGACAAGGACGCCAAGCTCGTCGAACTCCCAGACGCCAAGGTCGCCCACGCGGCACGCCAAGTACTTCACCCCGGACACCGAGAACCTGGACGGCAAGTACTCCTTCCCGGATGCGATACTCGAAAACACGGACGGTAAGGACACCGACGCGGAACGCCAAGTTATCCCCCTTGAACGCCAAGACCGTCAACATGGCCCGACCACCGCGGATGCGACAAGATCTACTTCTGTTATCCGAGAACGTTTCCGTCGAACCCTGAACCCCGAGACCGATCCCGTCGCACCCTGAGCCCCTGGCGACCCCGAACCCCGAAATCCAAGTTCATCGAACCCCAATGTGTGACCCCTTTCTCGAACCCTATTTTATAAATGTAATATAAAACCTGTTGCATATTAATCATTCATCTCGCATGCATATTTGTGTGGTTTGGGGGCCTTATGCCGATTCACTGCATAATTAAATATGGGGCCCATATGCGGGCAAATCTAGTCTTATATTGGCCCCATTTAAATTGGTGTAGCGAACCGGTGCTATCTTTTTCCACGTTAATTCAACATTTAATTGGCGGGGTAGGTAAATAACTTGAACCGTTTAATTAATTGTTAGGACCCCGGTTCCGCTTAATATGGCCTAATTGCATCACACCTTGCAATGTCATACATTATTCATGCATCATGCCCGATCTTTTGCCGTAGTATTAAATAGTGCATCCGGTGTTTATTCTAGTGTTTTGCTTCTTCGCGGATAAGGCCGTTGAGTTGATGCGAGTGTCGACCCGATCTTCGGATGAACCTTCGGCAATGTTTTCAGGCGAGCACCTCCCCCTTTCTACCTATCTTACTTTTATAGTATTTATTCCCTCCCGTTGATCTATTGCTATCTGTGTTGCGATGCTCTAGTTCCCGTACCCGTGAAATCCCTTGCAGCCGTATATTGCCTTGGACACATCCTATTACCTGTTGTTTGGTAGATAGTTGGACTTGCGCGTCATAGTCGCTTGCTCAAGTGCTGTTGCGTGTCGTCAAGTACCACAGTTGTTGGAGTATGGCCACATGTTCAATGTTGGAGATGATCATGGCTTTATTTATCCTTCACTTTAATTATTGTTTAATAACTAAAACTGAAGTAGGTAAGCAGAGGCACAGGTGGGCAATAGATGTTATTTGGTTGTTAACCGTCCACTTGTGTCCCGTAGGACCCCGAGTGCTTGATACCTGTTCCTTGATTTATCGCGCTATCCACATACGGGGAATTATGGGCCCCCCTGAGCCAGAGCTTGATTCATTCTTATTTCTTGGGGCCACAAACTAGTTTGAGGTTTTATTTACGATCCTGTACTTATGCCATGCTTTCTTTGCTTTATTTACGACAGCGAGGAGCACATCGCTTAGGTAAGCGGAGTGTTTTAGCGGTATCGACAAGCCCGCTTGGGGTTCCCGTTCTGACCATTGACGCAAACCTTGAGTCCGTCTCGAGTCACTAGCTTCGCTATGGTCTACTCAATGGGGTGGCCCCCTGAAATATTTCTAAATCCTGTGATTGCTTTGTCGTGAAAGCCTCGTTGGGTTTTGATTTGGTTTTTCCGAGGTTGATCGTGTGTGTGTTGCTATTTGTGCACCCCGGCCGGGTTAAAACTTTCTGAAAGCCGTGTCCGCGGTTATGGATGACTTGGAGCACAGTATCTCGATCATAGACAACTATAACTAAAGTAGTGCTATAAATTTGACTTTATAATGACTAGTAATCAGCTTCACTATAATGGAATGGCTAAATAAAACTGCCAACAATTGCTTGCTTGGGTCGTCGCCAGCGACCATTGTATCTGACTAGTAAGTATTGCAACTACAACGGAATGGCTAAATAAAAGTACCAACAACTGCTGGGTTTCGGGTTATCTCATGATAATTGAATCTGACTAGTAAGTGTTGCAACTACAACGAAATGTTTAACTAAAACTGCCCACGGCTTATTATATCAGGATGACTCATGCTATTTATATCTGACTAGTAATTGCTGCAACGATAACTGAATAAATAAAACTGCCAACTGTGTGAGTTCCTCGGTGGACTTCCTCGTGTGGTCTCGAGGGGGAAATACCAGGATGGGTTTGTTTGGTGGTAGTATCAGGTTGGTTCCGACTAGGTCTCTCTCACCCCTCTCTGATTGCCGCCAGTTGTATCGAGTCTCTATAGGGTGTTCCGTGCATGTCGCCGCTTGATCCACCATACTGTGTAGGCGAGGACCGCCAATTCTAGTCTCGCTGCAATCGCCTCGATCGACGCCCTCTTTTCCTTTGCCCTTTGTCGGCACCCCTTTGTTTAAGCAGGTTTTGAGATCGACGTCGTTAGTGGTTACCCTTCCGCTTGGCTCGGGGTTATGGACGCCATTGATTATTCTTCGTGGCTCTTAGCCCCATTTGCATCTTGTCCGTAGCTGGACGCTCTATCGCTTTTCAAGGTGATTTAGATCTTTGTATATTATGTCGTATTCTTGACTCTTTGAGTCATGTTGTATATATATCTGCTCTGGGTCCCATCGAGGACTGTTGTGTAATGTTATTACGCTTTCCACCCGCATTTAAAGTGCTGGGGCACCTTTGAATCGCTTTCTATGGGTTTGGGTTTCGCTAAAACTTGCATAGGTCCGATTCGAGGGTGTTACAGAGTGGTATCGAAAGCTACGATACCCCACAAGTCCAGCCTGTAGGATAACCTAGCTAACGGCCGAAGTAGAGTGTCAAAACTATTTTTGCAAAATTGGTTGGATAGTTCTGATTAGGTCTGATTTTACTCCTTACCCCTCTGCTGCTCTCCTCTTACCTCTACGCGTTTTGAATCCACCTCTTATCTCTCTTCGAGTCCAGGATTTCTCGTGGTTGGGTTCCGTCGTACCTTCAGGGTTTCGCTTCCTCCTTTGGTAACGGTGTGTCTACATCTGGTCTTCGTGCTATCCGAGGAATCCTCCGTCTGGTGGACTTCTCTTTGTTCCTTCTCGTGCCTTCCGGTGTTATCCGACGCGACGACATCATCTACGCTAGATTCGATGCAGAGTCTGCATCACTCCTTTGTTTCCGAACCTCGCTTGTCGAGATCTTCAGTCTAATTCCGAGAGTTGGTTGCATAATTCGCCTATTCGTGTGCAGAGTAATGGTTTGAGTGCGGGATGGAGTAGCTACCATACCACTACTCTTATCATTCGCTCTTGTACATCGAATCAGTGGATCCAGCAGTTTTACTCCGTCCACGGAAGCTAGAGGTGGCTTTATTTGTTGATACCTCTACCTTCGACCTTTTGTTTCCGGAGTGTTTCCCTCGACGATCACGGACAACGACCTTTTGTTAGTGGTGTCGCGAAGATCTACACGCAGCGAGAAGACGCAGATCGCCGACCTTCCTTACGGTACCATGAGGCGGATCTCGAGGGCGAGATCCATTGTTAGTGGTGTCGAATTGTGGCATCCCGCAAAACCACTACTAGAAAATCGCGTTGATTTTGTGCATTGCATCATCATGACCGCATGCTCATGTCATCATGCCACATTGCATTTGAGCATCGTCATCATCTTGCATTTGCTTGCATAACACTATTTTCGGAAAACCTAATTTGTTTTCTAAACGCCCCGTCTTTCTTCAAACGCAAAACCCGGGTCTCCGGATTATTTTGTTTTGTCTGCTATCGGTTTGCAAAAGCCCTGTTTGAAATAAATAAAATATTTAATTATTTTAGTGGGGGCAGTCGAACGGGCCGACCCGACCCAGTCGACCACCCCCAGAAACAAAATCGGTCCACCTTAGACCCCACCCCAAATCTTTTCTTACCCCAACCTAGTCTACCCACCCCTTCAGCCACCTCACCCCACCCTATAGCAACTCGCCACCTCACCCAGCCCCTCCCGTTGGCCATTCCCCTGCTGCCACCTCTCCCTGGTCCAACTCAACACAACACACCCCACCCACCCCCTGGTCAAACCCACCCCTCCTCTCTCTTCTCCCTGGCCACACGCACACAAACCACCCACACAGCCCGGCCCCACCTGACCCGCCCTCTCTCCCATGACCGACAGCCCTCCTGCCCACCCAACCCCTGCTCGCCTCCCCACCCGCCTCCCTCTCGGCCTCCTCTCCAGGCTGCCCCCGCCTTCTTCCTCACCTCCGCACTCCGCCGCCTCCCCAAGCTCCTCCCCAACCACCGCGAGCCCCGCCTCCTTCCTCCTCCTCGCGTCCTCTCCTCCCATGGCGCCTCGGCCTCCTCGCAGCCTAGCCCCGCCTGCATGAGACCGCCGACCTCGTCGACCTCCCCGCCTCCGCTACCTCCGCCCAGCCGCCTTCCCGGCGCCCTCCGCCTCCGGCCGCCTTCTCCCTCTCCCGCCTCCGGTTTCCCCACCCGGCCGCATCCTCCTCCCCACCCCGGCTTTCCTCCGCCGCGCCACGAGCCGGCAGTACCCTCTCCGGCCTCCCCACCGCTGCCCCCGAGCCCGCCCTGGGCCATCCTCCTCGCCGCCTCCGCGCTCATCCCGCCTTTCCGCGGCCGAGTCCTGCGCCGCCTGCCACTCTCGCCAGATGCTCATTGCCGCCTCTGCGCCCGCTGCCGCCGCGTGCCCCTCGCAGATCCTGGTGCCGACGACGCCGTCATGAGCCGACCACGAGGCCTGCCTTGGCCGCGTCGCCCTTCGCCTCGCCTGGCTCCGCGTCTCCTTTGGGCCATGTCGCCCTCGTGCCTCTGCTGTTCTGCTGCTGAACGAGGCGAGCCCAGGACCGTCCCGCGTGAGCGCATGGGTGCAAGCCAGGAGATTTGAGGACCATCTACATGGAAAGCTAAAAGGTCATCTACACCTGATCCTCTCGGGTTGTCAAGATCTTCGTCATGGACCCTGATGATCGAGATTGGACCGAACCCTCGGACGCCAAGATCTCTCTCTCGGACCCGAAGGCGGCAAGACCAAGAGGGGACCCCAAGATCTTCGGGAGAAACCTCGACTTTAGACCAAGTGCGCCAACCACACTGAGAAACCAAGGTACCCGGAGCTCGACGCAGGACTAGAGCACCAAGGCCTCCTTCATGGAATCGCCAAGATCCACCGGCGCCAAACCCAAGACCGACATCGTCATCCGAGAACTCCGACAAGGACGCCAAGCTCGTCGAACTCCCAGACGCCAAGGTCGCCCACGCGGCACACCAAGTACTTCACCCCGGACACCGAGAACCTGGACGACAAGTACTCCTTCCCGGATGCGATACTCGAAAACACGGACGGTAAGGACACCGACGCGGAACGCCAAGTTCCCCCCCTTGAACGCCAAGACCGTCAACATGGCCCGACCACCGCGGATGCGACAAGATCTACTTCTGTTATCCGAGAACGTTTCCGTCGAACCCTGAACCCCGAGACCGATCCCGTCGCACCCTGAGCCCCTGTCGACCCCGAACCCCGAAATCCAAGTTCGCCGAACCCCAATGTGTGACCCCTTTCTCGAACCCTATTTTATAAATGTAATATAAAACCTGTTGCATGTTAATCATTCATCTCGCATGCATATTTGTGTGGTTTGGGGGCCTTATGCCGATTCACTTCATAATTAAATATGGGGCCCATATGCGGGCAAATCTAGTCTTATATTGGCCCCATTTAAATTGGTGTAGCGAACCGGTGCTATCTTTTGCCACGTTAATTCAACATTTAATTGGCGGGGTAGGTAAATAACTTGAACCGTTTAATTAATTGTCGGGACCCCGGTTCCGCTTAATATGGCCTAATTGCATCACACCTTGCCATGTCATACATTATTCATGCATCATGCCCGATCTTTTGTCGTAGTATTAAATAGTGCATCCGGTGTTTATTCTAGTGTTTTGCTTCTTCGCGGATAAGGCCGTTGAGTTGATGCGAGTGTCGACCCGATCTTCGGATGAACCTTCGGCAATGTTTTCAGGCGAGCACCTCTCCCTTTCTACCTATCTTACTTTTATAGTATTTATTCCCTCCCGTTGATCTATTGCTATCTGTGTTGCGATGCTCTAGTTCCTGCACCGTGAAATCCCTTGCAGTATATTGCCTTGGACACATCCTATTACCGTTGTTTGGTAGATAGTTGGACTTATGGCGTCATAGTCGCTTGCTCAAGTCTTTGCGTGTCGTCAAGTACCACAGTTGTTGGAGTATGGCCACATGTTCAATGTTGGAGATGATCATGGCTTTATTTATCCTTCACTTTAATTATTGTTTAATAACTAAAACTGAAGTAGGTAAGCAGAGGCACAGGTGGGCAATAGATGTTATTTGGTTGTTAACCGTCCACTTGTGTCCCGTAGGACCCCGAGTGCTTGATACCTGTTCCTTGATTTATCGCGCTATCCACATACGGGGAATTATGGGCCCCCCTGAGCCAGAGCTTGATTCATTCTTATTTCTTGGGGCCACAAACTAGTTTGAGGTTTTATTTACGATCGTGTACTTATGTCATGCTTTACTGCTTTATTTACGATTGTGCGAGGAGCACATTGTACTGTTTAGGTAAGCGGAGTGTTTTCGCGGTATCGACAAGCCCCGTTTGGGGTTCCCAGTCGTTTACAGCCATTGACGCAAACCTTGAGTCCGTCTCGGAGTCAGCTAGCTTCGTTGCGGGTCTACTCAATGGGGTGGCCCCCTGAAATATTTCTAAATCCTGTGATTGCTTTGTCGTGAAAGCCTCGTTGGGTTTTGATTTGGTTTTTCCGAGGTTGATCGTGTGTGTGTTGCTATTTGTGCACCCCGGCCGGGTTAAAACTTTCTGAAAGCCGTGTCCGCGGTTATGGATGACTTGGAGCATGATTCTCGATCATAGACAACTATAACTAAAGTAGTGCTATAAATTTGACTTTATAATGACTAGTAATCAGCTTCACTATAATGGAATGGCTAAATAAAACTGCCAACAATTGCTTGCTTGGGTGCGTCGCCAAATGACCATTGTATCTGACTAGTAAGTATTGCAACTACAACGGAATGGCTAAATAAAAGTACCAACAACTGCTGGGTTTCGGGTTATCTCATGATAATTGAATCTGACTAGTAAGTGTTGCAACTACAACAGAATGTTTAACTAAAACTTCCCACTGCTTATTATATCAGGATGACTCATGCTATTTATATCTGACTAGTAATTGCTGCAACGATAACTGAATAAATAAAACTGCCAACTGTGTGAGTTCCTCGGTGGACTTCCTCGTGTGGTCTCGAGGGGAAATACCAGGATGGGTTTGTTTGGTGGTAGTATCAGGTTGGTTCCGACTAGGTCTCTCTTACCCCTCTCTGATTGCCGCCAGTTGTATCGAGTCTCTATAGGGTGTTCCGTGCATGTTGTCGCTGCCGCTTCAGTCCACCATACCTGTGTAGGCGAGGACCGCCGAATTCTAGTCTCGCTGTAATCGGCCTCGATCGACGCCTCTCTTTTCCTTTGCCCTTTGTCGGCACCCTTTGTTTAAGCAGGTTTTGAGATCGACGTCGTTAGGTGGTTACCCTTCCGCTTGGCCTCGGGCAGGTTATGGGCGCCATTGATTATTCTTCGTGGCTCTTAGCCCCATTTGCATCTTGTCCGTATGACGCTCTATCGTTTTCAAGGTGATTTGGATCTTTGTATATTATGTCTGTATTCTTGACTCTTTGAGTCGCTGTTGTATATATATCTGTTCTGTGGGTCCCATCGAGGACTGTTGTGTAATGTTATTACTTTGTTTTCCACCCGCACGAAAGTGCCTGGTGGGCACCTTTGAATCGTTTCTATGCGGGTTTGGCAGGTTTCGCTAAAAACTTGCATAGGTCCGATTCTGAGGGTGTTACAACCACCAAGTGAAAGCAACAAATAATATTACTCATCAAAGTGTGGTGCATTGGAAATCACTGCAACACCACCAATTCCAAACAAATTTACTAATCACCTGAATATACATTCGACTAACATCATAGCCTAGTACATGTCGAGGAATTCAACCACCCACCATAATTCTACACCTAAACAAGTTCATCGGCTCGAAGGCCGGTCACATGAGTCTTACCTAACCGGAGACATGGTTGAGGTAGTAGACAAGAAGGTCGACGCTGGGGTTGCAGATACTTGCTGTCCCACCGGTGTCGGAGAAAGAAGCAGTCCCAGCAGCATAACCACTGTCCACCATCATCGCAAGGTTCCTAGGCAGCAGACTGAGGGCGTCGGGGTTGCCGAGGCACCGTCCCTCCGGCGTCAGGGATGGGAGTAGGCCGCAGTTGCAGCTGCAGTACCACATCACCGTGGGGGCGTGCACGAGAGGTAGGGAGAAGAAAATCGAGCCAGAGGATCCACGCCGATAAGATAAATCGAGTTTATGGTTTATAGTAGAAGCACACAAAGGATGCACGGCCATGGTCGAGGTAAACGAGAAACAAGAGAGAAACCTGGAGGGAGCGTGTGTCCGCCACTAGCAGTAGACCAGGGTCGGAGCCAACCAGGCCGGCGACGGCGGCGCCACGCTGCATCGCCAAAGTAGGGTTGGGGCGAGGTCCATAGAGCCTGTTGACTAATCAAATCAGATGGCCTAGTCGGCCAGGAGGTGGTGGAGTCCTAGAAACCGTCGACGACGACCACAACGACTTGTACCACCGGAATCGGACATGCGACGGTGATATTGTCGTGACCAAGAAGGGAACGAGAGGGTGAGAGCCGTCTGTGCTATGTGCGTTGAGAGGATGAGGGGAATGGTTGGACCCAACCCAAACTGGGCCGGCCTGTTGGGCCAAACCAACTCAGTCTGTTTGCACCAAATCCATTTTTCACCAATTAGGCCACCACCCAACTAATTGTCCACTATCAAACCATTTCTTTTCAATTTAATAAGTCTATAAAATATTTCCAAACAAAAGCATATAAAAATCATATAAAATCTTAAAAAGTACAAATGATACATCAAAGTATTCACAAAAATAATCTCTACCTAATAAAAATATAATCTTACTTATTTAAGTTAAATAAAATGCAAATAAATATTAACACCACTAAAGCCTTAGTGAAATTTCATAAAATAAGGAAAAAAATCCTAAAAAATATTTTTGCATAAGAAAATAAATCTACTATTTTATAAAAATACTAACTTACTTTGTATACAAATAAAAATTGAAGCAAATATTTAAAAATCTATAATCCTTTGTGGAATTTTATAAAAATAAGGATAACACTTAAAATTAAATAAAAATTCACTTCTAAGATCTTAAGTAAGTATGTTTTATTAGAAAAATACTAATTATACCATTCCAACACATTTTAAAGGTTCTTAAGTAATAAATCCTTATTTATTATCTATTTGATAAATTCTTTAAAAACATTTCTTAAATAAGAAATAATCATAATTTTATATAAAACCTTAAATCTTTTACAATTAAATACTACTTCCAAAACCATAACTTAATTCTATAATAATATTCAAAAGTAAATTATCAACTTTTATAAAACTCTTTAAAACCATAACTCCAAGGTAAACCAACAATTTGAATAAATTTTAATCATCATTCACTTATAAAAAAGTGAATGTTATTTATCTCTTAACTATTCTTAAACATGATTTAAAACTTTAATGGATTATTAAAATCATCTAAATCTACTTTTCTTAATATGATAAATTATATTCATAATAACAAATCACTTTAAACTCATCATTCACTTAAACTGAAAGTGAATGATCTCATACCTTTAAACATGCTTGTTGCAAGGTTTAAAACTTATTAATACTTTTAAACACATCACAACCTAGATCTACTTATGTTTTATAGTTAACTTTGGTCTAAGCAGTCGTAAACATCTCATTTGAAGTTTATTTATATTTAAGACATCTCAAACTATTCAAGCAAATGCAAACTACATCAGTCACATTTTATTAACCATCAAGATTGGTTAAACCTTACCAAAGAAAACTTTTCTTCAAATGTTATTCCTTTTGCCACTTCAAACAATAACTATATGGTAGTACTTTCAACCGTTAACAACTTAACCCATCCTAGCTACCAAATGGTAGTTAACCTCAATTATAAATTAATTGGTACTATGTTTTTATACCTTGCATGCTAAGACTTAAGTTTCTTATAAATGCATTTGCTTGATGATAATCAACTCTTAAAGACATCATCTAAGTTCAACTCACCTATACTATTGGGGATTCACTCTAGGAGTTTTATAAAATGCATAGCATTACTTATGCATAATAGCATGTTGCTTATTTAAACATTAGTCCTTACCGGACCAGTGATGCCGATTTCATATATTGGATCTTTTATTGTCTCGAAGACCGTGAGTGTATAATCTTGCAATCACAAAAGGCAAGTTCACACTTGCTCATGTCCTTTGATTATTTTCTGTAAAATATTTTGCAAATCCAGTGTTGTCCTCACCAACATTTCAAAAGGTTAGAAAACACTATTTTCATAATAATATGATTATAGGTTATTTACCATGAGGTAATAACCTACTATGAAATTTCCGGTGGTAAAGGAACATAATACCTAGGACTTAACAATCAATGACGCCAGTGATTCTTACGCCGTATATTACGCGTTAACCATGAGATTTGGAATGGGACGAAGAAGTCAGCTCGATCGACTCTCTCTCGCATGCATCGAACACTGTTTTGGGCATTTGTAAGTTGCAGATCGTGGGTATAGCCGTTTTATACGGGGAAAAGTCTACCGTGAATTTGGGCTTACAAAAGGTAGATTTCTAGTGTTACTGGTTGTTGTGTGTATCCAACTATGGTATAGCCGTTTTATACGGGGAAAAGTCTACCTTGAGTATGGACATACAACAATTGCGTTGTATGCGGGGTCAGAGAGAAGGACAGTGATTGTCTTGGATCTAAGTCTGGGCCTCATACCAAGGAAGTATGAACGGGTTGGCCGCTCGGATGTGCAACAAAGCCAATATCTCTCATGGGTAAAGTAACGCACCTCTATAGAGTGTAAGAACTGTAACTTGTTACTCCCTGTTCCGGAAAGGAGCTACGAACGCGGCGGGAAAGGAACTCCATGAAAGTTCTGGTAAACCCGTAAAGGCTGACGGACATAGCTTTTCAGAATAAAAGAAACCTTTGAAGAAATGTTTACGAAAACCTGCATTGCCTATGATGTATGGTATGTGGCTGTAGATATAGTGCATCAAACACACCTTTTTAGTGAACTTGCTGAGTATGCTCGTACTCAACGTATCTTCTTAACCCTTGCTAGATTCTGAAGCCATTAAGATGACGTCTACATCAAGTTATGCTCCAAGAATCATCATCAAAAGCTCAAGCTCTTCAATAAAGTAAAGGAAGTCAACATATACATCAATTAAAGTGAAGAAGAAGTTACTAATTAGATAGAAATATAATCTCTAGCCATAGAACCTATTTCTGTAGTGTATTGCAATAGCACCAATGCTAGACCAATAGTTCAGATACTAGTCTTATTAGTATGATAGTTTTTGAGTTGTTTATTTCTGATTGTTCTTTGTAAGAAGATTCTTTCTCTCTCTTTAACCTAGAGTGTTCTCTGGATCTTGTGTAAAGAGTCAAGTTGTAACCTATAGTCTTGTCTTGGACCTGCTGTGTTTTTGTTGTACCACTCTGAGGGCTGTAATACTAGTGAATGGTGTTTCATTGGTGTTATGTTAACGACTATAGTGTACTAAATCATGTAGTGGCATGCTGGGTCACCGCAAGGAGTACTCCCTCCATCCAGAAATAACTGACACAAACCTAAGTCAGTTATTTCTAGACGGAGTCAGTACTTCAAAATTGGAAAATGATAATGTCTTTGATGATGTCTCAACCTGAGGGTCATGACGCAATTCGGAGATCATCTTCGATTTCCAGGTCGAGAAGATGTCTCAACAGAGGGTCATAAGGCAATTCGGTCTTTGACAGGTAGTAGATCCTCCATGTCCGAGGGTCCCCCTTCCAGATGTCGTGCACACATAAGTTAATACATGCACATTCGGATTGTGGCTTAATTCATTTTCATTCTTTAATGATGGTCTAACAAAGTGTAATTACAGGTACTCTCGAAAGGGTAATAACAGAACCGCAACTCAATGGCTTCAATGGGTTAGGAGTTATGTCGACGAGTGGCAGAATGCGATGACTGAAGTGTGGCAAGCTGGCCCGCTTAATATGGAGCTATTCCGCGCATACTTATAGAAGTACATGTTCATGACACGGCTGCGTCCCATGCTACATGTGCACGACGATGCGATATACCCTAACGAGTCGAGTTTGGAGTCTAGACAGTCAGCGGTAAATACTCTCTTCTAGCATAATGAACATGTTCACCTATATAATGCATACTTAACTACGATACAAATGCAGGCTGATATGGCGTGGGAGCTATAGGCTGAAGTGGCTCAGTATGGATGTCCGCTTTCGTCCACTCCTCTTGTATCTCGTCAGTATGCTCAATCCTTTCTCCAGTGTGTCAAGGATAGGCTACGGAGTATCTACGCGACCATCACGTACACCAATGTTTCGGATGTCATTCAGCACCGAGCAGCACAACACCCACCGTGGCGCTCCATGGAGGAGCGCGACCCACGTCCCTCCACGCAGCAGCGCCCACTGCGTCGCTCCATGGAGGAGAGTGCCCCGCGTCCCTCCACGCAGCAGCCACCTCCAAACCAGGCTGGAGGCTCGGCATGGCAGGAGCAGATTCCTCGTCCACTCCGCAACGGGCCTCGTCCACGGCTCTCACAGCGGGCGACGCCGAGAGCACCACCTCCAGACTAGGTTGGAGGCTCGACGTGGCAGTAGTCGCAGTTTACTTCTGACCAGTGGCAGTAGCACCAACTTACTTTCGACCAGTGGCAGCAGCAACACATCCCCTTTACGGACTTTGATTACTGACCATAGTCTCAGCCTCAGGGTAAGCATTTCCCTATCTACTATTGTTACATGCAGCATCATATCGTTCAGTACTAAATTTCTTATACACGGGCACGAGGATATGGAGGCCCTAACATGTGCTCTATAGGTTCATGGGCGTCTGATGAGAAAGAGGATCAGCAGACACAACAAGATCAGGTTGACTGGTTCGGTCAGTATCAGGCGCAGCAGACTCCACCTCCTTTTCATACATAGGATACGCAGACCCAGGGTGACGGGTCAACTCTACCTCCCCGTAATGTGATGCCACCGAATAGATACGGATGGAGTACACTTATGCCTCCGCAACCTCGTCGTGGTCGACACTAATGATATCTATCTATGTATGGGACATATATCTACCTATGTATAAGACATATATATATATATATCTCTACCTATGCTTGAGACATATATCTATCTATGTATGAGATATATCTATCTATGTATGAGCCACCTTTCCATCATTTCACATTTTTATTCGACAAACAATTCAATATAGATTGTGACACAGTTCAACATAACTTGCGGTACATAAATAAGAGCGCTCTCTATCCCTACGACGATGCCTCACCCTTGCCCTTCGACAATGCCTTGCCCTTGCTCTTCTTGTCCTGCTTCTTGTCCCACTCAGCTCTCTCTCTCTCGTACCAACGGCCAGCGGCATGAAGATATCATCGTCACTCTCTTCTATCCAAGATAAAAAGTTCTCATCCTTCATATGCTTGTCATTGCTCTTCTTGGCCTGCTCCTTCTTCATGGCCTGCTTCTTCTTCATGGCCTGCCTCTTGTCCCACTCAGCTCTCGCCTTGGTACCAACTGGCGGCGGCATGAAGAGATCATATTCATCTTCGCTCTCTTCTATAAAAAATGAAGGGTTATTAGCCTTCCTCGGCTTGTGAGCTTCACTCTTAAATGTAAGCTTGTTCCACCTTGCATTAATCCTGAGAAGCTCTTGTTGTACATCCTCTGGGGTCATTCGATTCCACCCTCTCCTACGTAGTGCCTCACCCAACTCAGTGAGGAGATAATCACTAGCAAGGATTTCCTGCAATTTGGCTGGATTATTGTCTATCCTACAAGTCCTGGCAAAATAGAAAAGGTCGTTGGACATCTTTTTCCAGGGAAAAGCAGTTGACATAGTGGTGCTCTCGACGAGAATGGTGTGCTTCCGGAGCTTCGTGAGGAGGGGATTTTATAGAGTAAACGAACAAGAATTGGCGGGAACAACTAAGCGGGAGGAACTGAGCGGAAACATTTTGGCGGGAAACAATTTGGCGGAAAACATTATGGCGAGAAAACTTAAGATACATTATCTCCAAAATTAACTGACGACTACAAACTAATACGGAAATTAAGTTACTAAATAAAAAATGCAACTAAAATGAAGATACATCTACAACTGAAATTAAGATACATCGGGACACTACAACTAAAATGAAGATACATTGGTACCGAGACATACATCTACCTTTCCTGAGTCCAGCGCTGGTACTTCCCGGTCTTGTCCCCACGTTCCTCTGCCTTCAGCGTCTTAGCAGCCCTTTCTCTTAATATCTTTCTTTCCGCCTCACGGGACTCCTTGCGCATCTGTTCCTACGCATACCGACGCTTTTCCTCTTCTGCCCTCCTCTTCATGTTTATCTCCCGGTTTCGATCTCTCGCCTCTCTTAATTTTTTCAACTCTCTCTCCTGCTCGTTCTCATGACCGGCCCTCCTTTCGGCACGTTCCTCTTCGTGAAAGGCAGCCCATCTCGGTGTCTGGATTTATAGAGGCACTGGAAAGAATAGGCGGGAGAAATATGCGAAAAAACGGTAGGAAAAAATAGCGGGAAGCGGTGGCGGGAGATAAATGGCACGAAACAGTGGCGGGAGAAAATTGGCGGGAATCGGCTAGCGGGACAAAATGATGGGAACCGAAGGCGAGCCAAATTTATTTAGTTAACCTTACATGTCGTATGATCCATGCAAGCTTCGGAGGGGGGCCCAATTAGGCTAGTCAGGATTTCAACACCCAACGACCTTTCTGTTGTGCCTGTCATGCCTCCGGCAGCCGCCTTGTTGGGAGTTTATCCACCGACCAGCTCTGGTTGGGAGTTTAACACCCGAGGCCGCGCTATATTTGCGATTTATCAAATTTATGTATTATTTGTGGAATTTAATTTTAAAAATTGTATTATTTAAAAAAACTAGCAATATGGCCCTCGCAAATGCGAGGGCATTGTCTTTAGTGTGTCCATAGTCACTCTGGCACCAATTTAAGGAAATACAATAGTTCCATATATAGTCCACTTGTGAGAACTTAATTATTTTGATAGTTTGTGTTGTAATCTATTGTTACTTTGTCTAACAATTCACAGATTTGTAAACTATGTATCAATTTGGACCATACTCTTACTCTGAATTGAATGTATAATAGAACATACAACGTGTTCTTTTACAGAGATTAAATTGTAAAGTTTCTATCCTTCTCACTTCAGTGTGGAACTTTTGAATTATTGAATTCTTTAGCTCATGAAAGTTAGTGATACAACGGGTGAATAGTCGATCGTTTCAATCTTCCCCGACTCCTCACACCTTCGTCATCTGCGTAGGTGTCAAGAGGTTGAATAACCATGGATTAACATCCCACGCGCAGATTAGGAAACCCCAACTTCGTAACTATACTGTTGTATCCATGAAGTTTTTCTTCATGGAAACAAAGTCATCCTATGATGTATGCTCGTCTTATTTTCATTGGAGAAAAGATTCACACATTAATACAATATAAGATAAGCTCTTTCCCTTCATGAAGAACATATTTGTGAAAATATGTTTCTTTTCCATAAGGACCAGGTGTTTAATCTAAATAAACATTGAGAATATATAATTACATTATGTTAATATTGGTATTTGTAGAGATTATGATTATTATATTGAATTAATGTGCAAATTTCAACCTTCTTTTCTCCCGTGAGGATAAGATGTGAAGATATGGGAGGAATGTTTATAAAGTTTCTGCATATAAGCATCTGACTATTATCTTGCATACCCTCCTTGAGTGTTTGTTGTTCTAAAGGACAGCATAAGTGTTATTGTTAATCAAACATATAAGCATCTGACTATTATCATAATCTAATTACTCCGTAGTGTGCGGCGATGTTTCGCCTTTTTGTGAGACTTATAAACATATTTATAAAAGCAGCATATGATTTATCTAAATAAATAATTGTCCATCTACGATTATTTTCTTATAAAATTGGATTTGTGGAGATATGATTATTTTTTGACACTAATGTGCAAATTTCATGTTTTTCTCCTGTGAGGATAAGATGTGCAGATATGAGAGGAAGGTTTTGGTAAATAAAAGTTAGAGAAGATTGAAAGTATTTTATTTGCATACTGGTGACATGGCTGGCAATAATATATTTGTTGACATATCGATTTATTGCCATGTTTGTACATTAATTAGCTTGACATGCCGCAACAAACTAAACTACATAATTAACGTGTGCGCCTCGTGATAACCGTGTATATAACTTAGGTTCCTAAATGTTAAATAAGTCTAACTTTGACCATCCATGTAATCTTGAAGATGCACACTTCAAAAATAACCCGATATCTTGCTTTTAAATTATTGTCTTAATTTGCTAGCATAGTTGAAAACATCCAATATTTAATTCTATATTAAAGAATGAATTTTACATGGCCTCGGTGTCATATAGATGGTTCCACGTGTCTACGGAGAAATAAAACATTATTGGGCAACTGAGAATTAGTGAAACCCAGTACTCCCTCCGGCCCATATTAATTGATTTTGATTTGTCAAATTTTGGATGAACCTATGTACTAAATAGTGTCTAGATTTATCCAAATTTTGACAAATCCAAGTTAATTAATATGGGCCGGAGGGAGTATCTTGTATCTTGCCATTTATTTCTTTGGTCGCCGCAATGCTTGGCTAATCCATGGTTCTATAAAAAGAAAATCAAAACTTTGCAATTAACGTAGTAGTGTGGCCTTTAGCATCTCCACATGGGCAAATTTTACTATTCTTTTTGCCATCCTTATTTTCGGTTTTGCATGTGCATGCATCGCTCAATCGGCAACAGGTGATTTTTTTTTTTGCAAAACATTGTATGTCGGCCCTAGTCTGCAGCCATGCATTGTACATCTAGTATATATATAGGAATATAGTACTAATGTTCAATTTTGGGTTTTGTTTGAACTGTCCGTGATTCACCTGGACTCTTTGGGTGCAGATCCCCTAATACCAGTATATATAAATTAACATGCATGCTGTGCTGCTAGGATTTTTTTTAATATAAATCGTGACCATAAGTTGTATGTAGCCGACCGGATGTACATAAATAGAAAAACGTGACCATAAGTTGCCGGCCGGTATGCTTAAAAAAGATATGTACGTGCATAGGTCTATACGTAAAGATGCATCGGACATATGGTATAATTAAATCATAGCCGTAAATTATAGATCTAACGGTTAATATAATATGGATGATATAGATCAACCAGATGCCTCGAAAAACACCTTTATATTGCTTTTAGTATATAATAGATTAACTTTTTCTCGTATGCCGCTCATGATGTGACCCGTTTGCCCATATCTAATACTTTAGCTATCTGCACAAGAGGGCAGTCATTGACTGACTTGGAAATACCTCGGCACAACCACAAGAAGGTAGCGAGTGTGGCCAAATCATTCACATCAATGCCCTCTGGAGTCCAAGATTGACCAAATGTCCAAATCAATCCCAACCGTTTTTTCCGCCTTCCCGAATAAAAAATATCAAACATACACCGAGTCTTCTTAGATGGGTAGTGTAATCATAAATATTCTGTAGCAAGGCAGTCCAAGAGTTCGGAGGAGAAGAGGCAGGATTCGCCGGCGTGACGGCTTGCTCGTCGAAGACGACGCTAGGGCTCGGAAGGGTCTTTTTGTAATTTTCTTTTGTTCTGGGTTCATCTGTAAGTTTCTTGGTTAATGCAATTTCACCCCTCTTCGCAAAAAAAAAAAGAATCTACTTATACCTAAGAAAACAAAGAAATTCATCACAATCTTACTCTTTTACATGATTATGTATCTATAATTTCTCCACAACGGTCAATTTATTTATTTTACTTTGTGATGCTCTTGGTTGCAGCTTAGGCGAACTGCAGTTAAAACTGGGGACGAAGTTCAGTTACTGTTACTTATAGCTCAGTTAGCTTATTTTCCACTTTGTAGTGGCGGTTGCTAGCTGATCAGGATGGCATTCATAAGCCGATTGCCATTTTCATATGGCTGGGATTGCCGTTCATATGGTTCGTCTCTTTGTGTAGTACTACTTTGCCATTTTCATGTCAGTAATTTTGCATGTTCATAGTCTCATACATATAAGTTGTACAATAAGGGCTCTTTCTGGTGTGGGTATGGCTGATCTACTGTCTTAAGTTTGGGATGAATTCCCTGTCATGTTAGCAATTATTACTTCCTCTGTGCAGCAGCAAGCTGAAGCCAGATAATGCATTTTCGGTTTATTCTGAGCCCCATTTGACAGTCTGGATTGATGTGCACAATAAGGCAGTCATTGACTGACTTTGGAATGCGTTCGGCACAACCGCAAGAAGGTACGTAGTGGGGTGCGGCCAAATCAATCAATATGCAGTGTCCTGGACTTTTAATTTCCAAAGCCATCAGCATCGCGAGGAAAATTCTTCCACCACCGCATGCAGCACCATTTTATTTTGCTTTTTTTTCTGAATTGCACATCTGGCCCCTAGCTTGATAGTGCAAGAGACATGGTATTTCTCACATACTAGAAGAAGTGACGATTTTATATGTTGTTCTCCGGAGTCGTGTTGCAGTTCAGAAGTCGAAAGTCGAAAAAATGGCTTGTGCCACTCACCTACTTGGCCTCTTCATGTTGATACAACTCTACTCACTAGCCACATCAAACTCTTCCCATGGCTATGGCCATGGTAGCGGCGCCATGGCCACTTCTTCCTGCCATCCGGACCAGGCTGCAGCACTTGTCCAACTAAAGCAGTCTTTCATCTTCGACAATTCCACCACCACTCTGCCGTCGTGGCAACCTGGTACTGACTGCTGCCTCTGGGAGGGTATCGGCTGTGAAGATGATGGTGTATCTGGTGGCGGCCATGTCGTCACTGTTCTTGATCTCGGTGGCCGTGGCCTGTACAGCTATGGCTGCCATGCTGCGCTCTTCAACCTCACCTGCTTGCGCTACCTCGACCTCAGCATGAACGATTTCGGTGGATCTCTCATTCCGGAAGCTGGCTTCGAGAGGCTATCCAAGCTCACTCACCTCAACCTTTCGCATTCCGGCTTCTACGGCCAGATTCCGGTCGCCATAGGCAAGCTCACAAGCCTCATATCATTGGATCTTTCTACACATCATTATATCGACGACTATGATGACATCACATATATGTTTGCTCTCCTTGGCAACCAAAACTATCTGCTGCTACAAGAGCCCAGCTTTGAGACCATAGTGGCGAACTTTACCAATCTGAGGGAACTCTATCTTGACGGAGTGGACATGTCGAGTAGCGGAGAAGAGTGGTGCACTGGTCTAGGTAAAGCAGTCCCTAGTCTTCAGATTATTAGCATGGCAGACTGCCAGCTCCATGGTCCAATCCACTCCTCCATGTCAAGCCTCCGATCACTTACTGTAATTAACTTCCAGGATAATTATGGAATTTCGGGTGTCGTTCCTGAATTCTTCGCTGACTTTCTCAATTTAAGCCATCTTCAACTCAGCGATAACAGTTTCATTGGCTGGTTTCCTCAGGCAATCTTTCAACTCAAGAACATAAGAGTGCTTGATGTATCAGGCAATCGTCAACTCTCGGGGCATTTACCAGAATTTCAAAATGGGACTTCTTTGGAGACTTTGGATATACATGGTACTAATTTCTCTGGTATCAAGCTGAGCTCTTTTAGCAACCTCCTGTCTTTAAGGGAGCTTGGTTTTGACGGAAGGTCAATTTCTGTGGAGCCTACTGATTTATTTTTCAACAAGCTCAACTCTTTACAAAACTTGCAGCTCTCTTTTAAACAATTTTCTGGGGATTTACGGCCATTTTTCTCATGGATTAGTGGCCTTAAGATCTTGACAAGCTTGCGACTCTCTTTCATGCAATTTTCTGGGGAGTTAGCGCCATTTTTCTCTTGTATTAGTAATCTCAAGGACTTGGAAATCTTGAAACTCTCTAATTACCATTCATCCAAGATAATGTCCCCCTTTATTGGCAACCTCACCAAGTTGACAAGTTTGGAAATCATTAACTGCGGCTTCACTGGGAGAATACCACCATCAGTTGGCAACCTCACCAAGTTGACAAGTTTGGAAATCATTAACTGTGGCTTCACTGGGAGAATACCACCATCAGTTGGCAACCTCACCAAGTTGACTTCCTTGAGAATTTCTGATTGTCCCTTCTCTGGGACAATACCATCTTCAATTGGCAATCTCAAGGAACTAAGAACTTTGCAAATATCTGGAGGTAACTTATCAGGTCCAATAACAACAGATATTGGACATCTCAGCAGATTGAAGGTCTTAGATTTATCAGGCTGTAGGTTTTCTGGCATAATACCTAGCACAATTGCCAACTTGACTCAACTGATTTATGTGGATCTTTCGGAGAATGTTCTTAAAGGTAAGGTTAAATTCATAATCCAGGTGTTCATAGGCAAATAGAACAAGAACAGAAAAGGAGGATAAACCCATGCATCTCTCTGTCATGAACAATTTTTTTTTTTGACATCAACCTGCATTTTATTAGCTAGCCAGTAGACATACATCATCAATCAAAATTGGTCCAAGAAAAATAGGATGGTTTAGAGGTCATCGTCTCACAAAGCTAGCTAATGCATGTGCCACCACATGTGCTATCCGGGACAATGTTGATAGACCACCTTCACGGAAAACCGCCAACATATGATAGCAGTCTTCATATTGCCACAGCCGATATGCTTGAGTGTCCACCATCCAACATAATTTGCACCATTGCCATATAATCAGACTGAACCACAAGGCGACTACAGCTGGTCGAGATAGTCAACGTGAATCCCTGAGGAAGAGCCAAGGCTCCATATTTTTTTGCAGTTGAGCATCAACTTATTGTTTGCAGCTGCCAAGAAATTACCTAGTCACCTCCCACTCCTTCCAGTTGATACTAGTAGCATGATAAGTACTAGTATCAAAGTTTAATTTCACTAAACTGAGATAATGCCAAACACTATTGCACTTATGCACAGGAAAATCATATGCTCTATATATATTGTCACTTAGGCACAACCCACTCCAGACAAGACTGAGAGGACGCCCAAACTATCTTGCACTTATGCACTGAAAAAGCATATGTGTTATAGTATCTTTACCCAGGACATTGCACGTAACATGTCAATTGCCATGTAGAACGTCAATCAATCATGTATACCAATATCAATGCTGGTTATTCTTAATAACAGTAGATTAAACAAGGCACCTTGACATGTTTAACCATTCTCTCTGAAACATCTCTATTCTTGAGATTCTCCATAGTGCATTTTCTTGTTCCAGTGTGATGTTAATGGCATTTTAACTTTATTTGCAGGAGAGATTCCAACATCTCTATTTAATTATCCTGCAATGGTATGGTTGGATCTTTCATCAAACCAACTTTCTGGACCGATACAAGAGTTTGATACACTGTATTCACAGTTGAAAGCTGTTTCATTGAGTGAAAATTCAATTAGTGGTCAGATCCCTGCATCATTCTTTCAACTCACAAGCTTGATGGGCCTTGATCTTAGCTCAAACAACTTAACAGGTTTAGTAAAACTAAGTTCACTCTGGAAGTTAAGAAATCTGGAGTCCTTGTGCCTCTCGGACAACCGGTTGTCCATCTTGGATAGAGAAAGCAGTAAGTCAACGGTGCCTGTACTCCCTAAACTCTTGGAATTACGATTAGCATCATGCAACATGGCAACAATTCCTAGGCTCTTGATGCGGGTTAATCATATCCAAACATTGGACCTTTCAAGCAACAAAATACATGGGACTATACCCCAATGGATATGGGAGAAGTGGGATGGTAGCCTCACAGAATTAAATTTCTCAAACAACATTTTCACACATATGCAACTCACTTCACATGTTATATCATGCAGTCGTTTGGAATCTCTTGATCTCAGTTCCAATAGACTTCAAGGCAAGATCCCGATGCCAAACCTGTTACCATCAAGTAACAATCAAATATTGGATTATTCAAACAATAGATTCTCTTCTGTTGTGTCAAACTTCACTGCTTATCTTCGGCAAACTGCTTATCTCAAATTGTCAAGAAATAACATAAGTGGGCGTATACCAAATTCAATATGTGATGCAAGCAACCTCGAAGTCCTCGACCTATCATATAACAACTTCAGCGGGTTAATACCATCCTGCCTGATAGAAGATAGCCACTTGGGTATACTAAATTTGAGGGAAAATCACTTTGAGGGAAGATTGCCTTACAATGTCAGTGAGCACTGCAATCTTCAGACAATAGATTTACATGGCAATAGAATTCAAGGGCAGCTTCCTAGGTCTCTTTCGAAGTGCGCCGACTTGGAGATTCTTGACATTGGGAACAATAAGATGGTTGATACTTTCCCATTTTGGCTGGGTAGGCTCTCTGATCTCAGTGTCCTCATTTTGGGATCCAACCAGTTCTATGGCCCACTTGCTTATCCTCCCCGAGGTTACTTCTCACAATTACAAATCATTGATATAGGATCAAACAACTTTTCTGGCAATTTGGATCCACGATGGTTTGAGAGGTTGACATCTATGATGGCAAAGTTCAATGAAACGGGAAATATCTTAGGTCATCGGATGTTGTACGGTGGACCATACTACCATGATACCGTTGCAATCACATACAAAGGGGCATATGTGACATTTGGAAAAGTATTGACTACCTTAACCGCAATTGACTTCTCAAATAATGCATTGGTTGGTGACATTCCCGAATCAATTGGGCGGCTAGTTTCATTGCATATATTGAACGTTTCACATAATGCACATACAGGAAGGATCCCACCACAAATTGGTGAGATGCGTCAGTTGGAATCACTAGACTTATCCTGGAATGAGCTTTCTGGTGAGATTCCACAAGAGCTAACAGATTTAACATTTCTTGGCACCCTGAATTTGTGTGGAAATAAGCTGGATGGAACGATACCTCAGTCACACCAGTTTGCCACATTTGAAAACACTTCATATGAAGGGAATGCAGGGCTTTGTGGACCACCCTTGTCCAAACCATGTGGTAATTCGAGTAAACCATATGAGGCAACAGTGAACAAATCAGGACATCAAGTTGATATTATTTTGTTTCTCTTTGTTGGGTTCGGCTTTGGAATTGGATTCACAGTGGGTATTCTGATAAAATGTGGTAAAATCAACAAATGGTTTCAGATTATATGGAATGGTCAGAAGATGCAAAACTGACTGTCAGTTATAAGTTGCATTTATGTCACCCTATCTCATATTTATACTTTGTAATCTATCAAAATTTGTGTACTGTTCTGTTATGTAATGTTTGGAGCAAACATATTCTTTTAGAGCAAAATGTTATGTAATGTTGCTAGCACATTCTGATGCATATACAGAACTTATAAGATAATTTCCCATCTGTAGTGTTAACTGCTACTATCGAAGGTAGATGCGCTGATCCTCCCAAATTAAGGCCGGCGTCATCACCCACACAATGCACCTCATGCCATCAGTCTATCATATAATCATCTATTTATCCAGATGCCCTGCTTTTACCGCCGCTATTGCAGCAGCGAACCGTCATTATCGTCATGCTCTTTTGCCTTTGACCTCTCACAGCACCGACAACCACTCTTGGCTCTCCAATGACCCCAGCGATTGTCGCTGCTAGCTGCCTGATCAGCACTCCCTAGTGCCCCATTCTGGGTCATTGCAATGCCCTCGGGTCCATGACCTCTTTCCATTGCTAGCCCTTTTCAGATTGAAAGAAGAAGAGCTCTAGTTACAACTTTTTTGTCAAAGATCCCATTATGCGGCGGGAGCATCAGGTTAATTGGTTGAAACAGGAAGTTCTTCTACTTTACTTGAATATTCAGCAGAAACAAACAGAGGTTAATGTAAAAAAAATAGGTCAATTTATTATAGTTGCCGTAAGTCATTTCTCTTTTGCTTGCGAGTTCAGATGCCGAAACATTAGTATCATTGTTTTTTACTTTGTTCTGAGAATACTAGTATTCCCTGCCACTGCGAAACTCAATTTGTTTTGCACAACGAAACTGGCAAGGAATTGTTCTGTGTGCAATCTTTATGGTAAGACCTGAATGGAAAATACCATTTAGTGCTCCCTAGCAACTAGGATTTAAGTGTCAAAGATTCTACTTTAGTTTTTATGTAAAAAATACTCTTCAGGTTCTTTAAAAATAAATCATTGACAAATGTGCCTTACCTTATGCTGAATAAAACTGAAACTGTTCATATATTGGGAAAGCGAGATGCAATCTTCACTCAAATCGTCAGTAAATGCCCTATCCTCAAATAGTCAAATCTTCGGCAGTGTGTAATAGAAGAGCCATAGTATGCTAAACAAATTTCCTGGCTGAAGCTCCACATCCTCGCTGCGGTGGTTCAGTTCCGCGGCATCCACCTCCTCATGCATCCACAAAATATTTCCACTTCCAGAACAGCTCAGCTAGCAATACATGGCAGATAGTGGCACCGTGCTCAAACCTAAACTGACAGGGGATCCATGGGACGAGACGAGAGATACATACCTAGTGGGCTCCGATCCGGTACCAAGGCTCCGCCGCAGCGAGCTCTGGCGAGGGGTCGCCGTACTTGGCCCGGAAATCTTCGCCGTCAAGACGTTCGTTGGGCAGTCTGATAGTGCTGCGGGCGTCGAAGCCCTCGCCGCCGTCGTGGTTGACGGTGAGGAGAAACTCACTCGGTGATGGACGGACGGACTGACGGCGTTAGGCGCACCCCGCAACCTCGCGAGTCCGAATCAGTCAGACCGGACACGGACCATGTTCGAGCGGTCCAACGCAAATTTCATTTTATCATTTATTTTTTTGCTGGACAGGCATATTTTCTTTCCAAATTTGGATAAGGTTTGCACCAAAACGGACGGCTCAGATGCATTCGGCCTGTCCTCCCACGATCGCCCCTGGCCCGTGTGTCGGTCTCTCTCCCACCCCACATCCTCTCCTTCCTCCAAAAAGCTACTGCCGCCGCCCGCCTGCCAAGCAAGCTTGCGCCGCCGCCACCCACCAGCAACCGCCGTGTGCCAAGCAAGCTTGTGCAGACCACGTCGTGGCCGTGCGCAAGCAAGCCGACACGGCCTTCCCTGCATCTCGCGCCGTCGTCGTTGCCTCCTGGACGGCCGACACTGCGTGCTTGGCCGCTGTCGCATCGTCGTCCTGCTTCCCCTCACCATCTTGTGCCGCCGTCCTGCCCTTTAGCACCGGTCGCCGCCCTCCTCTCCGCCATTGCCGTGGAGAATCGCCTCGCCGCCCCCATGGAGCTTCGAGCTCGGGCTTCTCCCCTCTCCAACACCGGCCGCCACCCTCTTTAGCATCGTTCGCCGCCCCAAGCTCCACCACCCCAATAAAATGCGGGCAGGCGCGACGCTAGCCAGCGACGGCGATAAGCGGGATGGTGGTGACAATGACGATTCGACGAGCTCACTACGAGGACGGCTCTAGTGAGGCGAGCTCCTATGACGGCCAGCTATTGGCGACGGCGGCAAGTGTTGTGTCCGTATTGGGGTAGAATCACCGTTGGGGCCACATGCAAAGTTGGGCCGGACACCCGTCCGACTTTTGTCCGGCCCACACTACAAACGGACCAAATCGAACAAATCCAATGTCCGATTTGGTCTAGCCTGTTGGAGTTGGCCTTGGAGTTCCTGGCCAAATACGTTTAGCCTCCATATAGGACAGTCTTCAGTTGTGTGGTTACTGTCTGTATATAAACTCAGTACTCCCTCCAATTTAAATCAATGGAGTTAACTTTATCCAGATAGGCATGTATCTAGTCTATATATTAAATTAGGTACATATGAATCTAGGCAAAGTAAAGTCCATTAATATCGATCGGAGGGCATAGTACAATTCTCAAAAAATAAATTTATACTCATTGATCCTTCAACAAAAGTTTTGTATATAATGTGTCTACGCATTGTTATTTTGCTAGTTTGTTGCTTCTTCGATGGGTATATATGTCTTTTATGTAGTCAGTCCAACAACGGTTGGCCTCGTATGGTCTTGCAATGACATTATTAAATGCAGTACATGTGTATAAAAATAAATGCTTGTACTTGGTAGACTACCATAGCTTGCACAATAAACATGAAAAAAATTCTTCATCTTTTTTTGCGGTGACCTAGTGCTGCACTGCATGTTATAGAGCACGAGTCGTTGGCATAACAGTTACGAAAGTCCTCTTCCGCAAATATTACATCCTCAGAGTGATACAACGGAGCCGTTGTGGATACAGGCTTCAAGATCCTCCTCGCTCCAATGAGGATTCACTTCTACTAATAAATCTAAAAATGCTAACTTGAGAAACAATGTTACTTCTAAGCTAAGCACCATCAAAGCATTTCAACTTTATTGGGTACGATCTAGGTTTCTCGGCCCGACTATTCTAGACGTGCAGAACTATTCCTCTAAGTCTATGTTTTCCTCTGCTAGATTATATGACCTACGATGCCTCTTAGTTGAGTGTACACATATGATAATACAGTGTATGTGCTTGTGATTGCCCTAGCAACACAATCATGATCATAGATGATCTTTTGGTTCTAACTATTAGTGCTACTGCTAATATCCTATCCTTACTTTTAATTATTATTCTACCCATCCTAAAAGTTTCTAAGCTAAAATCTTTGTAGATTCCTACGTTTGCTTGATGAAGATTGGTAGTAGCCTTCTTCTTCTTCCTCCTCTGGTTCTTGAAGTGTTCTTCAAGTTCCTCTCCTTTCTTCTTGCTCCTTCTGCCTCGCAGATCTCTCTCTAGACGGGTGTGCGTGAGCTTTTAGTCTGAGCTAGACTAGTGAGTTGTAAGCTCTGGGGTCTCAGGTGGTCATCTATTTATAGTGTTCCTAAATGGCTGTGGCGACGACACATATGCCATGCATTTAGGTGATTCACCTGCTTGGACATGTGTGAAATCGTCTCTGTTGTCTAACTTATTCATAGGTGGCATGTTACTTTCACCGGTTAAGCCCATGCTAGCTTTAACTTATGTGTGTATGCCAAAATTGGCATATAAGTTCTTTGTTTGTATATGCAGGGTAAGTATCTGCATATTCCTAAATAGGCATGTCGGTTTTGGTCTTTGTAATTTTATGGTTTTGGAACATGCCAAGTGTATTATCATATTATTATAAATAATTTCTATGTGAATTTCATCCATGAGTCCTTTTAATTCCATTTGGATGAATGTCCTTATTTATAGTTATTATGAAGTTTGATTGGTTTACTTTCTTCAGGCATTATGTTGTTAACACCTACAGTTCTAGGGTTCTAGGAAATTCCTAAGGCCTAGATAAATCCTTTGGTTAATGTTCACGTACTGTGATCTCTACCACTTTTACTGGTTTACAAGTTTCATTATTAATGTTCTAGATTTCTAGGGGTTCCATGTTCTTGGTAGAATTTCTAAGCCTGGGGTTTTCCTTCGGTGAGTAGGCTTGTATTTTGATTGCTGAGATTCTTATTGGTTTAAAATTATCACTACTGATGTTGAGAATTTCTAGAAGGTTTCTATTTCTAGGTTTTTAACCTATTTTTGGAATTTTGTTAGTGTACCGAAGTGTAGTTGTGTTCTGGTATCCTAGTTGTTCATGATCTAGTTGTGTTTTGACTGTTTCTTGGGATTACTCAAGTTTATTACTTTTGGGTGTGATAAACTGTAAGTGTTTATCCCCCACCATTTAGTGTTTTATAAGAATCCAAGGCTTGGTATGTAATTTGGTTGAAAGGATTTCTGTTGTGTCCTAGTGTTCATGTTGCTAATCTAATTGATCTTACTAAAAGTTTGGATTTTTGTTGTGTCCTAGTGTTCATGTTGCTAATCTAATTGATCTTACTAAAAGTTTGGATTTCTGTTGTGTCCTAGTGTTCATGTTGCTAATCTAATTTCCAAATGTTTACAACTCTGTGTAGTTGTCCAGATTCCAGGGACAGAACATCAAAATACTAACTGATCTGCCAAGATTCAAGTAAAAGTAAAACGGAAATAGCAGATGCCCAAAGATTATCAAATATATATAACTGCAAGAGAACTATAACGAAATACGATGAATCTTACATCTGCATGGTGATCCAACAAAATCTTCATGGCACCATCCTGCTTATATTGAGCAGCAAGATGCAATGGTGTTCGATCATAAGTAGAGAATGGATCGACATAAGCGCCTCTAGAGAGCAAGAGTTCCACTATTTCACAGTTCCCTGAATCAGACGTTTGGAACATGAATACAATCAATTCCACGACAATTCCTTTTGATTATCATATCTTCTATGCTCCAATTTAGTTCCTTGGACTCATATGAATTGAGTTATGCCACGACATTCATCACCTGAATATGTGAGAGTAGTGGCAAGAGTAGAGAGAGTTACCTATTTTAACGGCCTCGTGGAGAGGAGTAAACCCTCTTTTTTTTTGTCGACATGATCTCGATTGGCACCGTGGTCAAGAAGATACCTGATAATATCCAGCCTTCACCAGTAATTGCCAGAACAGAGGTGTTCTACCTGTCAAGAGCACGGAAAACAGGAAGCTTACGCATTTACATCATCAGAACAAAGAAGCAAAGTTTATATGCAGGAGAAACGAATGGAAAAGAAATGAAGTTTTTAATGCATAAATTCAGACTTTTCCATGCACATGACATGAGAGAGCACACTGATGGGCCTATGTTTCGTCCCGTCAGTGGTGTGGCATGAACCTGGCACGCCACTATGTTATTTCGGCCCATAATTTACGGCCTACAAAGCCCACCGATACACTTAAACAGGCTGGTACAAAAACGCCTGCCCACGGCACCGGCGACACCGTGCGGATCTTACGCGCCGCCGACCACCCGCCTCCGCCGCCGTCCTCCGCTCATCATTTTCCTGGTCGCCGACCTCCTCGCCCTGCCGCCTCCAAATTAGCATCAACGATTTCGGAGGGCCTCTCCCTCGCCTAGGGCTAGGGCTAGGTATCGGCCATGGGGACCGCGAGCACAAGCCGCGCCGAGCATTAGTGACATCTCTTGCGGCATTTCCAAATCCGGAAGCAGGACAGCGAGGGAAGCAGTCGCGCTGCACCCGCCGCCATGGGATTCCAGGACGCGCCTAGCGGCGGCGGCGGCGGGTCCCTTGCCAGCGTGGGCTTCGCCGGCGCCGGGTCGGACCAGAGGCCGCCGCCGGCAGCTGCAGCTACAAGGACCTCCTCGTCATGGCGCTGCCCAAGGACGACGGCGCCAAGGTCCTCGGCACCGGGCTGCCGGACGTCGGGCAAGCCGTGATGGTAAGGATGCCTCCCTCCCATCCGTGAGTCTAGGTTGTTGCTGTTCAATTAAATGGGTAGAATGGTGATTCTCCCATTGGATGGATGGACGCGCTCGTTTGCTTCGGTTTAGATTGTGGAAATATCAATAGTGTCAAATATCGTCTGAACTTTTACTTGTTGTCGTAAGGGATGTCTGTTTTCTGCACAACACACTAGCTGTATTTAATTTGTGATGTGGACAAGTAGCTACCTTCCTAGAGTGAATTTGCTTCTCCATTCGATTCACCCAATGCACCCAGGTAGTAACATAGTTAATCTCAATATTTGTTAACATTCGTCTCTTGTCGTCTCGTGCATGAAGAAAATGGTTTAGCTTACTTTTTTTCCGCGCTTTTTGTCGCCTTCCTGTGGATACGTAATATACGGATTCTCTTTACTATTGTCTATACCAATCGATGCACAAGAATCATGTCGTCTTTTGCCATATAGAGTATCTGAACATATTACTCCATGACTAACTGATTTATAGAGTTGACATGGGCTAGGAGTGGGAAATAATATTTAAAACTTAACAGATGAGTACATCTACCCCTTCGTGTACACCTCTTGCATCAATGTTAGTTTGTGGAGACTGAGAACCTCCCAGAGGAAAGAATGAAAGCCTCATCCACTATCATTTAAACTTTAAAGTTCCGTTTTGTTTTAATATTGATATAATACAACTAGTATATATGCTTAAGTAGCTTAGGAAATAATTTCGGCTGTGTTGTGAATGTTCCCCATGATTGGTTTGAACGAAGGCAAATATATGAAACAGCATTTGCCCTTCGGTGCTTGTAATTTACGTATCTGGATGCGCATTTGATCTTTGCATTTACTAGTTCATACTACCCAGCCATTGGGCTTTGGTGGCTGACTGACGATAGGTGAATACCCTTATGCCAATAAAGTAAATATACATATGTGGATCCTGCTTAGTTATAGGAAAACACAAAGAGTTGTAGCATGGAGTCAACCCTTATTGTATACATACGCTGGATTTAATAGTTCCATGATACTGTTATTGACTTTGATGGCTTTGATAATCTTATTACCTACACTTCCTGAAAATAAAAGAAACTCCAGCTTCATAGTGTAGAATGGAAAATCTTACTACACCATCTTTATTGCAACTGCAACCATACTAGGATTAGTGCACTTGTTTTTAGATTAACTATGTGAGCGCACTTGTTTTTAGATTAACTATGTGAGCGCACTTGTTTTTAGATTAACTATGTGAGTACACTTGAAGAGAGCTTTTCCTTCACAAAAACTGTGGTTTCTTTTATTTCCTCATAAATTCCTTATGATTTTTGTGAAACTGGTCATCGGTTTGTTTCTGATTGTCTTGAGACTTGTTTTTTCGATCCACTGCAGGCATTTTTTACGAGTAGAGAGATTAGAGAATTTGCCAGTGGGGCGTTAGCTGGTGCCATGTCTAAAGCTATTCTTGCCCCCCTTGAGACTATTAGGTAACCAACTTTAACATGCGGTTTCCATTTATTTACTCCTTATGGAGTACAGTGTCATTTTTACACCTAATGTGCTGAACCTTGATATTGTAAGTTTGGTTTTTTATTTACTTTCTGATCTGTGGCTGGTGCATGCACTTGGGAGTTAAGATGTGACAAATTCAGTGCTCCAGCTAACTGGTCTTGGCAAGATAACCTTTTACACAATATTGGGTTTTCTATTTGTTATCAAGTTGTTCATTAAAGCATTTGGGTGTCATGAAACTATGGTTGATTCAGTAACCAGATTCAAGAATATGACTGGAAACTGACTAAAAAATCCTGAAACTCAAAGACATATGTAACAACCTTCACAAACAAGTTCCAGAACACCATCTCACAAACAAGTTCCAGTTGAGCTTTGAAGTATACTTTAGAAAACAACTTATGTTTCTCTATGGAATTTGTGACTCTATCAGCTCTCAACCAAAGTTTCTCCAGATTAAAAAATGTAGAACTTCTATTTGCCAGAATATAAACATGTTACTTTGTTTATCTCTAAATGCTAGAGAGGTGGTATTCTTGGTAGGATCTTATGTCTGCCTTTCAAAGAAAATTTGTGAAAATATTGTTGCAACTGAGCTATTGGTGTTGAGACATGCAACACATTACAGACTAATTTTCTCATGTATCTTGATGGAGCTCTGTAATCATATGATGCATCTGTATATCAAAAGGAATAGTCGCATAATATCATGGTATTTATATTTTTTCAGGACTAGAATGGTTGTAGGTGTAGGATCCAAACATATCGGTGGTAGCTTAGTGGAGATCATGCAACAAAATGGGTGGCAAGGGCTCTGGGTGGGTAATACAATCAACATGATCCGCATTATTCCAACCCAAGCAATTGAGCTCGGAACTTTCGAGTATGTCAAGAGGGGCATGAAATCTGCTCAAGAGAAATGGAAAGAGGATGGATGCCCAAAGATACAGCTTGGCAGCATGAAAATCGAGGTGCCGCTCCACTTGTTATCTCCAGTTGCTATTGCCGGTGCGGCTGCTGGGATAGCTGGCACATTGGTGTGCCATCCTCTTGAAGTCATCAAGGTAATCGCTGAACTGATTCCCACCATATTGACAGCCAAAACTCAAAACCATATATGCAGTTGTTAAATCATCATACCGCTTGTGTCATAATTTCGTTTTGTTCCATGGCAGGATCGCTTGACCGTTGATCGAGCGGCTTATCCTAGCGTTAGCCTTGCCTTGAGCAAGATATATCAGACCGAAGGTATCGGGGGTCTCTACGCTGGCCTGTGTCCGACCCTAGTCGGCATGCTTCCTTACAGCACATGCTACTACTTCATGTACGACACAATCAAGACCTCGTATTGTCGCCTACATAAGAAGAAATCATTGAGCCGTCCTGAGCTGCTAATCATCGGAGCTCTGACAGGTAAAGGATTCAACACTGCCTTACAACTAGCTTTGTTCAATTACCAACTGAGCGCATACCTTAGAATCCACTATCAGTTTACAGAAGGAATGGAATTCCAGTTGCTGCCTAGACAACAATTTGAAACTTTGAGAGTAAACGGGCGGTGACATTTTCATTTGTCGGTTCTGCAGGTCTGACCGCGAGCACAATCAGCTTCCCGCTGGAGGTGGCGAGGAAGCGTCTCATGGTTGGCGCCCTGCAAGGGAAGTGCCCGCCCAACATGGTGGTCGCCTTATCAGAAGTGCTCCAGGAGGAGGGCCTCCTGGGGATGTACCGCGGGTGGGGCGCGAGCTGCCTGAAGGTGATGCCGAATTCAGGCATCACCTGGATGTTCTATGAGGCGTGGAAAGACATCTTGTTGGCCGACAAGGACAAGCCCCGTGACTAGCCCGACGGCGAGTTACTGAAGATGCGCTAGGTAGAATAATGTTGTTTGGTGCTGTGGCCGTGACTAGCCGTGCGATGATAGGTGCTAGGTAGAATAATGTTGGTTGGTGCTGTGGCCGCGACTAGCTGTGTGATGATAGGCGCTAGGTAGAATAATGTTGGTTGGTGCTGTGCGCGTTTGTGGGATTCTGACCCTTTTCCAGTTTTCGAATCCTGAACGGTTGCGCCAGTTCTGTTTCTATGACTGGAAGCGAAGCCAGTTCTGTTTCTATGGCTGGAAGCATTTGTTTGCTATTCCTAGCAAATCTTGGAATGGCTGATTCCATGCTTATCAGCTCGCTAAGACCCTTCAGGAGTGTTGATTAGAAGTTGATAGGAGGCATGTTTATGTGCGAATGTGTGGTGTAGATTAGTCGACTCCAAACATAACCGTCGGTACTTTGCCTTGTTTTCAGGAGAAAGCATGATCGCATGGTAAACCTCCAGCAACTGGCTGTCTCAAAAACGGAGATAAAAGGGGAAAAACAAATGCCCAATGAGATCAGGCAGAATACATACAATTAACTAACTGCAAAGCACAAGACGGAATGCAATTAACCAACTGCAGATGCAACTAATTTGGGTTACTGCATATGGCAGCACTAACCAGGAGCTGAGGTTACCTTCATTCAGGAAACAAACATACGCATACTGCCACACAGATATTCAGATATCTCCTAAACGTAACATGGCACAGGGTTCTCCCTAACCTAACACTGTAGCACGAGCCGAAAGGTTCGTACGTGGTATGTATCTACCATAACCATATTACCACCGAAAATAGGCATATATACCGCCCAATGTCTACTATATATATGTCCACCAATCATGCCGATCGACCTCAGATGGTGGTGCAGCTTCACAAAGTTCAGTTCTCTGTGTGTATCTGTCAGTAACTGCTGGCATCATATATACCAGGCAGTTCAGTAGTTCACGAGGCGTGTCGAGCGACGAGGACGGCCCGGTAGGCAGCGGAGATGTAGGCGTAGGCGGCGATGAACACTACGATGTCGTCCAGCAGACCCCGATACCCCAGTACAACTGGAAACAAAACAGCATAGTCATGCACGGAAGCTACTAATAGAGGCGTTTGCCAAGAGGATTGAGGTGACTGAATCATCTGGTTCTCTTACCTTCAGGAAGGAGGTCCATAGGGCTCACGAGGTACAGCAGAGAGAGGACTACCTGCAAGCCATCCGACAGAGTTGATTTAGAACGGGCAGTTGCTATGCGACCAGAATGATGTTATAATGCACTACATGGTCAAAGAATGTGTATCATGAACTGCTGCTAGTTATTGGTTGCTATAAGACTGAAACATTGCCAGCCGTAAATTCAGTTTCTGAAACTAAACAAGTACCAGGCTGGTACAGAGAAGTAGCCGAAATCTAATCTGGCCAATGACCCAGACTTCGAGCAGACCACATAGTAAACAAGCATCCCTAACCAGACCACCACGGACAAGAAAATGTTTATGTGATTCTTCAAGATTAAATTGTACTCCCTCCGTTTCAAAATATAAGATGTTTTAGGTTTATGAAGACAATGAATCTAGACTTGTTTTAGTATGTAGGTTCACTCAATTTTGGGATGAATCTATACACTAAAAAAAGTCTAGATTCATTTTCTTCACAAATCTAAAACATCTTATATTTTGAAACGGAGGGAGTAGTTCATCTCATCTTTGACAGTTTAGATTTTGACAGCAACAAGTAAATCTTTTTTTTTCTTCAGTTTCAAAATCATTGCATGTAAAGTTTCCTGAAGAGTATATGCTAATACCCAAGTAAGATAATTCACCTAGCGAAAGAAAGGTTGCAGGATTTTAATAAGCAATCGCGATGGTGATATGCCAAATGATTTAGGTTGTCTTGACTATCTATAAAGTAATTTCTAAATGACAGCATTATGAGAATCGACTAGCATCCTGGAAATGAAATTCATCCATATAACCAGTAATTCTTCCAATAAAAAAAACCCTTGATAAATTATGAAATGTCCCCCATTACTCATAACAGAAATTTTCAATGAGCTAGCAGTTGCTGTTTAAAATGCATTGCTTGAGCGATGTGAAAATATATTTAAAAAATAATAGTATAGTAAAGTATATGAAAAAAAGAGGGAAGATAAATATTGGCCCATTGAGACTTGCAGAAATATGAAAGGTCCCAATAAAGCACAGCGCTGTATAGTAATCTGACACTTTGTCACATTTTACAAAAAAACAATTGAGCAATGAAATTGGGTGTTTGACACCGATAGACTCTGAATTCCTTCTACACGGTGAGTAACCTAAGGATCGATATTCAGTTGGTACACTGCTAATTTAGAAGCGATGACTCAGAATAACGAAAGTATTTAACTGGGATTTGGGAGTACTGGTATGAGTTTACTGGTCCACGGACATAATACAAAATCTAGAAAATAGCGTATTGCAGCACTAGACAATGCTGTCCACTGTGTAAACGTCATTATCTAACAAGTGACAGGCCAAATAACATGACATGATAAATGAAGATGATATAACTTGACTAATGGAGACATGGATAGACTTAACTGCCAACACGACTTGGATTTTGAAGAACAAGGGAGGTCCACAGCGCGTGTCTCTGAATTCTGTCAGCATCCTCCTGATGTAAAAGGGCTGGTCCAGCAACCACTGCAAAACACAGGTACCCAGCAAATACAAAGCAGCATGCCATTAGATGAGACGTAAAATAGAACAAGCATAAGGCAGTTTTGTACGATAAGGACATGCTTTTGACACTTGACTTGGCTTGTGATTCGTACAGCATGAACCTGCCGTCGATAGTGAATATGCACAGTCCCAAATAGAGAACTAGTTACCTGTTAAGATTTTTTTTTAATTCTATAGCATATAACAGCTAATTAAGGTTCCAATGAGATGATTTTGACAGCATGCTGAGGGTTACATGCAATCAATTTAAACAGTTAGTTGACTACATGGAGGGGAGCAAATTTTACAGCTGGACAGAACTGTTGTTAGAGTGAAGTCTTTTCACAGAATGCTGCAGAAGCCAGTTTACCAAGAATGGCTCTGATAATGCATATTGCCCAACGAGTTAGGTGTGACTACAGTATACCATCAACTGAGTTAAATTGTACCCTCTGATAGACATTTCAGTCTCATTCACAGGATTAATTTCTAAGAAGATTCGAAGGATTAACGTAACAACTTTGGGCACATTGTATTGTACAAGTATGTGGAGATAATAGAACTGCTTCTACAGACTGATGTAGAACAATTAACATGAGTTCATCAAACAAAACTAAAACAGCACAACTCCGTATATTTTCACAGGTAATGGAACATTTCATTGCAAAGTACACCAACAGTCTAAACGGCTAAACCTAACATAACAAAAGAAGCCAAGAACAAAATCATGTACTGATGTAATCAAGGAATTCAGGCTCTTTCAAGTTTGTAATCCAGATTGCAATGGCACACAGAAGATATGGCAGGATTACCTGAATCACATTGTGAGGAGCTCCAGCGAAACGGCCATTGTACTGCTGAATCCGGTTCATAACAGGAGAGATTTCTGGTTCATTACGCAGCAGGGAAGCAACTTCAGAAGGCACCAGCAGAGTTATGGAGCGACGGCACAGAGGACAATCGGATGGCCGAAGGACAGATCCATGCAGCCAGACACCCACGATGCAGTGTCCTGAACACAACACAAATAGTAGCATCATGTGACTCGTTAAAATCAACGACATGGCCAAGTTATCTCAGCACACAGCAGCAGAGATTCAATTGTGTTCATGGAGAGTGCATGGGCCAACAAAATGTTTGCAGTCAGTATAACAATCAGCTCGCAAAAAAAAGAACACAATAACATGGCCATGATATGTGAGCACACAGCAGTGCAGCTCAATTTGATTTTGTTCATCTAGAGTCCAGGAGCAGAAAATATGTGCAGCCAATCAAACAATCAGAACAAAACACAATGGCATGACCAAGTTATGTAATCCACTCAGCAGCGGAGATTTATCTTTGTTCATCAAGAGTTCAGGCCGGAGCAGCAAAATGTTTGCTGCCAGTCCGAAGAATCAGCGCAAAACACAATGCCAAGTCTAACATCAGATCTAATTAAGCAAAGCAAGCATATGATCTCATAATCATCTACAGCTGGGTATTCTGAAGGATCATGAAAGCAGCAGGTAGATCTAGTACTAGCGGCAGATGCTCTCGAACATTGGTAGTCCAACAATCTCATATGTATGCAGTTTCCACTAGCACACACATACCACATAGATAACATACGCCCAGCAGCCAACCGATTGAGCAATTCGATATGAAATTAGGTACATTATATCATCAGAGAAGTGCAAAACCCCGACCTCACCAGATCACAAGCACGGACAGCATGCACCAACCAAATCACACTTCACCAAAGCAACAAAGCAAGCGCTAACTAAAGTAATCCACCTCCAATCGGCACATAGCAACCAAATCGCACCTCACCAAAGCAAGCTATGCAAGCACTAACAGTAACAGGGCAATCCATCTCGATTCGGCACGGACGAGCAGAGTAACCACCGATGCGAGCCGAGCCCGCAATCCAACGAAACGCGGCACAGAACATCTGCATCCAACCAACCAACCAGTTCGAACGCAAACCCCACACGGTGGCGACGAAGCACGTGCGGTACGGACGCGAGATTGCGAGGTCGAGCAACCAAATTAAGCAGCACGCGCCAGCCCAGGCGCGAATGCAGGCGGCCGGAGGAGCCTAGCTAGCAGCAGGAGGAGGAAGGAGAGAAGGGGGAAGGTGGCGGCGGGCGCCGGGGGTGAGCGATTACCGCAAAACCAGTGGGAGCAGTTGGCCTGGTGGGGGACGGAGATGTCGAAGCCGCGGCACACGGCGCAGCGCTCGCCGAGGGGAGGCGCCGTCATCTCGATCCCGCGCCCGCGCCCGGCTCTCCTCGAATCTTCTGGAAGGATCCGGAGCCTGCTCGACTCGAGGGTTTTTCCGCACCGCGTGCTTGGCTCGGGGGTGATGGGCATTCTGGGGAGCGGAGAATGCGGGCAGGTATTTATAAAGGCGGCGTAGGGACAAACCGGCGATTCTAGCGTGCACGACAAATAATTTATGGGGATCTGTGCCACTATGTCAGACTACAAATGCCAAAGAGTGGAGCTTGTGTCAGATACGGTATACTCCCTCCATCCGATATTAGGTTGCGCATAATTTTACGTGCTAGTCAAACTATAGAAAGCTTGACCAAAATTATATTTGGTAGGCATTAAAAGAGTACAGTGCAGCCACACCCACTCTATGTCCTACTAGGCTACTAGTAGCCCATGAATTTAGATTTGCCTCCAATAATTAAAACCTTTATAAATTTTGAACCATAATTCTAATTAAAAATTTGTTTGACCATTTTGGTACCTATGGACGAGAGCTTGAAAACAAGACTAACATTGGATATGTTTTAAAAATAATTAATATTTGAAATTTAAAACTTGGTGAAGCTTTGTAAAACTTCGTTAAACTTTGTGAAACAAACGATACAATAAAATTATTTCATGTCTAGTTAAATTATTGTGTTTTGTGGACACCAATGTTTTTCAAATTCATAGAAACAATTCTTTGAGTGTCACCCCAAATTGGCAAGACTTTTACGGAGGTTGATTATGTTCTTATATTTCCAATATATTTAATTTGTTTTTCAAAATGGGGGACTTCCAATATATTTAGTTTGTTGATTATATATTTAATTTGTTCGATCATTAATCTAACATAGTTATCATTGTGTTTCTAGACACAATTGTCTTAAAATTATAATTAAGAAAGGCTTTAATTGTCCATAATTATAAAAGGTTTAAATTGTGTTTCTAGATTTGTGCAACCGTTTATGTTTCTTTGGGCAAGCTTCCAATTATGAAATGCTTAAATTATCCATAATTCTCTTAAATTCAAAACAATTATGTTTGGAGTGCAAAACAACATAACTAAACCTCTTGAAGCACTCTAGAACGTAAATAACCCAAATAAAACTACATAAAAATAATTCTATTTGGAAAATTTGTTTGATTCAACCGACACAAGTCTAAAGTGCATGCACTGACACCCAATAAGACATATACGATGTAAGATGACATGACGAAACTAAATGAATCTGTTTGCATCATACGTGGCTAATTAAAACTCACGTGTGCATGAGTGAGAAAATTTATAACCTCGTCCTTTTATATTTCTTATCAAATGTTTGTACAGTTCTTTGGAATTTTAGTTATTTCTATGTACAAACCAACCCAAGAATGGTAGCAACTTTTAGTAGTCTTGATGAAACATAATGCTCCAACGTTAAAATGATTTTTACTCGATTGCTCGCAATGTTGCTACTGAACTTTGCAACTTCGGTTTTGACAGTCTCCAAACAAACGTCCTAATTGTTATTAACAGATGGGGTGAATTGGATTTTCACACGTTACATTACCCCTTTTTCCAATGTTTATCAGTTAAAGGAATAAAGTAGAAACAATATTTCTGTAACGGGTGCATTGTTAGAAACAGAGAAAAAAATTCTAGATCTAAGAGGAGTACCCAATGCCCATCAGTTAAAGCATGATATCATTATGATGTATTTATAATCGAATAATTATACACAATATTTGATGTTGTGAAGATATAATTTATAGTAGAAGTGGTTTGGGAAGAGAGCTGAACAAACGAGAAGCCAAGGAGTTAATTAAGGAAGAAGAGAGAATATGGCTGTCGTGGGAAAAAGATGAGATGTCAGCGGTGATGGTCTAAAGGCTGACACACAGCCGGAACACACGGAAGAAGAAAGCCAAACAGTCGGGATACACGGAAGAAGAAAGCCAAACAAATACTGTACACTGCATATACGATTGAACAAGGTGGGCCAGCTAATCCTAATCTTAAAACGATCGATCGCGTGCACGCCAGAGTTGCATTTCTGGGCGTAGGGAGGAGGGTGAGAAGACGACCCGATGACTATTCCGTCCAAGCCGAAGCTGATCACCCTCTTTATTAAGGGACAATTGACGACCCCCCCCCCCCCCCCCAGTTGATGATTATGTTGATCATAAACCCCCCTACGCTGTCTCCGACATGTATTAAATTTCACCGATCTATTAGAAATCATAATGACACTATAAAGAACATCACAAGTGATTTTTTTACAAATAGATCTTTAGACCACCTAGCAACGACTACAATCACTAGCACGAATCAAAGACGGGTCGTCTTCCTCGTCACTCCATCACTAGAGGCGGACAAAGCTTGTTGTCATCATATTGATGACAAGTATGCCATGGGGGTCCTCGAGGCGTGGAAAAAAAAGGAAGGGTGAGACGTAAGAATGTCCGGGATGGGGAGTACACATGTTTACCTGGATTCAGATTCGCCTGTGTGAGTTGTGAGATTGCTCGTGCCCTAAAGTTTGCCCGTAGACCGGAGAGAGGCATATCCGGCTACATCACAGATTACAACATAGTCGTAACTGTTACATCTTGTACTCCAAGTATACTGGTATCGAGCTTCAAGTCGGCAACTCTTCTGGGTCTTTCCGTAGCCGGATGGGTCTCTATATGTCTCGTTGACTGAGCTGCCCGTGGAGCCATAGGCTCTAACCACAACTGGGACGCCCTAGTCTTCGACTATAAAAACTAGCCATAACAATGTTGACGACATTGTTAGTCGTAGCGATGTATAGCAACATCGATTCACGAACCTATGGCGCTGCAAGGACTAGGGCGGAAGAAAGTACGCGGTTCAATCCTACAAGGCAGATTCTGCCTCGTCGTGCCACACGAACTTGTCGATTTTCTTCAGAAGTTTGTATAGTGGCATGACTTTTTCACCAAGCCAGCTGATGAATTGACTCACTGCTACGACACAGCAGGTGAGATGTTGCACGTCCTTCAAATGCATAGGTCTGGTTATGTTGATGATCGCCTTGATCTTGTCCTGGTTTACTTCAATGTCTCTCTATGACACAATGAAGCCTAGTAATTTTCTTACTAAAACACCAAAGAAACACTTATTGGGATTGAGCATCATGTTGTATTTTCAGAGGCTGACGAACGTTTCTTCTAAGTAGCCAATAAGGTTGTCTTTCTTTTTCGATATTACCACAATGTCATCCATGCATGCATATACATTGCGTCTGATTTAATCATGGATAAAACACTATATTGTGTGCTAGTACGTAGCTCGTGCGTTTTTAGGCCAAAAGACATTGTTACGTAACAGAAGGTTTTGTACGGTGTGATGAACGAAGTCTTGATTTGATCTGACTCCTTCATCGTGATTTGGTGATATTTTGAATATGCATCGAGAAAGCAAAGGAGTTCCGATCCGACTGTTAAATCGATAACTTGTTCAATCTATGGTTGAGCAAACGGGTCTTTAGGACATGACTTATTCAAGGTGGTACACATGATAAACACAACTTATATGCAAATACATGAGTCGAACGAAAAAAAAAAACATGATCATATAGACCGGATGGAATTATTTGGATTCAGTCTCTTGTTCAATTTGGATTGTATATGGACCAAATTTAGTTTGGCAGTATATGGACTACTCCCTCTTTTCCATAGAATTTTAGATCCCCACTTACCGGTAGTGTGTGCCTTTTGAAGGAGCGCTACCAGTAAGCCTTAGTGCTAATGTGTGTCATTCCCAAACGCCGCCGATAACACTAGTAGTGTGCGGGTTTTTGTGTGCGTCGCTAATGGATTTGCACTATAGACATTTTCCTACTAGTACGAGGTCTAGGACGTAGACGAATGGACGTATTCCAGCGATGGTTACAGATGTGGCAGAGTAGCCTCCCTCACTGGTGGCGGATGGGGAGTAGAGGGACTCTGGCGATGTCGTTCGCGATTGCGGATGGGATGACAGACTAGCATGACTCCGGACATTCACAGACGGGGCGGAGACACTAGCCAAACGGATAACAATAATATTCTTCCTCAATTTATCAAAATTGTTGAATCGTGTGCCTACGAGATAGTTCTACAATACTTTGGTTTTAAAATGCTTTGGACATAGTACAAGTGATTACATTTAGGATATAAAGTACCATATTGATGTGTTCAAATTACTTTCATTCGTATTTTGTATCAAATTTTTATGCTCTAAAATTTGCTCTACCTCAATTTTTTTTCGTCCTTCGCCACTGTCTACATATTATACTAAATCTTATCTCAGTGGTTTCTTGGTTCCGTAACTTCTTGACTTATTTTGTGCCTCTAGTTTTTTTTAAAAAGAGTATATATTAATATCACAGGGATACCAATTACACTCAGTCTCTGTAACAACGCATGCCCTAGCGGTCCTATGGATACACACAGCTCAGAATAAAATAAAATAAAAGTTTCGCTACAGAGAACTAATCCTCAAAGCAACGACACTGACACCATCAGAACAACATCAGTAGTCCTCCACTCCAATAATAACGTCTTCAAGAAGGAAACAGTGCACAAGCGCCGTTGTTGCCCGACCAAAGATCATAGGTTTTCACCCTGGAGAAAGTCCTTGCTCACAAAACAATGCCTTCAACAAGGTCATTGCCAGGCACAACCAGTTAAGACCAGACCTTGGATTTTCACCCTGCAAGATAAGACTGAGAACCCCTGTGTTGTCTTCCCGCACCAACAGTCGCTGCAACGAGTCCCAGATCACGCAGCCAGTCCCAGACGTTGGATTTTGTGCCTCTAGTGGACACTATTAATCCAATTGTTGGCGAACCTTATATGTATGAGATGGTGGTTGTACATTTTGCAATGGATATGGACTATTTGTATCTGTGACAATTGGTGTTCAGTTTAATATATATTGTACTATTGGTTCCCAAACAACTGGTTTTCCTTTGGCCGTTATTAGTATTTTGTAAGATAATATAAAGAATTACACGCATCAATGCGGGCTTCACACTAGACTTCTCTTATTCCATATGAAAGGAGTGCGCAGCATCCAATCTACAAGTGCAATCCATGAGTAGAAAGAGGTTCCATGGATTTGTTCTACTGCAAGAAATCCATTAACATCACTGTATTTACCTTTGAACAGTTTAATTAGCATTCCAGCCAACAAGGAGCATACATGTTGAACCCAAGGCAGACATCAAATGAAAGTATCCAAATCCGTAGGGAATATATTATCCCCGGATGGAATTTGTTCATTGAACTGCAAATGACTAGAGATCTTATTTTTAACGGTATAACTTTTGAAGCCATTCATGATCTTCGCCAATGCTGAGAGTCAGATAGAATAACAAAACTCTTCCGATATAAATAGTGATGCCCATCAGGCACGGTTGAAATGGTAGCATATCATCGCCATCACACAACCAATCACAATTTAGCATAGTTTCTATTTTGCTTCACTCCAAAATCTCAAATTTGAGTACTAATTCTACGATAAACTCTAAGTATAGACTCCCTAGTTAGACCATCCATGGGTTGATGCATGTCTCCTTGGCTAACATAGGAAACCTTCTCTGTAAGTGGTCTGCCTCTTTAACCAGGAAGCGTCTATATATACAACACTACTGCCAAGTGTATCACACATTTTAGATCCGGTGTTATTTGTCATTGTTCTCACCTAACAAACAACTTTCAGTTATTTTTCTTGGACCATCACAATTTTCATGTCATACCCATTGTGCATATGTCATAATTACAACATGAATGAACTTATGGACGTATTTTTGGACGAGGCGCCTGAAGCTTCTCTTGCATGATGCTCTGATGACCTTGAACTCTAGGACTGGAAAACTACATATGTGGCCTATCTCCAAGCGAGGAGTAGAGCAAGAAACTTGTCTGTTTATCTACCTATTATCAGATGTTATCTTAGTGGTTTCCTAGATTCACAAACTTCTTGATTTTCTTTGTACATCAAGATCTATCATAATGTTCCGAAAATACGATAAATCGCTCCCTGAACAAATGCCTGTACATACCAAATGCCCCCCCCCCCCCCTCCCCCCCTTTTACATAGTTTTGTTTGTATTTTGGCTTTGTTTTTTTTCTTTTTGTTAGCTTCAGTTTTCAGTTCTAGCTTTGACCTGTAAAATGTTTCCCGAGATGTTTTTGGCAAAGTGATGGCCATAAAAGAAAACGATCGAGCATAAAAACGTGTGAACAGGGTATAAAAAGCAGTATACGTCTTTTTTTTGTGGTTCTCAAAAGAATTTTCTTGTAATGATGTATTATTTGTTTTTGGTACGTGGGTTATGTTGTAGAGAGACAGCAGTTGGGCAAGTTGGGGCGAGCCGAAAGTTTGGTTCCAGAAGATGGAAAAAAGTACTCCTTCTGTCCAAAAAAGTATTTCACATACTTATCTAGATTCGCACATACTGTATCTGCATAGTAAAACGTGTCTAGATACATGTGAATTTAGACAAATGTGCAACATCTACGAAATGCAATAAATCTGTTTACCTGCAATATGCAATGGTTTTGAAACCGCTACAATGTGCAGCTGTTCTGAAACGGTTACTGCTACTGTGAATCGAAGGTCCTTTGTCCGCAATGTGGGAAGCATCCGCCGTGATCATGCTTCAGCCGTGAGCATGCATCAGGACACTCGTATAGGTACGTAAGAAGCAATGTTGTGTGTTTTCCATTGAACCTTTTTTCCCCTTTTGTCTCGTATTAATAAAAAAGGTTGCCACGCAGTGACCACCGAAATCCCCTACTATATGGACAGCAGCCTCCTAACCCTCTCTAATTGCAAGACGTCCTCTCATTGAAGTATGTCCATATTTATTAAAAATGCTAACTTCTGACAAGCCGAGTGAACCCGTACGGATCGTTGAAGATCTAAGATTTCATCGTTATATATATTGTAAGTCACCGACAGAGATAATTTGTATTCGTGAAATCTTTGGCGTTGTATAAACACTTCCCATATAGTAAAGTTGCGCTGGTTAGCGCCCATGATTTTTTCCTCTCTTTATTGAAGAGGTTTTTCACGTTAAATCGTGTCCTCTGCTGTGATTTTGTTTTCTTTCTACGGTATTTGCTTGTCGAGTTTATAACACCGGGTTTATAGATGTATGACCGTTATTGGCCTGGTCATTGATTGCAGTGTATTCTCTTTTATCAACCTTTGTTTTATCATGTGTTGTAGTTCAATGGGAAGATCAACCTCAATGGTTAATTGCAAGAAGAAATCTTGTGCGTTTTCAGGAAATATGGTTATTAAAATTCAAACTTCTAATTCAGAATAAACATGATTTTCTTTATACCACATTTTACATGTATGACAAGTTAATAATTACAAGGATGCAAGTGGGATGGACATGGGTAGCCCGCCTCCCGACTAACCCTCCCGTTGGGACTAAATTGGACTAACCGGGATGCTAGGAAACGGGACAGGTGGGTTCCGTGGGACCTATGAACTAAATCGCACGTAGAAAATTCAACTACTAGGCCGAGTGCTCAAAACTGCCAAACTAAACTTCGGTCCCCATTTCCTGGAGAGCCTCCTGCATGTTAGCTAGTATTATAAAAGGGATTAATGGGATGCCACTGGTAATTCTTATTATATATTGATCCAAATTCTATAAAGTATAGATTAACTTCTAACGAGCGGAGCAAGACCTGTCGTCAAAAGATATTAATCTGATTTGCTAGCGGGATGGGAGGCAGGATAAGCAGGCAATCCTATCCCACTCGCATCGTTAAATAATTATAAGACCCAGTGGCAATATCGGACATTCGGCTAATTCGTATAGTAAATATCCATATAACGTGTCATGACTCTGGCCAGTTAACTGAGTTCGAATTGAACTTGGAGATGGAGAAAGAACCGGGGGAAGCGTCCAATTATTCCGACTCCAACACAACAAAACAAGTTGCATCATGCTATGTATACATATAAACGTATATATGCACCTAATAACACACGCCTTCATCGATCGGTCATATGCATAGTCGTGGCCTAATCAATCTGGATCGCCCTACGTAGGAACAGAGATGGAAGAGACGAAGCAGGCCAAGATGCTCCCCGACGACGTCCTCCGCGAGATCCTCCTGCGCATCTCCGCCGACGATGTCGCCGCCCTGTTCCGCTGCGGCGTCACGTGCAAGCATTGGCGCGCCCTCGTGTCCGAACGCTCCTTTCTCCGCCGCCGCTGGCCAGATAGAGCGCGCCACCCGTCTTCCCTCCTCGGGTTCTTCGTTCAGCAACAACCATCCGATGACGATGACAACAACAACAACAACAATGGGTCGTTCCAACCGGCCTTCCTCCCGCCGCCGTCGTCTGGATCGGTGCTCGGCTCCCACAGCCGCTCTCTCGCCTCCTTCGTCCCGGGCTTGCCGTACGGCGAACTGGACGGTGCGGTGCCCCTCGCCGCGCGCCACGGCCTCCTCCTCGTGCGCCTATCCCGGCGGTCCAACGACGACCCCGCCCGCTTGGCCGTGTGCAACCTGCTCGCCGGAACATGCGACGTGCTCCCCTCGCTCAACCCCGGAGTTTTCACCGTGAACTGCGCCATTATAACCGGCGCAGACTATCGCTTGGGGCACCATGAGAGGCATTCTCCGTCGTCGCCAGACAGCTACTCCACCTCCTCCTTCAAGGTGCTCGCGATCGTCATCGAGAACTCCAAGAACCATTATCCAGAGTGGAACAACCTCTACACTTTCTCATCCCTTAGCTGGAGCGAGCCCACAAACTGCTTCGACGCATTCCCTTGGCGCGACGAGCCCCACCACGCGGTTCTACAGTGGAGGAACAAGGTCGTCGTGTGCGGCGGCATGGCACACTGGCTCGTGCTGACGGTCTCAAAGCACTACATCTTGCGCGTCAGCATCGATACCGGCGACGTCTCCCTGACGGAGCTCTCGATCCCGGCCGAGAAACTGCATTCCACGACAAGGTGTGGCGAGCCGACACTCTTCGCCACCGCCGCCGGCTCGCTCTCGGTGTTCTGGCTGCAAGAGGAAGGTCTCTCGCTAGATATGTGGGCGCAGGGAGACGATGGAGCATGGCTTCACACTGAAACGGTCGAGCTGAAACCACCGAGGATGATGACGTGGAATGATCCCTCGCGAGTGCACGTGTGGTCAGGGGAGAAGAGCGGCCTGTTGATCGTCATCGACACGTTCCAGTGTGTTCACCTGGTCGACGTGGAAAGCGGGGCCATGGAGGATTTGAGCCAACAATTCCAAAGCTCTTGGGGTATGATGGCTGTTCCTATGGAGATAGACTGGCCTGCCTTGTTCTTGTCCAGGCTTATTGGACGGGGGTAACACTAGCTAGTAGAAGCTTTATCACTTTCTAAACATGCAAATGCGTTGTGTGGATATGGTCGATGTTTCTCGTCAGATCGAGAACCCTAGTCCGTTTCCTTCAAATAAACACAGGAGATTTACTTCATTTTGCTGCTCGGTAGTTTTACTCAATGCGGTTAAATATTCAGAAATATAAAAATACCTATCCTTTTGTATTTTTATCTTACTACTCCCTCCGATCCAAATTAATTGACTTGAACTTGTCCAGAATTAGATGTATCTAGACATATTTAGTACGAGATACATCCGAATCTAGACAAATTCAAGTTAACTAATTTGAATAGGAGGGAGTACTTTATTTCACCACTGTTGTAACTGACAATCACTTTAATATATTTCTTGCAAAAACAATCACTTCAATATTACCCAGATGACCCGTCTATCTTCTGTAGCCATAGAGTTCCTGTTAAGATCATATTAAAAAAGATGACTAAAGTTTTGCCAAACTTTCACTACAGGAAAGAAGTAAGGCGCCGCCGGCCGGCCGGCTACGCCGACGGCCAAATATCGGAACCGTCGGCGTAGCTACCTTTCCTGGCCAGCTGACCAGTCTGGCCGTCGAGGGGCCGTCACAGAGGTGACGGTGCCGAGGTAGCCGTCATGAGAGAGGGTTGCATGACGGTGGCCCTCGGCGTAGGTATAGCCCTCGGCGTAGCATCAGTTTAGACACGGCGATAGAAACGGCGTTTGGCAGCTTTGAAAAAAATTTGTTTGGTTTGTGCCGACGGCCTAGCCTCCAGATTTTTTCCTTTAATCTAATTATTTTTTGAAAAATCATAACTAAATCATTCTAATTCAGAAAAATACAAATAATATATCAAAATTTGCAGAAAAATAAGACCTATCTATCTACACTAAAATATTACACATTTATAAAAATATTAAGTGAAATATAAAACATTATATATAGTTTAAAACGGGCATTATAAATTAAAAAACAATCCAAACAACGTGAAACCTTCGCGTGGTGTCATATTATGTGACATAGTTAGAAAGAAAATATCGAACTTGGTATATTGATTATGTCTCAAAAAACCCTTCACAAAATGACCTATCTCGTTCGAGGTTTCTTGGCTTTCGGGTCAAATGACCAATGTTATGGCTAGAATGAAGGCATAATTTATGATAATGTTTCCATATTGTGCATAAGTGTGCATCATTGGATGGCGAACAATATTTGAGGAGGAAGTATGGTGGAGTATGAGAGAGCTATTAGTGGTCTAGGGTTTAGACACACCAATTAGAAGGCTCTAAACCGAAGGCTAGGGTAATTAGAAGCTCTAAACCAAAACGGCTCTAAACCGGAGGCTTTGGCTAGGGTTTAGATTAGAGGATAGGAACTTGTGTGTCTAGAGGAGGGGGCCCTGCCCCTTCTTTTATAGGTGGGAGGTGCGGCCAAGGGGAGGGAGTCCCTCCCCAACTCGGCCTTGGGTGGTGCGCCGGCTTGGAGAGGAGGGACTCCTCCCCCAAGTCGGTTTCAACCTCCTCTTTCCTCTTTCCCTCACTTTCATGTTTTAGCCGTTTGACTTTTCAAACTTGCTATTTGACTTTTCAGTTTAGGATTCAATTTAATCCTTCATTTGGAACAGCGAGAACACTTAGTACATGATGCAATCATTCCAATATGTAATGACACATTCATGTACCCCTTCCCCCCCGGAGTGTCGGACATTCCGGAACCTTCTAGAACATTCCCGATGAAAACACCGGAATCATTTCCGAACTCCGAAACGGGACTTTCCTTATATGAATCTTATTCTCCGGACCATTCCGGATCACCTCGTGATATCCCGGATCCCATCCGAGACTCCGAACAACATTCGGTCTCTTTCTCATAATACCATAACTACTCAAACAACGTCGAATCCTTAAGTGTGTCTCCCTATGGTTCGTGAATTATGCGGACATGATCGAGACACTTCTCCGATCAATAACCAATAGAGGAATCTGGAAATTCATATGGCTCCCACATATTTCTACGATTACTTTGCGATCGAATGAACCACTTACATACGATACCAATTTCCCTTTGTCTCACGATAGTTTACTTATCCGAGGTTATGATCGTCGGTATCTCTGCATACCTAGTTCAACCTCGTTGCCGATAAGTATTCTTTTCTCGTTCCCGTGATATGTGATCCCTTGTGAGCCAGTCACATGCTTGCAAGCTAATTGGATGACATTTCACCGAGAGGGCCCAGAGTATATCTATCCGTCATATGGATGGACAAATCCCACTCTTGATCCATGTGTTTCAACCAATACTTTCTGAACACTCAATGCCACCTTTATAGCCACCCTGTTACGGTGTGGTGTTTGATGACATCAAAGCATCCATCCGGAAAAGGTGATATGCATGATCTCATGGTCGAAGGAATTAGGTTACTATGTATCAGAAAGCTTATAGCAAATGAGCTATATTAAATGACTTGATCTTTATGCTACGCTTTAACTATAGGAGTATGTCCATCATATCATTCTCCTAATGATATGACCTTGTTGTTAATAACATCTCTATGTTCATGATCAGGAAACCATGATCATATATTAACCAACAAGCTAGTTTAACAAGAGGCTTTACTAGGGACTCTTTTATGTTTACAAATCACACAAGTATTAATGTTTCCGGTTAATACAATTATAACATGGTATGTAAACATTTATCATAAGTATGAAGATATGATAATAACCTACTTTATTATTGCCTCTTGGGCATATCTCCAACAGTCTCCCACTTGCACTAGAGTCAATAATCTAGTTTCAAACCTTTGTGTACCTTTGTGTATTCAACACCTATGGCTTTCCGGTGTTGTATGTACACGATTGCTAGTGGTCAACTGATATCCGGATCTGACACTTCCAGGTCCGTGTGTAATTGCATGTCTTTGCGTCTCTACGCATCACTCATTCTCTAATGAGATGGCTTCGTACAAATTTGGTCCTTTGGTGTGACCTTTAGTTCTTTGGGGTTAAAAACATGTTGATAATATTGTCGTACAATATATCTTCATAGTATTATTCCACTGTGAACTACACATAGTTTGATAACAAACTACTTGACACAAATGCCCTCTTTTGCTGCTAAAATAGCAGTCATATACTTAGCCTTTTGTTGCAGTATCTGTCACAATGTCTTAACTTTGGAACTCATCCAAATCCATTATGGAACTCACTTTCCATTATATTGTGCCACCCTTGGTTTATATTGAGATAAACTTAATTTGTACTTTGTGACAAAACTAGTATCAATGTAGTACTTTTACAATGAACTAACCATCTATTTTGTCACTTCTACAAATAATATACTCTTAGTTCTTCCAAAATATCATAAGAATATCCTTACTATTGTCCAATGATCATCTTATTAATTATTCTGGTATATGCTCATAACTTTTAGAGCATAGGACATATCTGGATTTGTACATATCACAGTATGATTGATATAAATACTCTTTGTGATTTCATACATCAAGTATCAATCTATACTTGAATCTTTGTTTCACTTACCAAGTGTCAATACACTTGAATATATCATCAATATTGAACACATTCAATCGCTTTTGCGACAAGAACCTTTCTTGTAGTTTCTATATTGAACTCATTCAATATCTCATCTATGTACTTCGGCACAACCATATTGGCGTCTATTGATGCCAATTATTTGGTTTTGCCTAAGTCTTTCATCGAGATGAAATTCTTATCTGTGTTAATAAAAGATACATCACTTCCAATCAACAATATGTCTTCTACATCATGTATTAGAAATATGTCTTAGCGCTCCCACTTAATTTCTTGCAAATGCAAGCATCTTCATTGTCTCTGATGAAATTAAACTCTTTTAACAGTTTCATCATAATGAAGATTCCAACTCCGCTATGCTTACTTCAACCATTGAAGTTTGCATATGTTTTTAGCATCCCTTGAATTTAACAAAAACCCTTTGGACCGTGTCATGCACACGTCCTAGGTAACCCTTCTATTAGAAGAACTTTTTTTTGTTTATCCAACACATAACAAAATTTTATGTCGTGGTTGCTACATTAATCCGTCTAGAATAAATATCGCTAAGAAAGATCAAATCTTGTTATAGTCAATCCTTGAACATTGTTGTGAACTCTTTCCCAACATGTCGACCATTTCATAGATGAAACATCCATGTCTATTTCTTTATAGATCCAGACACAACTGTAAGGTCTTACACCTTTCTCGAGGGTCCTTCAAGTTCAAAACTTGATTTCTCGTGTATGGAACTATCACGGATTTTATGGCTTCAAGCCATTTGACGGAGTCAGGGCTCATCATCGCTTCTTTGCACGTAGTCGGATCATTATTGTCAAATAATGATTTAACTCTCAAATCTTGGTATTTGATTGTTCATCCGACCTACTTGTTTCAATAGGAACTTAGATCTCTGTGACCACAACCTTTGAAGTACGCGAGCCATGAGCATTGTTTGCTAACTCCGGAACACTTTTCTAAGTACTTTGCACTTGCACATATAGCTAAGGTTCTTTTAACCTTATCAAAGTTCTATTGTCCTCCCTTAACTTTTCACGAAAAATTCCTTCTCAAAGAAACTTGACGTTCTAAGCAACAAACACTTTTGTCTCGGTGTTTATGGAGGAATACTTAACATTATACAAAGACAGTTCATCCGACTTTGGTTGCACACATCTTTTTATGCATAGCATACCAATGTTTTATGAAAGGACTACTTGGGTTTTATCCCAAACCATAACCTTATATGGTGTCATTTCAGCGGATTATGATGAAGCTCTTTTCAAAGGAAAACGGTAATCTCTAAAGTTTTTAATCTTTAAAATATAATGGCAGTTTTATGAATTATACCTTTGATCTTACCATGTCAAACAAGGTTTAATTACATACCTCGAACGCCTCCATACCCTTATGGTGTTTCGGAAATGCAAATCCAGAACGATTCCTTAAATCTTAGGTATTATGCTAAACTCAGTAACTCAAATATCTTCCTTTATGATCTTTATCATAAACTGTTTATATTCTTGTTACAATGATTTTGCACTTCATCTTGAAAGTCTTTGAACTTTTCAAATGTTTCATAATTTATCCTTATTAAGTAAATATTCATATATTCACTCAAATTCTCGGAGAAAGCATATGAAGTTGAAATCCATCGCTTTTGACTACACATGATGGACTTTGTACAACAATATGTACAATTTCAATAAGCTAGTCATTCGCTCCTTTTGGCCTATGAGCGAAGTTTTAATTATCTCTAGGAAAGTTTCTGGCGTCATTTGATCAAAATCAAATAGACTCCAAAATTCCATCCATATGGAGTTTCTTCATGTTTTCTTTCCAGTATAATTTAAACTGCGATGTCACTTCCTAACTGATCTTTCAATCAATTTGTCTTTCGACATTTTTAGCACTAGTTTTATGGATGTGATTTCTCCAACGAGATTTTATGAATCATCCATCTTTTATGGATTACGGCAATTATTTGAACAACCCTTTTGTTCTCATAATACCTGATAAAACAAATCTTGAAGGCAAGCTTTGATGTTTAACGAGCAACACAATAACCCTTTATTTTGTTCTCGATGAACATCATCACATATTCTTTTGCTAGTTACTTAGGCCATTGTAGTTCATGAATTGTGTTGTTTCGTATGACGATTCACACCAACAAATTCAGTATCAAATACTTAAGAACCACATTGTTTAATAAGCAAAGAATATAGCCATAACATGTATATCATCTATATACTTAAACTGAACAATTCTAGTCTTTTCTTTTACGCCATATATTCATGAGATTCTCTTTCAAGATTTCCTTTTACATTTGAAAGAATCTATCAACATCAATAGTGGAGTCATACATATGACACATAGTCCAAAGCGTGTATAGTTAAATACCAATGTCTTTGGACTTGCACTTTGAAGTAGATCACCATTATCAAATGTTTGGTGTTCTTTCAAATTCCTTTCTTTAGTAATCTCTTGGTGTAGTAAACATTTCACCTACATCAAATATTCACCCTTATCATGGATTTATCCATGATCAAGCTACTTTTAGCTTGCAACGGTGAATCGCAAGTATAATGTTGCTCTCCAAAGCCTTTTGGAGGATTAGTACAACTAGTGTCTCCAACCTTTTGCAAATTCTCATCAAATATGAGAACATGACTTTTGCCATATTATACTCTATCATGTTGCAACCAGAACTTCGTTTCAGATATCACAATATCTTCCACACATCATGGTTTCTGAAACAACTCTTTCAGATCCTAGATAACCTTGATATTAAGAGAATCCTTTGAATATCAAGAATCATCGAGACAAACATGATACTTATATACTAACATTGGAATTGTTACTCTTGATTTTAATACCAACTATTAAACTTCATGGAGTAATCAAAACTTACTGAAAGTTTGCAATGGGACTTTTAAACTTTAGATTAACACTTCAAAACAATACGATACCAGTTCGTAAAGTAACTAACCAGAATTCTATAGTTCTATCATCTCAACTACAACTAAGCGCAAGGTGGTAAACGGATGCCAATGACTACAACAACTATGCAAATTCACTTTGATTTAGTTTATGATAAATTGAGTTCTAATTAATAATTAAATTAATATAGGTGAACTCCCACTCAAAACAATATCCCTCACATTGTTTTAGTGATCACACGAACCAAATCCACCACATCAAAACCGATCATCACGAGAGTTGATATAGTTTCAATGGCGAACAATCAACATGTTCATCATATCTACTATATGATTCATGCTTTACCTTTCGGTGATCTGTGTTCCGAGACCATGTCTGTACATGCTAGGCTCGTCAAGATCAAACCTTAGTTTCCGTATGAGCAAATCTGGCTTGCTCACATTGTATACACTTGCGTAATCTAACACACCCGATCATCACGTGGTGCTTTGAAACAACAAGCTTTAGCAACGGTGCTAACTAAGGGTGAACACTTTATGACTTGAAATTCATGTGCATGAGGGATCATCTTATAATGCTACCGTCGTCTACTAAGCAATACAAGATGCATAAAGGATTAACATCACATGCAATTCATAATATGTGATATGATATGGCCTTTCTTCTTTGTGCTTCCGATCTCCATCTTCAAGCACGAACATGATCTCCATCATCACCGGCATTGCATCAAGGTTAATGACGCTTCTCCATGGTTGTCGTCCACCGGCTTCAACTATTACAACCTCTTTGAATAGACACGCGGGTCTTAACATAAATTAAAGACAACCATATGGCTCCTGATTGCCGACTTACAATAAGGAACATTGCATACATCATATATAATCACAATCATGGCCATATCACATCATCGCACACCGCAAAACAAAGTTAGACGGCTCTACTTTCTTTGCATTTTTACGTGGTTTGGGGCTTTCTATAAGTGTCGTTCTAACTACGAACAAGAACCACAACATTGATACTAGCATTGTTGATCGCCGTTGTAAATTGGATCTTAACTATGCTAGGAGAAACAGCACCATAAAGCCACTTATGCAACACAAGTTGCATGTCAAGCGTGGAGCAAGTCTCATGAACGATGTCATGTAAGGTTAGCCCGGGCCGCTTCATCCCAACATACCGCAAGATGCAAAGTACACAAGAAGCAATCGACAATAAAAGCATCAATGCCCACAATGACCATTGTGTTCTACTCGTGCAACAGATCTACATATAGACACGGCTCTGATACCAGTGTAGGGGTTCGTAGCATGGAAAACAAAATTTTTCTATCGCATACAAACAAACAAGCCAAGATCTATCTACTAGATTGTAGCAATGAGTCGATGGAATAACTTACCCTCGAAGATTCCAAAGCGGTTAACGAGAGCAGATTCTCGTGGGTGATGTAGTCGTACTCTTTGCGATCTCAAGATCGCATAGACGATCCTTCCGGCGCCACGTTCCGGCAGCGCTCCCTGATCGGTCACGTTAAATTTTCGGAAGACCTTCCTCTCCCTTGTTCCAAGAAAATGGAGGTTGTAGCACTCTCTCGCGATTCCAAGAAGACAACAAAGGTGGTACCGAAGTAGAGGAGATCATGAGGCCTTAAGCGGGCGAGTATGGTGGAGTATGAGAGAGCTATTAGTGGTCTAGGGTTTAGACACACCAATTAGAAGGCTCTAAACCGAAGGCTAGGGCAATTAGAAGCTCTAAACCAAAACGGCTCTAAACCGGAGGCTTTGGCTAGGGTTTAGATTAGAGGATAGGAACTTGTGTGTCTAGAGGAGGGGGCCCTGCCCCTCCTTTTATAGGTGGGAGGTGCGGCCAAGGGGAGGGAGTCCCTCCCCAATTCGGCCTTGGGTGGTGCGCCGGCTTGGAGAGGAGGGACTCCTCCCCCAAGTCGGTTTCAACCTCCTCTTTCCTCTTTCCCTCACTTTCCAGTTTTATCCGTTTGACTTTTCAAACGTGCTATTTGACTTTTCAGTTTAGGATTCAATTTAATCCTTCATTTGGAACAGCGAGAACACTTAGTACATGATGCAATCATTCCAATATGTAATGACACATTCATGTACCCCTCCCCCCCTGGAGTGCCGGACATTCCGGAACCTTCTAGAACATTCCCGATGAAAACACCGGAATCATTCCCGAACTCCGAAACGGGACTTTCCTTATATGAATCTTATTCTCCGGACCATTCCGGATCACCTCGTGATATCCCGGATCCCATCCGAGACTCCGAACAACATTCGGTCTCTTTCTCATAATACCATAACTACTCAAACAACGTCGAATCCTTAAGTATGTGTAACACCCTCAGAATCGGACCTATGCAAGTTTGAGCAAAATTCGCCAAACCCGCATAGAAACGATTCAAAGGTGCCCACCAGGCACTTTCGTATGGTGGAAAGCGGTAATAACATTACACAACAGTCCTCGATGGGACCCACGAGCGATATATATATAGCGGCGACTCAAGGAGCCAAGAATACGATATAATATACAAAGATCCAAATCACCTTGAAAACGATAGGCGTCCAGCTACGGACAAGATGCAAATGGGGCTAAGAGCCTCAAGAATAACCAATGGCGTCCATAACCTGCCAGCCGGAAGGGTAACCTCGCTAACGGCGTCGATCGCAAACCCGCTTAACAAAGGGGTGCCGACAAAGGGCAAAGCGAAAACAAAGAAGGAGCGTCGATCTGAGGCGAAGACAGCGAGGCTAGAATTCGGCGGTCCTCGCCTACATAGGTATGGTGGACTGAAGCGGCAGCATGCACTAAACAACCTATAGAGACTCGGAACAACTGGCGGATATCAGAGAGGGATAAGAGTGACCTAACCGGATCCAACCTGAAGCTACCACCAAACAAACCCATCCTGGTGTTTCCCCCTCGAGACCAAACGAGGAAGTCCACCGAGGAACTCACACGGTTGGCAATTTTATTTATTCAGTTATAGTTGCGGCACTTTACTAGTCAGGTTTAGATAATCGTCCTGATAAAGTAAACAGTGGGCACTTTTAGTTAATCATTCCGTTGTAGTTGCGGCAATTACTAATCAGATACATTTAACATGAGATAACCCATAAACCCAGCAGTTGGTGGTACTTTTATTCAGCCAATTCGTTGTAGTTGCAATAGTTACTAGTCATGTACAATTGTCGCAAGCGACACTCCAACAAGCAATTGTGGGCAGTATTAATTAGCCATTCCATTATAGTGAAGCTGATTACTAGTCATTATAAGTCAAATTTATAACAGTAAACTTTAGTTATGCTTGTCTATGATCGAGAAACTGTGCTCCAAGTCGTCCATATCCGCGGACACGGCTTTCAGAAAGTTTTACCCGGCCGGGGTGCACCAATAGCAACACACACTCGATCAACCTCGGAAAAACCAAATCAAAACCCAACGAGGCCTTCACGACACAGCAATCACAAGATTCAGAAATATTTCAGGGCCACCTTTGAGTAGAACCATAGCGGAGTAGGCAAGCTCGAGACGGCCTCAAGGTCTGCGTCAATGGTCAGAGCGATCGGAACCCCAAACGGGCTGGTCGACACAGCGTAATCACTCCGCTTCCTAAAGCGGTGTGCAAGACTCGCACAATCGTAAATAAAGCGAAAGCATGGCATAAGTGGGATAGTAATAAAACCTCAAACTAGTTTGTGGCCCCAAGAAATAAGACGGAATCAAGCTCGGTGAGGGTCCCATATACCTCCGGATGTGGATAGCGCGATAAATCAAGGAACAGAATCAAGTACTCGGTCTTACGGGACACAAGTGGGCGTTCGAAACCAAATATTATCTATCACCCACCGATGCCTGCTTATTCAATTTTAGTTGTTAAACAAAAATTAAAGTGACGATAAGTAAAACTAGAATCATCTCCAACATCAACATGCGGCAATACATCAGAATCGTGGCATATGGCGGCACACATCAGCACTTGAGCAAGCAACTACGACGCGCAAGTCCAACTATCTACCAAACAACAGGTAATAGGATGTGTCCAAGGCAAATATAGGGCTGCGCGGTATATCACAGGTACGGAAACTAAAGCATCGCAACACAGATAGCAATAGATCAACAGGAGGGAATAAAGACTATAAAAGTAAGATAGGTAGAAAGAGGGAGATGCTCGCCTGAAAACATTGTCGAAGGATTTTCCCCGAAGATCGGGGCGAAGCTCACATCAACTCAACGGTCTTATCCGCGAAGAAGCAAAACACTAGAAGGAACACCGGATGCAATATTTAATACAACGGCGGAAGATCGTCATGATGCATGTATAATGCATGGCATGGCAAGGATGCGATGCAATTAGGTCAAATTAAGTGGAACCGGGGTCCCGACAATTAGTTAGGTGGTTCATGTTATTTAGCTACCCTGCATTTTTAAATGTTGTATTAACATGGCAAGAGATTGTATCGGGTTCGCTACACCAATTTAAATGAGGCCAATATGAGACTAGATTTGCCCGCATATGGGCCCCATATTTAATTATTAGGTGAAACGGCATAAGGCCCCCAAACCACAGGCAAGGATGCATGTATGAACAATTTAATATGCGACAAGTTGTGTTATGATATAAAATAGGGTTCGAGAAAAGGTTCACACATTAGGGTTCTCGACGTTCTTGGGGTTCCGGTTGAGGTCGGTCTCGGGAGGTTCGAGCTGGGTACGGGGTTGGTGAGCGTTCTCGGTCACGGGGCAGATCTTGTCGCATTCGCGGTCTTCGGGTCATGTCGGCGGTCGTGGCATTCGGGATGAAGTACTTGTCGTTCTGCGTCGATGTTCTTATCGACCGGGTTCGGAAACGGTCTTCAGGGTTCGCCATCGGGTCCGCGGATCAGGGTCTTCGAATTCCGTGAGGAAGAGCTTGTAGTTCCAGGGTCTTCGGCCTCGATCATCGGAATCCGTGAAGGAGGCCTTGGCGTCCGGGGTGCGGTACTTGGCCCGCATGTGGCCTTAGGGTTCGATGACGATGATCTTGTTGTCGAGAGAACTTGTCGGGTTCGCGTAACGGTCGGTCTTGGCGTTCCGGCCATCTTCGGTCTTCGGATCAAGAGGTTCGGGGCCTTACGGGGTTCGTCTTGCCGGATCGGTCTTGACATCTGGGGTGGATCTTGGGGTTTCAGTGGGCGTTCTTGGCGTTGGAGAGTTACACAATCCGTGGCGTCCGTGAGGCAGCTCTTGTGGGTCCTTGGAGGTCTTGGTGGCCGGGCACAGACACACAAGGGAGGCCAAGGCGGAGTTGACCGACGATGGAGAGGCGGTGGCAGGGCTCGATGCGGCCAGGCGAACGGAGCAGGCCCACGGTGGGGTCCGCGGTGGCGCCAGGGAAGGCGCGGCACAGGGAACGCCTTCAGCCATGTGGCTAGGAGCCTGGAGGAGTCTTTGGCGGGGAAGCAAGGGTGAGGGGCGCAGCGGTGGCGTGAGTCTTGGTGCGTGGGCCAGAGGCGGGGCCCACGGGCAGGGAGAGGGTTAGTGGTAGCTGCGCGTGTAGTGTGTGCGTGTTAGGTGTGTGTCGGTTTGGGGGCAGAGTGTGGCCTGAGAGAGAGAGGGGAGAGAGAGAGAGGGAGGGGTGAGGGGTTAGGTGCTGATGTGGCCTGGTGGGATTGGTAGAGGGGAGAGGTAGGGTGACGTGTCAGCGTCTGGTTGGCCAGGATGATGTGGCCAAGGAGGGTGGGTAGTTTTCTGGGTAGGTCTAGGATTATGGGTGGGCTGGTTGGGCCGATTTAAAATAAACAGGGGGGTCGTTCGGGTCGCTTCGGCCCGTTCATCGCCTACCAAAATAATTATAATTTTATTTAATTTAATTGGGCGTTTGCAAACCGGCAATGGACAAAACAAAATATTCCGGGACCGGTTCGTGTTTGAATAAGATGGGGCGTTTAGAAAACAAAGACGGGTTTTGCAAACATAGTTTTGGCAAACAATGCATGATGATGACGATGCAATGCACAAATTCAACGCGATTTTCTAGTAGTGGTTTTGCGGGATGCCACATTTCGACACCACTAACAAGGGATCTCGCCCTCGAGATCCGCCTCATGGTACCGGAAAGAAGGTCGGCGTTCTCCGTCTTCACGCTTTGTGTAGATCCTCGCGACACCACTAACGAGGGTTCCTTCTTCATCTTGAAATCGGCGACACCACCAACAAAGGGTCGTTGTTCCTGATCGTCGAGCGAGCACTCCGGAAACAAAAGGTCGAAGGTAGAGGTATCACAAATAAAGCCACCCCTAACTTCCGTTAGAAGAGGGAAAAGTTACATGGATCCACCAGTTCGATGTACAGAGCGAACAGTAAGAGTCGGGTAGGGTGATCAGTCCATCCCGGACCCAACTATCAACTCTATACATGGGTAGGAGAATCAGGCAACTCAACTCTCGAGATTTAGACTGAAGACCTTCATAGGTGGTATCCGGAACAAAGGGATGCTGCCAGCCGAATCGTATGAAAAACACACTGATTAGGTTTCGCGATGGTTCCATTGGCAAGAGCAACACGTGCTCAAGGTCGACTCCAACTTCACCAAAGCTCGTCCTTCTCATCTGTTTTTCAACGACACCGATATCCGGCAAGGAACACATATGGATAAAGAGCTCAAGAACAAAAGATTGGAGGAAGGGTACAACAGACAAGCTGCAGATTGATGATCGTAGCACCTCCGTTACAAAAGAGAGAAAGCGAAGCCCTGAAGGTACGACGGAAACCCAACCACGAGAAATCCTGGACTCGAAGAGAGAGAAGAGAGTGGATTCAAAACACGTAGAGGTAAGAGAGGAACAGCAAAGGGGTAAGGAGTAAAATCAGACCTATTCAGAACTATCCAACCGATTTTCGAACATAGTTTTGACTCTCTACTTCGGCCGTTAGCTAGGTTATCCTACAGGATGGACTTGTGGGGTATCGCAACTGCTGAGCTCTGATACCACTCTGTAACACCCTCAGAATCGGACCTATGCAAGTTTGAGCAAAATTCGCCAAACCCGCATAGAAACGATTCAAAGGTGCCCACCAGGCACTTTCGTGCGGGTGGAAAACGAGTAATAACATTACACAACAGTCCTCGATGGGACCCACGAGCAGATATATATATAGCGGCGACTCAAGGAGCCAAGAATACAGATATAATATACAAAGATCCAAATCACCTTGAAAGCGATAGGCGTCCCTACGGACAAGATGCAAATGGGGCTAAGAGCCACGAAGAATAACCAATGGCGTCCATAACCCTGCCAAGCCGGAAGGTAACCACCTAACGGCGTCGATCGCAAACCTGCTTAACAAAGGGGTGCCGACAAAGGGCAAAGCGAAAACAAAGAAGGAGCGTCGATCGAGGCCAAGCACGGCGAGGCTAATCGGCGGTCGCCTACATAGGTATGGTGGGTGAGCGGCGGCATGCACTAAACAACCTATAGAGACTGGAACAATGGCGGATATCGAGAGGGATAAGAGTGACCTAAGGATCCAACAAGCTACCACCAAACAAACCCATCTGGTGTTTCCCCTCGAGACCAAACGAGGAAGTCCACCGAGGAACTCACACGGTTGGCAATTTTATTTATTCATTATAGTTGCGGCACTTTACTAGTCGTTTAGATAATCGTCACGATAAAGTAAGCGATGGGCACTTTTAGTTAATCATTCCGTTGTAGTTGCGGCAATTACTAATCGGATACATTTAACATGAGATAACCCATAAACCCGGTTGGTGGTACTTTTATTCACCAATTCGTTGTAGTTGCAATAGTTACTAGTCATGTACAATTGTATGGCGACACTCCAACAAGCAATTGTGCAGTATTAATTAGCCATTCCATTATAGTGAAGCTGATTACTAGTCATTATAAGTCAAATTTATAACGATAAACTTTAGTTATGCTTGTCTATGATCGAAACTGTGCTCCAAGTCGTCCATATCCATGGACACGGCTTTGAAAGTTTTACCGGCGGTGCACCAATAGCAACACACTCGATCAACCTCGGAAAAACCAAATCAAAACCCATGAGGCCTTCACGACACGGCAATCACAAGATTGAAATATTTCAGGGGCCACCCTTTGAGTAGAACCCAGCGGGTAGGCAAGCTCGAGGCGGCCTCAAGGTCTGCGTCAATGGTCTGAGTTGGGAACCCCCAACGGGCTGGTCGACAGCGTAATCACTCCGCTTCCTAAGCGATGCGATGCGTACCTCTCACAATCGTAAATAAAGCAGTAAAGCATGGCATAAGTACAGGATAGTAATAAAACCTCAAACTAGTTTGTGGCCCCAAGAAATAAGACGGAATCAAGCTCTGAGGGTCCCATATACCTCCCGGATGTGGATAGCGCGATAAATCAAGGAACAGGAATCAAGTACTCGGGGTCTTACGGGACACAAGTGGGCGTTCGGAAACCAAATATTATCTATCACCCACCGATGCCTCTGCTTATTCAATTTTAGTTGTTAAACAAAAATTAAAGTGACGATAAGTAAAACTAGAATCATCTCCAACATCAACATGCGGCAATACATCAGCAACTGTGGCATATGGCGGCACACATCAGCACTTGAGCAAGCAACTACGACGCGCAAGTCCAACTATCTACCAAACAACAGGTAATAGGATGTGTCCAAGGCAAATATAGGGCTGCGCGGTATATCACAGGTACGGAAACTAAAGCATCGCAACACAGATAGCAATAGATCAACAGGAGGGAATAAAGACTATAAAAGTAAGATAGGTAGAAAGAGGAGATGCTGCTTTGAAAACATTGTCGAAGGATTTTCCCGAAGATCGGGCGAAGCTCACATCAACTCAACGGTCTTATCATGAAGAAGCAAAACACTAGAAGGAACACGGATGCAATATTTAATACAACCGCGGAAGATCGTCATGATGCATGTATGATGCATGGCATGGCAAGGATGCGATGCAATTAGGTCAAATTAAGTGGAACCGGGGTCCCGACAATTAGTTAGGTGGTTCATGTTATTTAGCTACCCTGCATTTTTAAATGTTGTATTAACATGGCAAGAGATTGTATCGGGTTCGCTACACCAATTTAAATGAGGCCAATATGAGACTAGATTTGCCCGCATATGGGCCCCATATTTAATTATTAGGTGAAACGGCATAAGGCCCCCAAACCACGAGCAAGGATGCATGTATGAACAATTTAATATCGACAAGTTGTGTTATGATATAAAATAGGGTTCGAAAAGGTTCACACATTAGGGTTCTCGGCGTTCTTGGGGTTCCGGGGTTGGGGTCGGTCTCGAGGTTCGGCTGAATGCACGGGGTTCGTGAGCGTTCTCGTCACGCAGATCTTGTCGCATCGGTCTTGGTCATGTCGTGTCGTGGCATTCGGATGAAGTACTTGTCGTTCTCGTCGATGTTCTTATCGACCGGGTTGAACGGTCTTGAGGTTCGCCATCGGGTCCGCGGATCGAGTCTTCATCGTGAGGAAGAGCTTGTAGTTCCAGGGTCTTCGGCCTCGATCATCGGAATCCGTGAAGGAGGCCTTGGCGTCCGGGGTGCGGTACTTGGCCCGCATGTGGCCTTAGGGTTCGATGACGATGATCTTGTTGTCGAGAGAACTTGTCGGGTTCGCGTAACGGTCGGTCTTGGCGTTGCCATCTTGGTCTTCGGATCCGAGAGGTTGAGGCCTGACGGGGTTCGTGGCGCCGGATCGGTCTTGACATACGAGGTGGATCTTGGGTTTCGGTGGGCGTTCTTGGCGTTGGAGAGTTACACGAATCAACGTGGCGCGTCCGTGAGGCAGCTCTTGTGGGTCCTGTTGAGGTCTTGTGACGGGCTTGGCACAGACACACAAGGGAGGCCAAGGCGGAGTTGACGGACGATGGAGAGGCAGTGGCGGGGCTCGATGCAGCCTTGGCGAGAGCAGGCCCAGGTGGGGTCGCGGTGGCGCCAGAGCAGCGGCACAGGGAACGCCTTCTGTGGGCTCGAACTGGGAGGTCACTGGCGGGGAAGACGACAGGTGAGGGCCTTGGCGCGGTGGCGTGAGTCTTGTGCGTGCGTGTGGAGGGGCGGGCCTGAGGCGAGAGGGTTAGTGGTAGCTGCGCGTGTAGTGTGTGCGTGTTAGGTGTGTGTCGGTTTGAGGCAGTGTGGCACGAGAGAGAGAGAGGGAGGGGTGAGGGGTTAGGTGCTGATGTGGCCTGGTGGGATTGGTAGAGGGGAGAGGTAGGGTGACGTTTCAGCGTCTGGTTGGCCAGGATGATGTGGCCAAGGAGGGTGGGTAGTTTTCTGGGTAGGTCTAGGATTATGGGTGGGCTGGTTGGGCCGATTTAAAATAAACAGGAGGGTCGTTCGGGTCGCTTCGGCCCGTTCGACTGCCCCGCCCAAAATAATTATAATTTTTATTTAATTTAATTGGGCCGTTTGCAAACCGGCAGCGGACAAAACAAAATATTCCGGGGACCCGGTTTCCGGTGTTTGAATAAGATGGGGCGTTTAGAAAACAAAGACGGGTTTTGCAAACATAGTTTTGGCAAACAATGCATGATGATGACGATGCAATGCACAAATTCAACGCGATTTTCTAGTAGTGGTTTTGCGGGATGCCACAGTATGTCTCCCTACGGTTCGTGAATTATGCGGACATGATCGAGACACTTCTCCGATCAATAACCAATATAGGAATCTGGAAATTCATATGTCTCCCACATATTTCTACGATTACTTTGCGATCGAATGAACCACTTACATACGATACCAATTTCCCTTTGTCTCACGATAGTTTACTTATCCGAGGTTATGATCGTCGGTATCTTTGCATACCTAGTTCAACCTCGTTACTGATAAGTACTCTTTTCTCGTTCCCGTGATATGTGATCCCTTGTGAGCCAGTCACATGCTTGCAAGCTAATTGGATGACATTTCACCGAGAGGGACCAGAGTATATCTATCTGTCATATGGATGGACAAATCCCACTCTTGATCCATGTGTTTCAACCAATACTTTCTGAACACTCAATGCCACCTTTATAGCCACCCTATTACGGTGTGGTGTTTGATGACATCAAAGCATCCATCCGGAAAAGGTGATATGCATGATCTCATGGTCGAAGGAATTAGGTTACTATGTATCAGAAAGCTTATAGCAAATGAACTATATTAAATGACTTGATCTTTATGCTACGCTTTAACTATAGGAGTATGTCCATCATATCATTCTCCTAATGATATGACCCTGTTGTTAATAACATATCTATGTTCATGATCGGGAAACCATGATCATATATTAACCAACAAGCTAGTTTAACAAGAGGCTTTACTAGGGACTCTTTTATGTTTACAAATCACACAAGTATTAATGTTTCCGGTTAATACAATTATAGCATGGTATGTAAACATTTATCATAAGTATGCAGATATGATAATAACCTACTTTATTATTGCCTCTTGGGCATATCTCCAACAGTGGGTCAGATATGAACTACAGGTACATGATCGGATGCTCATGATTTTTTACAAAAATCATTTTTAGGTTCAAAATATGTTGTTTCATCATAGATCCACTTCAAGTTTAGCGAGTCTCAGCCCCGAGCTAAGAATCTTCATGCCCGCCCTTTGACAAAGTTTAACGATAGTTTAAAGCGGGCATTATAAATTTAAAAACGATCCAAACAACATGAAACCTTCGCGTGGTGTCATATTATATGACATAGTTAGAAGGAAAAATATCGAACGTGGTATATTGATTATGTCTCAAAAAACCCTTCACAAAATGACCTTTCTCGTTCGAGGTTTCTTGGCTTTCGGGTCAAATGACCAATGTTATGGCTAGAATGAAGGCATAGTTTGTGATAATGTGTTCATATTGAGCATAAGTATGCATCATGGGATGGCGAACAATGTTTTAGGAGGAAGTTTTCCTTTGTGTCGCACCAAAAAGGCGTTTTCCATTTTCCGAGTGCAAAAAACGGACGGTTTTGTGAAGCAACCACCAAATGGCTAATTCAAAATACTACCGTCACATTTAAAAAAAAATACTAGGCCACCTTACATGGATAATGTCATAACAGGGGGATCTCAAACATTTCCGTCTATCCCTGGTGAAAAAGACAAATTCCTGCCTAATCGGTAGGAAGTGGGTCAGATATAAACTACAGGTACATGATCGGATGCTCATATTTTTTTACAAAAATCATTTTTAAGTTCAAAATATGTTGTTTCATCATAGATCCACTTCAAGTTTAGCGAGTCTCAGCCCCGAGCTAAGAATGTTCAGGCCCTCCCTTCGACAAAGTTTAACGATAGTTTAAAACGGGCATTATAAATTCAAAAACGATCCAAATAACATGAAACCTTCGCGTGGTGTCATATTATGTGACATAGTTAGAAGAAAAATATCGAATTTGGTATATTGATTATGTCTCAAAAAACCCTTCATAAAATGACCTATCTCGTTCGAGGTTTCTTGGCTTTCGGGTCAAATGACCAATGTTATGGTTAGAATGAAGGCATAGTTTGTGATAATGTGTCCATATTGAGAATAAGTATGCATCATGGGATGGCGAACAATGTTTTAGGAGGAAGTTTTCCTTTTCGTCGCACCAAAAAGCCGTTTTCCATTTTTCCAGTGCAAAAAATGGACGGTTTTGTGAAGCAACCACCAAATGGCTAATTCAAAATACTACCGTCACATTTTTCAAAAATACTAGGCCACCTTACATGGATAATTTCATAACAAGGGGATCTCAAACATTTCCGTCTATCCCTGGTGGAAAGGACAAATTCCTGCCGAATCGGTAGGAAGTGTGTCAGATATGAACTACAGGTACATGATCGGATGCTCATGATTTTTTACAAAAAATTATTTTAGGTTCAAAATATGTTGTTTCATCATAGATTCACTTCAAGTTTAGCGAGTCTCAGCCCTGAGCTAAGAATTTTTATGCGTGCCGTTTTAAACGGGCAAATGAAATTATGATAAGAATCACAACATAGTTTGTGATAAGTTGATATTGATATCATATTTGGATTCCTCTCATTTTTCTAATCAATTTAGACATATTATTTGCCAAATTCTGATTTACAGATTTAAAGATAATAATTATTCCATATTAAATAAAAAATACAAAAAATAAATAAAATCATTATATTTTTATTTGAATTCAATAATATTTTTACTTATTCATTGTTGTTTACTTAAATAATTGCTTATAATTTCAAAAAATACAACCATGTGACATGATGATATAAGACTCAATAGGAATGATATCATAGTATAGACAACAATGTATAAATTGCTTTGCAGGAAGAGATTCTGAAGGAACGAGAAAGTTAAGCGTGCTAGAGCTGGAGTAGTGCTAGGATGGGTGACCGAAGGGAACTTTGACTAAGACTGCAATTTAATCAATTATTAACTATAAATAGTGTTAAAATGATTAAAGCGAGAGATTAAGGAGTCAAACAATTCAAAGATAAAAAAATATAAAAAATAAAAAATAAAAAAATTTAGGCTCGGCGTAGCTCCATTCCTATGCCGACGGCCTGGCTGTCGGCATAGCTTCAGGCTAGACCGTTATCGAAGACGGCCGTTGACTGACATGTGGGACCTGTTGGAAGACACTATGCCAAGGGGGGAGGGCTGTGCCGACGAGGACATACGCCGAGGGGGCTACGCCGACGGGCCCGTCGGCACAGCCTGTGCCGACGGCAATTTGTCGCTATGCCGACGGCAGCCGGCCGTCGGCGTAGTAAAAATTTCATTAGTGTTTTAATCTTTAAAAAGATGACCGAAAGCGGAGCTTGTTTACTTTTGGAAAACTAGTGGGTTTTGCTCGTTCAATATTTCCCAAGATGTGAGAAGGGTGATTGAGGCTAAGTCCTTGCGCTTAGTCATGAGATGTAGCCATAGAGTAAGGGATAATATGGCTATTTGATCTGCTCATGCGTTGCTACGGACGGCAAGGAATATGACGGCAAATAATCCGTGTGCTTCTTCCTCACATCCACACGGCAAATGCTCGCTCTTCCGTGTGCTACAACACATAGGGGGTTTGGAGGGATTTCAACACCCTGCAAAGAGAGATGGCAGGTCGGACCAACTCCTATTCAATATACTCCCTCCGTTTAGAAATATAAGATATTTTAGATTTGTAAATGAGATGTATTTAGAAATATTTTAGTGTCTAGATTCATTTGAACCTATACACTAAAACATGTCTAGATATATATTCTTTACAAACCTAAAACATCTTATATTTCTAAACGGAGGGAATATGTTTTAGTTTTAGTTTTATCAATGTTTTAGTCTATGTTTAGCGACGACTCCAGCGGCTGTATGAACTATGTCAAATATTATCTCAGTTTTGAATGCATACATGCAGTGGCGGAGCTACAAACATATTCTTGGGTGGGCCAAATTAAAGAAGAGAAAAATTATGTCTTAACCAGTGTTTTGCTAATGTCATCGGGTAATTTGAAGCTACAAGCAATTTTTTTTCAAATTATCCAATCTCTAGCTAAAATTTTGGAAAGAAAAATAAAATGCATGTACTATGTTCTTGTAATTAAAAGGTAATCCTAAAATCTATTGAGCGGATGTTCGGATTCTGGTCTCTGCGTGCAACGCTCTCTGCGCCGTTCGATCGTCTTTGCATGCATCGCTGCGCGCAGGCTTGCTGTGCTAACCGGCCCCGCTTTTGACACATAGGATCCGACGTGGCGGTGGACACCATACGCGGTGACGTGGCCGGTGGTATAGGTAGATTGTGCGCGCATTAACCCTAGAGCGCGATGGTTCTTCAATGTGTTCAAATCAATTCCGACCGGCATTTTCTCGCGCAGAAACTCGCCGCTCGCTGCAGTTGAGATACATGGACTTCCTCCTCTATGATGCTATCCATTTTGCTCCCTCGTGTCCGCCGTTTTGTACGAAATCGGCGACCAAATCAGTGAAATCCCTATGATCCAGATATTTTTTAGCGGAAGAATAATGTTACTTTCTCCGTCTCAAAATAGATGTCTTAGATTTGACAAAATTTGGACAAATCTAAACACTATTTAGTACTCCCTCCGATCTACATTAGTTGTCCTAGATTTATCTAGATTCGATTGTATCTAGACATGGTTAAGTATTAGATTCATTTGTATCTTGCAAATAAACTAATTTGAGTTAGAGGGAGTATATAGATTTATCTAAATTTTAATAAAATTGTGACATCTATTTTAAAACAGATGAAGTGGATTTTTTTTTAACGGAAGAAAAACAATAGATTATAGAGGGGAATGGCCGATGACCGATATCGTCTTGTAGATGCAGTGCTGCTGGACCGGTTTTGGGTTGCTTGTTTGTTGTTCTGCTAGTATCAATGTGTATATATAGGTTTTTTTTGGCAAAATCTTGGGCGGGCCATGGCCTAGTTTTGACTCCACGTAGCTCCGCACGTGCATACATGGTGTTTGTTTGAATGGGCACACAAAAATCTAAATTTAGGGGATTAAATTTAGAACATCGGTTCTGGCGACCACCGTTTAGAGGAGCAAAATTTGCACATCTAGGATAGGGAGAGTTTTAGTCCTCTAAGTTTTTTGGGATTGATTAGAGATGCACTAAAAGGAACTTTCAGGTTCCCTTTTCTGCCAACCATCCTACTACGTCCTTCTATTTCGTCCAACGTATGCCGCAGTCCATGGTAAAAATAACGCACACGCGCAAACAACACAACCCTGGCCACCACCGCCGCCTCTTTAGCATGCTGAACCACGGGCTCTACTGGTCTCTCCCTGCCGCCGACACCCATATCCTGACCTCCTCCTACCCAGACCACCCTCCGCCGCGCAGCCACCCTAAAATGTATTGAAGGCGAGGCGACATGTTACACATGGTCTTGATGGCGAAGCAGACCGACTCCGATAGGGTCTGTGCCGCCGTCGAGGGGCAGCAGCTCGCCAAGGATATTAACATCCTGGAGTTGGTCGCCAGCCTCGCGACATCCCTGATGACGAGATCCATTACCCGTCTAGCCATCCAACGCTAGGGTTTTCCCTCGTCCTGCTAGCTCCAGCAAGGAAGGTCAAGGCCAACACGATCTAAAACCAACACAATTCGAAAGGAAAAGGTCTATTAAACTTGACCTTTTTAAAACCAAAGCAACACGATCAGATAGATCTCTAGCAGAAGTTTCTGTCTAGTATTTGAAAAATCTTTATACTAATTAAAATTATATCTAGTCTTTGAGAAGTAAGATCCGCATGATTGTTAGATTAAGTATAAGGCTTACCAGCCGTCTCAATCTCTTTCAAGCACCAGTGATTTCAAGTAAGTTTTGTCCATTTTAAGTAAATCTTCTACCCATATTTAGCCGGTTAGACTCCAAGTCAACAGGAGCAAAGCTTTTCGATGCAAAAAAAATTTAGCGGGGGAGCCCATTGTGGAACTTTTTAAATTGCCAACAATAGTTATACCGTTCAGAAGTTTGCTAAGGGTAAAACTAGGCGGTTCATTGACCTAATTGCAAGAAATTTTAGTATCTAGTAGAAAACAGCTCTCTAACCAGATCGTGAGCAACTTCGTTGGGCCGTACATGAACTCTACATTTTGATGCCAGATCAATGCAATCAGCAAAACTCGCCGAGGATTTGATGGTATCCAAATCAGAGTTACATCCCTCAGCTGTGTTTTATGCAGAGTAAGCTGGTCGCCCGCCCTCGACACTAGCACGCACACCGACACATGGGGCGTGTCGTAAAGGTCATGCATGCTCTACAGTTTGTATAAATAGAGTGATAAGGTTAGGATTAACACACAAGCGCCCGTGGCCTAATGGATAAGGCGTCTGACTTCTAATCAGGCGATTGTGGGTTCGAGTCCCACCGGGCGTGTTTGTTTTGTTTTTTGCTTAATTTCATTTTCCTTGGGTCTTTTTTTATTATTTCCCTTGTGCTGAAAAGAGAAGAGTGGCAGGCCATCCGCGCGACATTTTGGTGCCGACCGATGGCGATGCATATCCTGTCCGCTGGGGAATGGAGCACGGCCATGGGGCATGACGTGGATCATATCGAGTCGGAGTCAAGGAAGTTACACCGGCCGGCCTAACATCAAATCGGACTAGAGATCACGGCATGCACTCCGGCCAGACAGTTGTACTACTACTACTCCCCTTCCTCGCAGTTTCAGATTGCAAAATTCACGGCGCTATGGACCTCGAGCTGATCGACGACTTGTCCGTCGCGGTAGGGCATCCATCGCCGCCCGGCGTGCACTCCAGCCAAACGGATCCACGCTCCACTCAGTAGCCCTTCCTACAAATGATGCCCCGTGCCGTACGTACTTGCCGCCGTGTGCATAGACACTACATATATATATATATATATATATATATATATATATATATATATATATATATATATATATATATATATATATATATATATATATCGTGGTGCACTGTACGCTACGTTTTCTGTCACCATGCATCCAACTTTAACCAAGCTCTTCTTGGTCCTCTTCTGCGTAGCAGCCGCATTCTCCTCGTCCACCCATGGGGTAGGCACCGGCACCGGTACCCATGGGGTAGGCACCGGTACAGACACCAGCAGCGGTGCCGCCGGTTGTGTGCCACACGAGCGGGAGGCGCTGCTGGAGTTCAAGGCAGGAATCACCAGCGACCCCACCGGCCAGCTCGCCTCGTGGCGGCGAGATGGCGATAATCAGGACTGCTGCAGCTGGAGAGGCGTCCGGTGCAGCACGCGCACCGGCCACGTCCGCGAGCTTCATCTCCGCAACGTGCAAGCCAACAACACCAACACCCTTTTCATCGACTACCAAGAAACTGCTCTGGTGGGCCAGATAAGTCCTTCCTTGCTCTCCCTACGGCACCTGGTGCACCTGGACCTCAGCGTGCAAGATCTCCAGGGGCCCACCGGTCGTATCCCAGAGTTCCTAGGGTCGTTCAAGAAGCTCAAATATCTTAACCTTTCGAGCGTCCCGTTCTCCGGCAGGGTGCCGCCTCAGCTCGGCAACCTCTCGATGTTACAGTATCTTGACCTTTCACAAAGCAGTCTTTTCTTTGTGAATTTTAGCGGGGCAGGCTTGTCCTCCATAGATCTCTCTTGGTTAGCTCGCCTACCGATGCTACGGTATCTGAACATGCAATCCGTGAACCTTGCCTTGGTCGTTGACTGGGCGCACGCGGTGAACACTCTCCCTTCCTTGAGGGCCTTGTGCCTCTCTTGGTGCTCGCTTCAGAGCGCTAACCAATCACTTCCACACCATAACCTCACGAATCTTGAGGAGATCGACCTCTCCCGCAACGATTTTGTCCAGCCAACTGCATCTTGCTGGTTTTGGAACATAACAAGCCTTAGGAGCCTCAATGTTGGTCTTTCCGGTTTGTACGGTCCACCTCCGAATTCTCTAGGAGGTCTGAAACAGCTTCAAGTCCTTATCTTTTCATTCAATAGCATGGGCACCATCACACCAAGCATGAGAAATCTATGCAATCTGGAAGTCCTAGACCTCCGAGACAATTTCCTGCATGGATACATACTGGAGATGTTACCACGGTGTTCACCCAACAAGTTGACAGAGCTGCACTTGGAGGGCAATAATATCAGAGCCTTACCGAAACTGATAGGGGAATTCCTCAATATTGTAATCCTTGACCTGTCCAACAACCAGCTCACTGGACCTATTCCTGCTGAGATTGGTACGTTGAATAAGTTGGCTTACCTCGACCTTTCAAACAACCGATTTGCTCCCCGTCAAGAAAAAAACAACCAGCTCACTGGACCTATTCCTGCTGAGATTGGTACGTTGAATAAGTTGGCTTACCTCGACCTTTCAAACAACCAATTTGCTCCTCGTCAAGAAAAAAAAAACCAGCTCATTGGACCTATACCTTCCGAGATGGGTAGGTTGGAAAATTTGGCTTACCTAGACCTAAGTGGAAATAACATTGGAGGTGTGGTCACACAAGATCATTTTTCTAATCTTAGAAGCTTGGAGAAAATATACCTATCTAATAATTCTTTGAAGGTTGTGGTGGATCCTGAGTGGCGACCACCATTTAGTCTGACAGCGGCAACTTTTGCTTCATGCCAGATGGGTCCTCTATTTCCTGCATGGTTGAAATGGCAGGTGGATCTCTCTTACCTTGATATCTCAAGCACGGGTATAGTTGGCAGGCTTCCAGACTGGTTTTCTACCGCATTTGCAAATGTAAGTAGAATGATAGTTTCAAATAATAGAATCAATGGTATCTTACCAACAAATATGAAGGCAATGACATCATTAAGAAGACTTTATTTGGATTCAAACCAGTTAACTGGTCAAATACCACAGTTGCCGGTAGGACTGGATATATTGGATGTGTCCAGAAATTCTTTATCAGGAGGACTTCCATCAAATTTCGGAGCTCCATATATACAAGGGCTGAAACTCTACTCCAATCTTCTCACCGGCCATATTCCAGAATCTATTTGTGAGCTTCAAAACCTATGGAGTTTAGATCTCAGCAACAACCATTTTGAGGGGGAATTTCCTACATGTTTTCAGCCAGAGGAGGCATTGATTTTACTTTTCAGTAACAATAGGTTCACTGGAAAGTTTCCGTCATTTGTGGAAAACTGCAAGGGTCTATATGTCCTTGATCTATCATGGAACAATTTCTCTGGAAGATTGCCTTTGTGGATTGGAGAACTGGTGAATCTAGAGGTGCTGCGACTGAGCCACAACATATTTTCTCATAGTATTCCGCCAACTATTACCAGTCTTACAAGTCTTGTCCATCTAAATCTGGCTAGCAACAGTATGTCCGGTGTCATACCCCAAAATATGTCAAATTTAATGGGTATGAAGACGGGGAATAATCCCACTGTATTATACTACACTCTGAATATGTCCGTGTTCACAAAGGGGCAAGAGCTCAATTACCAGGATAGCATAATATTTGACATGGTGATGATTGACTTGTCTTCAAATTTCTTAACTGGTGGAGTTCCAGAAGAACTAGTTACTCTTGATGGAATTTTAAGTCTTAATTTATCATGGAACAACTTGAATGGGAAACTCCCAAACAAGATTGGTGTCATGCGGTCAGTGGAGTCACTTGACCTCTCAAGGAACAAGTTTTATGGAGAGATCCCACAAAGTTTATCAAATTTGTCATACTTAAGCTACCTGGACTTGTCATACAACGATCTCACAGGAAGAATACCATCAGGGGGTCAACTTGATACCCTCTATGAAGAATACCCAGCTATGTACTACGGCAATAGTGCTCTTTGTGGATATCCTCTTCCCAATAATTGCTCAGACAAAAATGCACCGGAGGAACATCATGCTCAAAAGACAAGTGGAGATGCAATGTTCTTCTACCTTGGACTTGCAATAGGATTTGGTGCCGGTCTTTGGGTGGTATTCTGCATCATCTTATTCAAGAAAGCATGGAGGATTGCTTATTTCCGCCTCCTCGACGGGGTATATGATAAAGTGTACGTGTTTGTGGTTGTTAGTTCTGCGAGCCTGGTCCAAAAGACGGCGAAGAACTAAGCGAGGATACATATCGAGTCATGATACAAATTAAGCCACCAAATGTCCGTTGGGTCGTTTGGTGACATAGTATAGTTATACTTTATATTGAAATAAAGCAAAGAAATATGTATATGCCTTTAGTTTGTTGTAAGTATATTTTACTTTGCTCAATCCATGTGATGTATTGTATGATGCCAGTTTGTACTCGTGTTAAAGCCATGGAATAAATTCTCGATCAGCTCGGCCATAGCAAGAAACTTTGTTGCAATAAAATGTGCAATGAGATACTATTCAGAGTGGTACCTTGGGAAAGTGTCTTTGGCACATGGGCAGGCCGTGCTCCCTTTATTTGCAGATTTTTAAAAAAATTCTAAACCTCATACTTCTATGTTTCCAAAAATTATGACATTAAATATATAGATAGATATATAGGAGGAGTGTACACAAAAAATTCCGTTAAAAATATGTTGTATTTTAGGAAAAACAAAAAATACAAATTTCTCACAAAAAGATATACTCCCTCCATCCGGGTTTATTAGGCTAAAACGCAGTCCAGGAAATATGTTTGACTATAAATTTGACAAACAATATGATTCATATTGGACTGCATGATATAATTTTGACAAACGCAGTCCAAGAATGATATAATTTTGTGACATATGATTCATATTGTTTGTCAAATTTATAGTCAAACATATTTCTTGGACTGCATGTTAGCCCAATAAACCCGGACGCAGGGAGTACTGTTTTTACTACTATTTATTGTTAGGAAATTGTCTTGTTATATCTCCTAGAATATAAAGTTTTTCTAAATGGGATTTTTTTGCATAGATTCCTCCTATATATATCCATCTATAATTTTTTGAGACATACAAGTATGAGGTTCTAAGACAGATTTCATCATATTTTATCATTGTTCTGTAGTCTATAATACAAAGTATTTGTTGTTTGATTTTGCATGCTCGTGATATACAACATTGACGATGCCCAACATTGACTATGCTCGTGAGGGGAGCTGCGTCCGTCGCCCTCTGGGAGAAGAGGTGTGGGTGGGTGTTGGGGTGTGTGCGTGCGCGTGCGCGTGCGCGCGTGTGCGTGTGTGTTTGGGAAAGGCTCTCATACCATCTTCCCGTTTCTTTAAAATTATAATTATATTTTTCGATTTTTTTAGAGACTTAATAAAGAGCAGTGAAGCTCGGGAGGCAAAGCCACTTTCGGAAAGCACATATCGAGTGAATCTTTAGAACCAAGTCGAAAGCAATGTCAGGCATTCTTTACTACTCTCTCCGATCCATATTAGTTGACTTCAATTTGGATGTATTGTGACATCCATATCAATATCAACTACGACCCACGAAAGATAAAAAAAGACGAATCCAAAAAAATAAGACGACCGTTCATCACTTTTTACGGCAAAAATAAATTAGACCGACGGAAACGGATGAGCGCCGCCACGTCCTTTTCGGTTGCTTCACGCACGCTGCCACCCGTGCGTGCGCTAGCTTGCCCAGCTACTCAACTCAACGCGGGTTGACAGAATGACAGCCAGCCACGGAATCTGACTAGCAAGTAGTAGTAGCAGCAGGGGTCCCGCGCCGCTTCTCCCTCGCCGTCTTGCCGTCGTGGTGGCGGTGCGCCCGCCGCCGCCACCGCCACCGCCGCGGAGCTCGCGGTCCAGGTCCCCGCGCGCGCGGCTCTCCGGCTCGTCTGCCCGGTATCGTGGTACGTGCGTGCCTACGGCGTCGCCCTCCCCTCCTCCCCCTTTAGCTTATTCCCCTATTCGGCTAAGGATCCAGGTTGGGCTGGGACGAAATTCCTCGCTCGTTTCGTTTCCCCCTTAATCACGGCCCACGCAAGCTTCGCGGGTTCCCTACACCGGCAGAGGGGAATCGATCGATCTGGCGGACTTGGGTTTACGCTTACGGCCACTCATCGGTGGGTGCCTGGGTGGGATGGGGAGGAATGGGGGATTCCAAGCTAATTTAATCTGGGTTCACCGTAGCGCCGCCGCTTGACTGATGGTGTCGTCCTTTGATGCTGTGCTCATGGATATGCTGTGACTGCCAAGTTTTAGCCAGTTCTAGCTTCACTCCAGCTGCGGCTCGAGGCCCGTGTCATGGGAGCCGTATGTCTAATCATAGATGGCTGCTCTGGGCTTACTAAGTTAATAGCGATGCTGTTAGGATCTGAATCCCGAAACCCACTCTGTTCCTGTTAGACCAGACGTTTCCCAGTGTGCACCAGTGTGTGAACCTTTTCCTTCCTGTTTACAAACTAGTACATGTAGGGACTTTGTCTGCATGCAATTCGCTAACGCGTAGGCGAAATTTTGTGTGGTTTTCCCTGCAGATAGTTACCGAGAATGTGGGGTGAGAGGACTCATCATCACAAGCATGAACATCACAAGCATGAGCAACACGCTCATTTCCCTTCTGGAAGCTCCAAGGAGCCAAAGTTCATAGCAGACAGTTACAGCTCGGTGGATGAGGTGGGTGACAAGCATGCGGCTCATGTTCCTAATATGACCCCTCTCTTTATCTTGTCTAGAAAAGTCTAGACAAGTTTCTCTGCTACTTTGATCTGATAGAAATCTCTCCTCTGAATCCAACCACTGTTTGTTAAACATAAGCTACTTCAGCAAAAGTCAAATGGTGGCGATCAACCGGCCTTATTCTGTTTGCTTAGTTAAAACCTCAGTTAATTGGTTAAATTTTGTCTCCCTGTACTTCAGTCTTCCGTGCAGTATTGATTAACGTTGAAAAATGTCAAACCCTGACAATGTATAAACGTCTTACGTGTATGCTACACACCCAAATCTACATAAAAGAAACTGCTACTCTGAGCCACATTTCTTATTTCTGTTCTGTTGCCTACAAGAAACATCGTTGAAATGCTTTCAGCTACCTTGTTTCCTTCAGATGAATAAGTAGATCATATCATGCCAGCGTGTGTTTGTGTTCTCTACCACAGTATAACCTTGTACTCATTTCGACATATGAAGGTCATTGGTGCATTGAGAGAAGCTGGGCTTGAATCATCAAATCTTATTCTTGGCATTGACTTCACCAAAAGCAATGAATGGTCAGGTAATGTTATGTATCACTGTCATGTCATATCTTCTGTTTCTTTTTAGGCTTCCTACATTCTAGCGTTTACGTCAGATCCTTGTCGCTTAATTGAATAATTTTTCTGCTGAATTTATGTAGGTAGGCATTCCTTTGGAAGAAAATCTCTGCATGCCATTAGTGGCACCCCAAATCCATATGAGCAAGCCATTTCCATAATTGGGCGAACGCTATCACCCTTTGATGATGATAACTTGATACCATGTTTTGGATTTGGTGATGGTAAGTACTCCTTTACTGTTTTCTTCCTTTTCGTTTCAAGGAAAAAATTGTGCACTTCTTTCATGACTTGATGAAATGTAATTCAACATGTAGCTTCTACACATGATCATTCCGTCTTCAGCTTTTACCAAGAAAACCGCCCTTGTCGTGGTTTTGAGGAGGTTCTTGAAAGATACAGACAAATTGTTCCACATTTGAACCTTTCAGGTAATGAAGGCTTTGTTCTCCTTTTTCCTTCAGTAGAGATTCTGAGATTGTAAAACATAAACATGAGTTCCGTTTGTCTCAGTAACTTACTTGATGATATCCAAAAAAGAAAATGACACACATTTTGGTGCTTGTTCCAGAAAGAACTTATTTGATGATGTCCCTCAAATTAGTGTACCATAGCACATAGAAGGTAGTCCTATTTTATGCTCAATAATTAGGTACACCTGGAATTTTTTACATCACTTGCTGGTAAGATTTATATCGTTGCTATTGTTGCACAATGATTACATACACTATCTAATCTGAGAACTTGAGGTTGTAGATACATGACTAGGTCAAAGCTATTCACAGTATAACTCATGTGTGTGTTTCAAGTTTTAACTGAATAACAATGTATCTATGGTATTGTTCTGTTTGGGGCAGCTGAATGAATACTTCACCAGCAATACTAAGTATTTTGTCTCCCTCATAATTTGCTTGAACTGGTCACTGTAGGGCCCACTTCTTTTGCACCTCTTATTTACGCGGCGATGTCTGTTGTCGAAAGCAGTAACTGGCAATACCATGTCCTCGTCATCATAGCTGATGGACAGGTAATGTGTTTGTTGCAGCAGCAAATTTCTTCGATGGAACTTCAGCCATTCAGCGCTTGTCTCACTTGAGCAAAAGTTGTAGGTGACCACCACAAATTCAAGTGACAGAAGATTAAGTCCACAGGAGCAGGCAACTATACAAGCAATTGTCGATGCTAGGTAAATGCAGTTCATCTATTGTTGACTTGTTTTTCAAGAATAAATGTTTTGTTATTCAACTTGGTGCTGTTGTATTACTAAAGTCTATTTGGTCGCTAGCTTCTATCCTCTTTCAATTGTGATGGTGGGAGTGGGAGATGGACCATGGGATGCAATGCAACATTTTGATGACTGTATTCCTGATAGAGCTTTTGACAATTTCCAGGTGATTTAACAATACTATTATGTTGCTTCAGTTCCAAATTACTTGTTTAGTGCCACCAAAACAGTAATACCTTCAGCGCTAATGATTCTAGCTATGTTTCTTGTGATTAATGATGTGAGAGAATTGATGATTTGAATAAGAAAGAAAACAATAATATCATCTTCAGATTAATCTACTGTGCGCCATTGCCTCCTGATTAGAAGAGTTTCAGATTTGTGCTGCATTCATTGTCTGTTCCTCTACTTATAACCTTGCTCATAAACTTCTGCAGTTTGTGAACTTCACTGATATCATGTCGACAAGAAAGGATATGTCAAAGAAGGAGGCTGCATTTGCCCTTGCAGCTCTTATGGAAATACCCACTCAATATAAAGCAACTCAAGGCCTCCGGCCGTCAGAGTACTTGCTCTTCTTCATTCTCTGCAGTCCAGTATTAGTTATTCTTGGCACCCCTGCCATATTCTTCGTTTGCTGATATCTTATTTATTGGCCTATCCAAACTAATCTTTTAGGAAGCACGCACAAAAGGCTAACCCTCCGAGGATTCTTCCTCCTCCAAACAAAGTTCTTGAACGGGATAATGATGCAGCTGCACATGCTCCAACTACAACCTCCCGGTCTATTGACGTTGGCAAAAGCGCTTCGGATGAACAGGTAGGTAACTTCAGGCCAGTTGGTAGTCTGCAACATATTCTGTTATAGATATGGGCTCTTAAACTCTCTGCTTGTAAAACTTATAGGTATGCCCCATCTGCCTAACGAATCCAAAGGACATGGCTTTCCAATGTGGTCATCTGGTAAGTCTTCCTACGCGTGCATGGATACTGTGTGTCTATTGGGTTTAGCATCACAGTGCTAAGTGATCCAGTGTAACCAGGCAGCTTATAGCTGAACTAACTCATCTTATGACCAACCCTAAGTCTTCTATGAACACATTTGTAAGCGGTGGTTCCCTTCTTGGATAATTAACTGACCAACTTTCATTTTCCTCTTATCCCAAGACATGCAAGGAATGTGGTCCGACACTATCGACATGCCCCTTGTGCCGCGCCCCGATCACCGTGCGCGTGAGGCTCTACTCGTAACGTTGGTACAGCCGGCCTTCTGCAAACAGAGCAAAATCCTGGAAGGACAAGGAGATGTGAATAAGGATTTACTGCATATGTCTAGCACCAACCGTATCTGCTGATGACTAATTTCAGTCAGCTGTTTTTTTTGGACTTGAATTTCAGTCAGCTGTTACCTGTACAGATTATGATATAATCTTGTAAATGTAGTACTAGTAGGATAAAACGTTTTATGGTGAAATCAGGATGGGATACTAACAGTTGTGTTGAAATGTATTTTGTCTCGTCGTATCGCTGGCCCGGCACTTCAACCATTTGTCACAAAGTTCACTAAGCTCTTGCCATTGCTGCACGGTAGAGAAAATGGATGCAGGGCTGTCGAGTAACTAATATGTGATCTTTTGCTATGGTGAAAAGAAATGTGAGTTGCAAAATCAGGGATGACAAAATATCTCGTTTTATTATCACAAAACGTTGAAGAGAGTAGTAGTTTTTCCATCTAGACCAGCAGAGAACACTGAAATACTCTATCTGTGCTGGCCAGTCCTGAAACCGAAAACTAGGCAGTATATAATAAAAAATACAAAATTCCCAAGTTACGAGGTCCCTTTTGTAACTTTTCCCTTTTTCAATCTCCACCCCGAGCGAGAGCCACAGCCGCGAGAAGAGCAGAGATAGCTCAGCCTCCACCCCTTCCCATCGCCGTCGATGTTGCTCCGCCTCCGCCCGCCGGCCGCCGCAGCCGCCGCGGCGAGCTTCTCGTCCTTCTTCCCCTCCGCCCCCTTCACCCGCGCCCTCCCCTCGCCGTCCTGGCGCCCGCGCCCCCGCCGCCGTCTCTCCTCCGCCGCCGCCTCCTCCTCCCCCAAGGGTAACGCCTCCCCTGCGCCTCGTTCGTACCTTGCTACTCTCCGTTGATTCGAGGAGCTGTAGACATGCCTCTTAACATTTTTAATCGTCCGAAATCGAACAAGGATGGCAAAAAATTGATGGGTTTAAGCTGTGGCGCTAGATTCGGGCGGGAGACTGGACGCGCTGCGGGAGCGGTACGACGTCATTGTGGTCGGAGGGGGCCACGCCGGCTGCGAGGCCGCGCTCGCCTCGGCTCGCCTGGGCGCCCGCACACTCCTCCTCACCCTCAACATTGACCGGATTGCATGGCAGGTCTGCGCTGAGCCGAGCTCTGTTACAGTTTTCAGTTCTAGGTTTCTTCTTCGGTTGTGTGGGGGCGTATCATTTGCGTAGGGTAAATGTGTTGTTCATGTTCCTTCTGACATTATTAGTCTGTAACCAAGTTATGTAGTCCCAGAATCGAGCCCATTAAACCATGTAGCGTGAGAGTTAAACGATGTGCAATGCTGTGATATGCTAGCAGTGGCGGAGATATGGAAGAAAATCTGGACGGGCCGGGCTACAGCAAAGCATGTTTTTCTTCAGAATTTGTTACTCCCTCCGATCCATAATAATTGTCGCTGTTTTGAACTGCGGTTAGTTCAAAACTGTGACACTTATTATGGATCAGAGGTAGTACATTTTTATGTGGCGCTGTATCTGATGAAGAGTTAACATAACTACTGAATCTAAAGCTGTTTCAACCTATGGCAGAAAGAAATTTCTATGTGGTATTTGCAAATTTGGATATTCTGTAAGGAGCAAGGAAGTATCCTTAGTCAAGGAGCTATCTGTCAGTTTTTGCGATATTGCGGAAGCCAAAAGGGAAAGCCACTGACTTATTTGTTTTCTGTTATTTTATACAGCCATGTAACCCCGCAGTGGGTGGGCCTGCAAAGTCTCAACTTGTCCATGAGGTAGATGCCCTTGGTGGTGATATTGGAAAAATTGCAGATAGGTAGAAGTTCAATCTTTTCTTCTTTATGGAGATGAATTTTCTCTTGTGTCTTCGGTGGTTGTGGCTGGGGTATTGGGCTGAGAGATGCTCGCAATGCTACCAAATCGACAAATATCTTTTGGTATACTCATTGCCTCTTTCTTCTGATAGGTGCTACTTGCAAAAGCGTGTGCTGAACAGCTCAAAAGGCCCTGCTGTCCGTGCACTGCGTGCTCAGACTGATAAGAGGGAGTATGCAGTAGAGATGAGGAAAGTTGTAGAAAGGTCAGTATATATAAAAAATCCTTTTGTATCATAACTCCATAACTTGCAGAGAATTAGCCAAAAATGTTTGTTTGGTTGACAACTTAAGTGGTTTGTTCTATGTAAATACGAATGTTCATTTTGGTGACGTCTCATCTAAATCGCATGCTTCATATAGGTGGTTCTGACATAATCGTGTTTTTCTTATTATTTTCTAAGCTGCACAAACATAGCGACCTCACTAATTCTGCATGTGGTACTCCTGACCAAAGGCTATTGACAACATGAATCTATTTTCCTGCATACAAGTTCTCAGATTCATAAAGGTGAATCTCATGTGCAGATTTTTCCGCCTATTAAATGAAAATATTGATGTGATGTGTATTAATCTCTAAATTTGCTTCTATTGCCGACATATATATCTTAGCCCGATATCTTTCATGCTACTTACTTATTGCTCCACATGCTATTTCAGCACACAAAATCTTTTCATTAGAGAGGCAATGGCTACAGAAGTTATGATAGGCAAGAATGATAGTGTTGAGGGTGTTCGAACTTTCTTTGGCATGGACTTTTATGCACCATCTGTTGTACTTACCACCGGAACATTTATGAGTGGTAAGATTTGGGTTGGTAGGACATCAATGCCTGCAGGGCGAGCTGGAGAATCAGCTTCTCATGGACTTACTGAAAACTTGCAGTATCTGGGTTTTGAAACTGACCGTTTAAAAACTGGCACGCCACCACGGATTGACCGCAGGACAGTTGACTTTTCTACATTGGAAGCCCAACATGGTGATGAAGAGGTGCGTAGAACATGTGAAACGATTTTTTTCTTGTGATTATGTGTTCTTGGTTATCTGCATTTGGGGGACCAGTTGCCACTTGGCATCTATAATATAAGTATGTTAAATTAAATAGTGCACCTTTGTACTCTATCTCATATAGTAAGCTTCTGTGGTTTAGTTAGTTTTGGTTTCTCTCTCGCTTAGCCTATATGTGTTGAATGAGCTGTGATTTAAGCTTAAGCCTGAGATTCAAGCTGATGGCACCTCTTGAAACAGGTAGGATGGTTTAGTTTTGATCCTGAATTTCACGTTGAGAGGGAACAAATGTGCTGCTACTTAACACGGACTACAAAAGACACACACCAAATTGTTACAGACAACTTGGATGAAACACCAACATATGGTGGCTGGGTCGAAGCAAAAGGACCAAGGTACTGCCCAGCAATTGAAGACAAGGTATTGTATCATGGACATTGCAAAGATCTTGGAAACAAAAAATAGTTAAGCTATACATACTGATTTATTTGCTGATCACATCCTAAATATAAGCAGATATTTCTTTGTTGCAGATTGTAAGGTTCAAAGATAAAGAATCTCATCAAGTCTTTCTTGAACCAGAGGGTAGAGATGTCCCTGAGCTATATCTACAGGTCTCTCTCCACTCCTCTTTCTAGTCTGCACCTTTTTCCTTTTTCACCAAATTGTTTTTAGTCTGAGACTTTGTTATCACTTGTTCTTATCTATACAATTTTGTGTAAAAACGGTGTCTTCTGCAATATTTCTTTACTGAAAACCTACAACTTAGACTGTTTATACATCTTATACAGGGATTTTCCACTGGTCTTCCTGAGCGATTGCAATTACCACTTGTGAGAACACTACCAGGACTGGAAAACTGTGTGATGCTAAGGCCAGCTTATGCTGTTGAATATGATTACTTGCCTGCTTATCAGTGCTCAAGATCGCTTATGACAAAAAAGTTTGAGGGCTTATTCTTCTCTGGTCAGATTAATGGAACAACAGGATATGAAGAAGCTGCAGCTCAGGTTTGTTCATTGTTTCTGATATCTCAATCATAGGGAATATGGTTAATTTCACCTGATTTTCTGGATCCTAATCTTGCTCACTTTTGTTACAGGGTATAGTTTCAGGAATCAATGCAGCTAGACATTCTGATGGAAAGTCACTAATAGTTCTTGAGAGGGAGAGCAGCTACATTGGGACTCTGATCGATGATCTTGTTACAAAGGATCTTAGGGAGCCTTATCGCATGTTAACAAGGTATGAGTTATCAGTACAACAGCTCTTGGTATTGATGCTTAAAGGACTCGATTGAAAAAAAAAAGATAGTTAAAGGCTCCTATGTATTAAGACAAAGGAATGTGTTGTATTATTTGTATTTAACTGTAAATACTAGAATCTATGTAATAATTCTAAAAGGAAACATGGCAAATTTTGAGAATTTGCCACTCCATTTGTTGGAATTTATGGATTTGTGAATTGCCGTCTCACCGACACGTGGGTCCAGGGATCACATGTCGATGAGATGTGGAATGGCAAATCTTTAGTGCTAATGAATGGAGTGGCCTTAGCCCCCTATCACCATAGAGTAACAAACCATGACTCTCACCAAAGACTGTCAGATAGGGCTAGGACTAGTTAAATGGCGAGCAGGACAATAGGCAAATGTTTCGGAAGTATGTTTAGTGAAGGATATTACCAACTTCCGTGAAACTAGACAGGAGCACTGCTCATTTATTAGGAAGAAAAGGTGGAGCGATAATTACAAAATCACTTGTTCTCTAAGGAACAAGTCAGAAGAACCTTTACTGGCATAATGCTTTGATGTTGTCTGTAATCATCCATTAGAAGGAATCAAAGAGCTTACCATTTTATCGATTTAGTGTGACTCTTTGAATCACAGTTTGACTGACCTTTTCTGCTGTTGGCACTTGTGGACATTCAGTCGTTCAGAGCATCGTCTACTATTTCGATCCGATAATGCTGATAGTCGGTTGACCCCTTTGGGGAGAGATATTGGTTTAATAGATGATAGACGCTGGGAGCTTTATCAGTCAAAGCAAGCCCGCATTAAAGAAGAAAAGGAACGGTTGAAGCATACACGAGTATCAGGTAAGATTTATACTTGAAGCTGAATTACCGTATGGATTTATGCAAAGTTTCAAAATGGTATTGTTTAACATGTGCTCACTTTGTTTAATTACAAGCATGGTTTATGGTTCTCTAATTAAGTATTCCATTTGCAGGAGATGAATTCTGCTGAAGTTACCGCAGTATCCAACCAACCTATAAAGCAGTCATCAACACTTGAAGCCATACTGAAAAAGCCACATGTGCAATATAAACTTCTGGATAAGCATGGATATGGAAATGAGCATTTATCTCGAATAGAGAAAGACTGTGTGGAGATTGATATCAAGTATGAAGGATTCATAGCACGGCAGCAGAGTCAATTACAACAGGTAATTTGCTTTACCATCATGTCCTTTTATTCTGAATTAAATATGTAAGGGAAGTTCTTGAAGTGTAAGAAAAATGGTTAATACATGTTTAAGAAGTTTGTCAGGCAGTGATGCATAGTGCAAGTATCTGCCATTCTATTTAATTGTTTTTTTTTTGCTTTGTTGAGAAACTTGTATTTAGCTTTTTGGTATCAGTACTCCCTCCGACCCATATTACTTGACTTGGATTTGTCAAAATTTAAATGAACCTATATACTAAATAGTGTCTAGATTCATCCAAATCTAGACAAATTTGAGTCAACTAATATGGGCCGGAGGGAGTACTAGATTTTCTATCTTTCTCCATTCAATTTTTTTGTCTTGCCCTGCTGAAGGAAAAAAACACCTCCATTGGCATCAGTTATTTAATCCGTCTTGTTTTGCTACTTGAAAAACCTGCTGACCCCTAATTATGTTTTTCCTCTTCATCAGATTATAAACCAAGAACACAGGAAACTTCCTGAAGACTTGGATTACTATTCAATGTCAAATCTATCACTTGAAGCTCGTGAAAAACTTTCCAAGGTATGTGAAGCATCTGCTTCTACAGCACATTTGTTTTTCCTGGGCTAGCACTGAGAATATGTTCAAGAGCGTGACCTGCCAACATAAATCTGTAGCATGCATTATTCAATCCTTCATTTAGCAAGACACATCTTGTGTGCACTTCAGCCTTTGTATCAACGATTTAGAAATGCTTAGATGTCTTGATTTTATTCGAACAATCCTCGAGGTTTCAGCTGCTACAAGTTTGAACTGCTTGACCACGTCCTGTATGAACTCTACTGTCGTGTACATACTGACCCAGTGTTTAAAGCTTGACAACTGCAGCACCGTACCATTATAAACAGTCCCAGTTTCATAAAACTCATACCCTGACAATTCATCTGCAGGTAAGGCCACAGACCTTAGGCCAGGCGGGCAGGATCGGGGGCGTGAGCCCAGCCGACATGACGGTCCTTCTCATTTCGATGGAGAGCACCCGGCGCATGGCTGAGTACAGGCGAAAGCAAGACATGCTAAGGTCTGCCGCCGCCAAGGCAGACGAACCTTCAGAGGCGGCGGTCCTCATTTCGATGGAGAGCACCCGGCGCATGGCTGAGTACAGGCGAAAGGAAGACATGCTGAGGTCCGCCGCCGCAGGCAAGGCAGACGGTCCTTCAGAGGAGGTGGTCCATGCCAGTGCCAAGGCAGACGATTCTTCAGACGAGATGGTCCATGCCAGTGCCACCACTGCGTAACGGCATGCACACCTGTGATTACTACAGGCAACCGAACCGGGGCCCTCAAGAAGTTGAGATCTGCAGGGCAGCATGCCCCTCGAATGGAATATCCGGAACACATATGCGGCATAGCTGGAGTGCAATTCAGAATTGTTCAGGAGATGCTAAGATGCATGTGCTATACCTGAACACCTGCCTTTTTCGACGACCTGACGAGAAAGGGTGGTGGTCCTCCGAGACTTTCAGTTTCAGGCATGTGGATGATGAAGCTTAATTGTTAGTGTTGGGTCAGATGGAGCCGTAGGATTATAGAGGATCTAATGTACTCCTACTTAGAGATTAGCAGGCACGCATGTAAAGAGCGATAATGATCAACTGACGCTGGAGAGCAAACGCTGTTTGTGTGTACATATACATAGAATCTTTTCAAATTGTGGAATGCAACTAAGCGATAGATGTTTTTTATGTGCACATACATGGAATCTTTCAAATTCTGTAATGCAATGAAGCCATAACTGTTTGTGTGTACACATACATGGAATCTTTTCAAATTCTGGAATGCAACGAAGCCATAAATGTTTTCAGGTGCATATACGCAGAATCGTTTTTAAATTCTGGAATGCGATGATGCCGTTTCAAATTCTGGAATGCAATGATGCCACAGATGTTTGTAAAATGTAAACGATTTTGGCAACCTAAATTAGTTTGCTAAAACGTTCTACATTATGGAACAGATTTAGTACCTCCGTTCCATCATGGAAGCTATCATTGGACAATCAAAAACATAATGCAAGGTAGTGTAGCACAATCTTAGCTACAATCACTGTTAACTCTTAACTATCGGTAACATGCACAAACACAATGCTAAAATGAACATCGATTAGTAAGTGAAGTGTTTTGTACAGAATAAATGGGTACCACTGAAACTTCTGTAGCTCCCACTACTGAGCAAGTCAGGCAACAGCAAAAAATCTCTGTAAAACGCCTAACATTTCTATCCACCACCATAAGCGTTTAAGAACTACCCCAGCCCTAAACCGCCAGATTGAACCAATGATCTGTACACAAAATTTCCAGCGCTACCTCCTCTCCTCTACCACCTCGATCACAAAACTGTCCTATGCAAAACAAAACAAAAATGCTATTAACCAACATGTGTGGCTGACGACCCAAGATGTGTGCCGTTGGTTCTGATGCGCCCATAGACTTGCAGGTTCCCCTGGAAGAAGCTGACCATCTGCTCCAGCAGAGGGACGAAACCGACAGGCAAAGTAGCCGCAGCTGCGAGATGGACATGTTTCACGACCTCGTGGTGCCTGGCCCTCTCATCCTCCTGCCTTTTCCTCATCTTCCGCAGATAGATCAGGTCGTCGCCATGGCCAGGGGGAGCTTGCTCCAAGAATGCGATCATGTCGGTACCGGTATCCACCCCGAGTTCCCTCTGCAGAACCTCGCGCCTCCTGCTGTAATCTTTGGAGGCGAGGTTGGCTCTCTTCCTCTGCCGGTGCTCGTGTACCTGGCTCCTCCTGAGCTCATGGACGAGATTGGAGAAATATTCGATCGACTTCAGCGTGTCGTTCTTGGGAACCAGCTCTATTGCTCGGAACCAGTCATTTGTTATGACGAATATTGGTCGGGCCCCCAGCTTGCCAGGGGAGAAAGGCGGGGCGCCGTCTGGTGCGTCTAGCTCCTCCTGTACCTCGGGGAACCATTTCCTCAGCCATCCATTCAGCGCTTCCACGTAGGACCTTTGCGTGCTGATCCACTTGTTGAAGCAGCGATACCATTTTGTGAGCTCCCTCTCCAGCTCCAGCGTAGCCTTTGCAGCAGCACTGGACTGGCTTATGGTCCTCGCCTTGAGCAGGTGGATTCTGCTCTCTCGTATGGCTGATAGCTGCTTCTTGTGGCATTCCAGAACTGCTTTCCACATTCTTCGCAATCTGTACTTGCAAAAAAAATCAACAGTATTTAACAGATTAGATTAGATGTTCTGACAAACATAGAGAGGCAGAACAAGTGAAACTAGTGAACTTCATACATACCCTTTGATGAGATCAACAAGCTGAGGGTAAAGTTCTTCATCTCGAATCTTCTCTATCTTTGATGAGAAAGCATTGGCTGTCCTGATGTTGATGCTAATCCTTGACTTCAAGTCCCGCACCGACAATCTGGTCGAATCAATTTCACTTTGCTCTGCTCCTTGGTTGTCCAATGACTCCAACCGCTTGAAATTCTTTTCATACAGAATCCTCAGCTTCTCTTCAGCCTAGAACAATCACCTAACCTTTTCAACACATATTTTGGCAGTAAATAACAGATAATATGAATTGACACTTGCAGTTTGTTGATGTGACCCAAGTGCGTACCTTAACCTCCTGATATAGCTTCTGTTCCCAGGCACACAGCTTCTCCAGAGTCGACGACAGATTCAGGTCAGGATCCCTTCTACCATTGGGCGATGAAGCCGACATGCTGGCTCTGCTGCTCGGTAATCTTGAGTTCCTTTGTCGCTTTGGGAGGCAGTAAGAGGATGACATGGTAAGCGAAGAAGAGAAATCTGCAAAAAGTAGCTTATGTCACATCGTAATGCACTCACACAAGAAAGGTGTACTCCAAAGAAAAACACTGCATTACCCACATCTAAGAACTCCGGGTGTTGTCCGATGAGGCACCTTGCCCACCTCAAGCAGCTTGGAGACTTCATCGCCACAGCCCACTGCCTGCTCGAACGTCGCTTTGATCTCCTCCATCGCCTCCATGACATCCTTGTCGCCATTGTGCAATGGCGAGAAGGACCCGCTGCTCACAGTCAAAGACTTGCTGTTGCTCCCCCCTTCCCCATTCGCGTTGATGATCGACTCATCATCATCATCATCATCAAATGCCACACCCTTCTTCTTCCCGGTGGAGCTGCCACCGTCAATGTCACCACTGCCCATGCCCTTCAAGCTCGCTGTATCGCTCCTGGCCCCTTTCTTGCTCTTCGAGCTGGCATTGCTCGGCATTGACACCGGCTTCTCCGCCTCGCCATTGGCACCGGTCGATCTCTTGCTCTGCAGCTTCACCTCAGAAGGCTCGCCGCCCTTGGGACCGGATGATCCTTGGCTCTGCAGCTTCACCTCAGAAGGCTCGCCGCCCTTGGGACCGGATGATCCCTGGCTCTGCACCTTGGCCTCAGAAGACTCGCCCTTGGAAGCAGCATTGGTGGTAGGAACCGGTCTCTTCCCCTTGACGTTTTGATCCCCAACAGCCGAGGTGGAAGCCTTTGAGGCCGCAGCAGCCTTGGGCTCCAGCTCAGCCTCGTCCTCGAGCTCGGGGATCCCCTCCATCCGCCTGAGCTCGGCGTAATTGGGGCTGTTGGTGGGCAAATTCCGGGTGATTCCGCCGGTCGCGTATTCCTCCAGAAAGTGGTCGTAGGGGAGGAAGGGGTCCAAGAAGTCCCACCCCGAGGCCTCGGGCTCCGGGGGCGGCGGCGTGGGCGGCCTCCTCTCGTCCGCGGGCACCTCGCCGCGGGGCCCGTAGGGGTAGCCGTAGCCGGTCTGGGCCTCGGCGTAGCCGGCGTAGGGGTCCTCGTACACGACGTTGGGCACGGTGGCGGTGTTCCTCATGTAGTGGCGTTGCTGCTGATGCCACGGGGGCTGGGGCTGGGGCTGGTGCGGCGGCGCGCTCCAGTGGCGGAAGCGCCTGGAGTGGTCGAGCGCGTGGAGGTCCTCGTCGTCGTCGTCTTCGGTGTCTTCATCGTCGTCGTGGTCGGAGAGGGAGTGGGAGAGCGGCGAGACGGTGGAGGAGGAGCCGGACGGGGACGGCGGGAGGCTCGACGAGGCGGTCCTGGCGACCGGCTTGGCGGGGGATGGCGGGAGGGTGAGCACGGGCGAGTCCGGGTCGGCGGCGGAGGAGGACGGGAGGAGCGCGGCGGCCGCGAAGCGCCGGAGCGCGCCCCCGACGGCGCCGAGCGAGCGGAAGTAGGCGGCGTGCGCGGCCGAGAACGCGAACCGCCGGTTGGCCGCGGCCCGGATCAGCGCCGCGCGCTCCCGGCACACCGCCGCGGGGTCCCGCGCCGCTTTCTCCCTCCGCGAGGTGGCGGCGGCGAGGCCCGTCGCCCGGCGCGCGGCGGCGGCGAGGGCGTCGTGGGAGACTGTGCAGCCCATGGCAGCTCGCTCGCCGGGGCGGGGAAGGGAGTACGATGAGAGAGAGAAAAAAAAACCTAGCTAGGCGGGTAGCGGCGGGCGCGTGCCGTGGTAGGCTCTGGCGGCTCGTCGGCGTCCATTGGCTGCTGGGTTATAACAATGGCGGGGGCCGGCGCGTGGCTGGCTCGGGCCGTCTCCGAGGAGAGTTCGGATCGAGCTGCGGCGGCGGATGGAAACTTGGAAAGAGGCGGCGGGATTGGGAGGGAGGGAGGAGAGGACGGCGTGGTGCGGCCGCGTGAGAGGAGGGAAGGGAAGGGAGACGAGGATGGAAGGGAGGAGTGGTTTCCGTGTGTACTTTTTTCCGTTCGGGGTTTCCTCTGTGGCCCCTTGTGTTTTCTTATTATTTTTGTGGTTGACCAGCGGGGCCGGACGCGGGATTGCTTCTTCTTTCCTTTTACGTGTTTACCCAAGAAGAATAATCGGGTTCAGACAGGTTCCTTTTTGTCTCGTGTTCCCAAACGAACGTGGATGTGCACACAAGACACAACTAGTATTCCCTCTGTTTCTTAACATTTTTTACCTCCGATTTTATATATGATATTGCACACAACATGAGTATATACCTTCGATCACACGCTTAAACATCCGACAATGCTCTCTATATTTTGTACAACCAAAATATCACGTTTAGAAGTTGCAAAACTATCTAAAAGTAACTAGGGAGGTAGCCATTCATGTATCCAACAAGCATGCGAAATCGTATTGTGAATTTTGTTTTCGGTTGAGCTACACATCAATGACAAAATAAAGGTAGGAGGTATAATATATATGCGCATTTTTCTTCCATACTTCTGTTAGTTTTGCGTGGCCCAGATAAACCATTTGAAATTGTAACTTTGCACATTCGTGGAATACGTCATCCAGATTCTTTTTCAGAATTTTGAACTCGTAATATGATTTCTTTTCTATTAAAAAATAAAAAGACCATTGGAATCTGGGAGCCATAAATCTCCGTTGCTCGTTAAAATCAACGATAACGGTTAGATGTGTGTGGGCGTGCAGAAGCGGGTATGAACCTAACCTTGATGAGTTGAGTCTTCGAACCCCAAAAGTGTTTGCGCATTTTATGTTGTGTCTATTATATTTGGTGCAAATTATTTTTGGATCCATCCTTAGGAACCAAGTCGTCTTTTTTGGGACCAACCGTAAGTAAGTTTATTATATAAAAAAATTGTAATTAAAAATAATTATAAATATAGATGCTCTAGTTATTTGCATGGCTCGTTCTCTTGCAAAGATGATGCCCAATTCACGAGCTTGAGTTCTTGTACTACAACTAGTCTCTGCCTCGCTTCTGTGGCCTTGGGGCTATAGAGGTAGGGTGGATCTAAGGCCCTCGCCGGCGAGAGAGCTCTATTTTCCTATTTTTAGGGCTCTAGTTTGGTGGAGCGGCGTTCAGGTGGTGGCGGCAGCGTCTCTTTCAATAAGGTCTTCCTGGATTTAGCCTCATGTCGACGACGACGTCAAGGAGTTTGTGGGAGTGGTGTGGTCCTCGAGGACTTCTTCTGCCTATGGGGATCTTTGGATCGTCAAAGAGGTTCACCGACAGTTCATCATTCTTTTTTGTTTTCTGGACGGATGTGGTTTTTTGACCCGTACGGCGGCTTCTCATCCGCAACCAACAAAGTCAGGCCGGCTTAGGGAGGAGCGGCAGCGGTGGTGCGCCATCGAACAGTCTGGAGGTCGAAGATGAAGAGGTTCTTAAGGATTTCGATGTAATTTTCATTCTTGTTGAGCTGTACTGTATTGTTTGATTTCTTTTCTATTATTAAAAAAATAAAGAGACCATTGGTGTCTGGGAGCCAGAAATTTCCGATGCTCGTTAAAATCAATGATAATGGTTAGATGTGTGTGGGTGTGTAGAAGTGGATACAAACCTTGATGAGTTGAGTCTTCGAACCCCAAAAGTATTTATGCATTTTATGTTGTGTCTACTATATTTGGTGCAAAGTATTTTTGGATCCGTCCTTAGGAACCAAGTCGTCTTTTTTGCGACCAACTGTAAGCAAGTTTATTATATAAAGAAAGAAGAGTTACAGTAAAAAAGGATTGTATATATAGATGCTCGGGTTATTTGCATGCATCTTCTCTTGCAAAGATGATGCCCCAATTCACGAGCTCGAGCTCTTGTACTACAACTAGTCTCTGCCTCGCTTCTGTGGCCTTGGGGCTATGGAGGTGGGGTGGATCTAGGCCCCCACCGGCGAGAGGGCTCTATTTTTCTGTTTTTAGGGTTCAAGTTTGGTGGAGCGGCGCTCAGGTGGTGGCGGCGGCGTCTCTTTCAATAAGGTCTTCCTGGCTTTAGCCCGATGTCGACGACGACGTCAAGGAGTTTGTGAGAGTGGTGTGGTCCTCGAGGACTTCTTCTGCCTGTGGGGATCTTCGGATCGTCAAAAAGGTTCATTGACAGTTCATCCTTCTTCTTTGTATTCTGGACGCATGTGGTTTTTTGACCCGTTCGACAACTTCTCGTTCACAACCAACAACATCAGGCCGACTGTGGAAGGAGCGGCAGCGGTGGCGCTTCATCCACATGGCTGGAGGTTGAAGATGAAGAGCTTCTCAAGAATTTTGATGTAATTTTCATTTTTTTTTGTTGAGCTGCATTGTACTGTTTGATGTTTTTTGTAATAATACCCTATTCGTAAAAAAACTCTCTAAATGCAAAAACATATCGTGTCCTCATATTATGTTAAGCAGTCGTGGCTGTGAGGAAGCCCCATTTCTGGTTTACGTGACACCGATAGGACGAACATGCAAATATTTACGGGGAAAAAGACGCACTTTTGTGGTTTTTTCTGTCCTCCCTCCTGCCAGCACGCACCAACGCACGCAAAGCGTAACTATCGCCAGATTTCATCGGGCCCACGACGCAGCCTCCCACCGAGGCAACACCCAAAACACAACGTACGGAGACCTCTCTAGTAGTGCGATCTCCTCCAAGTCGACGGAAAAAACCAGACCCATCGTTTCAAAGAGTGAGAATCACGCGTTATATATCTATATGGCGAGTGATGACTAACTCAGTTGAATCGATCTTGCTAATTCTACATATGGCAACATGCCGACATCTTTATCTCCTCTCGCTTTCAAACATCGATTTGCAATGTCGACGGCAGAAAGCCCTTTGTCCCTTTTATTTTGGCGTGCCAGAGGTCAGGGTTGATGTGTCTTGTACTATCTGGTTTACGCCCCACCGTATAAATGTTTTTTTGACGAAGGGTGATTTTAGTTGATTCGACCGTTCTCATCATCGAAATGATACAAACAAGCATCAAGTCTGGAGTCTATGAATTCCTATACTTTCTCCGGTTCATGTTAATGACCTTATCTTTGTCTAGATACAAATAGACCTAGTCTAAACATTTAAATAGATAAATACGAATTTAGATAAATTTAGAGTCATTAATATGGGCTGGAGGGAGTAGTAAAAGTATTGCTCTTTTTTTTTTGAGTGAATTGCAGTTTTTACCCCCTAATTTGATAATTTTGACGCCAATTACCTCATTTAGCATGTTTTCATCCTAATTACCCTATTTAGTTAAAGTTGTGCCAAATTTTACCCCGGCTAACATTTCAGCGATTAGCGACTCAATAGGTGAGTCATGACTTCCAGGCACATGTCACATAGACCGTTCGCGGAGGCGTATCTGTCCAAGTTTAGATTTTTTTTAGCAATTTGACAGGCCACAGGACGCGTGCGGCAACACTTGACGTGGGTGAATGCGGCAGAGATGGCCTTGCGGCGCCGCTAGACCGATCGTCGACGTTGATCAGCGAGGCATGCTTCTTGAACAGGTTCATCGTGAAGCGCCTGTAATATCTGTTGCTGAACTAGAACACCGGAAATGAATAGGAAACGATGACGAGGTGTAGCATGACAAGAGGCAGGACCTGCTATGGTTTGAACAGGAAGCCTCACGGTCAAAACGCTGTTGTAACTACCAAATAGTTGGATACCTCAATATGACCATTAATTATATAGGTAATAGGTGCACGTGTGTAAACATTGTCGACTGCCCTTTTTGCGAACCTCCTTTCCGGTGAAAATTTTAAGGTTTTGCCTGTAGCTAGAGTACTAGGGTAGTAGGAGTATGATTTAATGAACTGAACTAGCAGCAGCCCACATCAGGCACAGCAAGATATCGTATCATGAAAAGCATATATGAACAGTAAAGATCTCATTAATGCAGAAAGACATGCCACTGATGAAATGGGTTTGGATTTGGTGTTGACGAGACTTGACGCGTACGTTAGTCGTTATCATCATAATCCCTAGTCATGGGAGAATCTCCATTTTAGCCAGTGAGCTGAACCTGACGTCTGTTGGCAGGGTAACTAGCTAGCTGTGCACCTAGTTTTCTTTTCTTTTGCGGGAAATATCGGGTTCTATTTCATGAGCTCAAAAAAACTACAAAAGAACCCCAAAATTTAATAAAAATCACAAAGAGATTCCTGGACCACATAAGGATCATTACTGTCGGCCGTCGGCTAACGAAACTTTACTATATGAGGAGTATTTACGCAACGACAGGATTATCTCGGATGCGACTTATCCCGCTAGTAGAAAACAAGCCAAAGGATTTGACCTTTAGTACCGGTTTCGTAAGAACCGGTACTAAAGGATGCATTAGTACCGGTTTAACTGCGCAGGTCACCGGCAAACCTTAGTACCGGTTCATTTAGGCTGTATAGTACCGGTTCGAACCGGTACTAAAGGGTTTCGCGCCAAATTTGAGGCAGAGGTGGGTCCAGCGTTGCACCTTTAGTATAGATTCATATAAAGAACCGGTACTAAAAGGTCTCCAGCTCTATTTCTTAACGCGAGCCACCCGAGCTAGCTTCATTTTTGCTTCTCCTCTCATATTTCCAAATATTTCCCTCCTCTCACACTCCAATAAATCTCCATTTTTCTCCACCATTTTGTCAAGATTGACGGCATCGGCCGTCTATCCAAGGGTTAGCAATATCATCCTAATTTAGCTTATTTCATTGCTAGTCTAACTCGTATCATTTTTCTAGTGCTAACAAGGTGTTCGATGAAATGCCTAAGTTAGGGATTTCATTCTTTTTATATGCAATTTGAGCTCAAATTGAAGTATGATTTTTTGGTTTTAGTATCGTCCCCGCCTCATCGCTGCCGATCGCCCGGCGTCGTCCCCTAGCCGGCACAACCTCGGTGAGTCTCTTTTTTTTTATAAAAACACTTAGTTTTATGTGATGATAAACTTGAATATTAATTAATTTGGTCACTCATATATTCATGATGTTGTGTAATTAACGATTTTTTATATACTTATATAATGCAGATGAATCGACAATGGATGTACGGTGACCGATGCCATCCGAGTTCATTCTCGGCATGTATTATTTTCTCAACGTACGAGGCAAGCAAAGTGTCAAATGGTTTCATTTGTTGTCCATGTAGTTCCTGTAAGAATACGAAGGATTACTCTACTTCAAAAATCCTTCACGTCCACCTGCTTGAGAACGGTTTCATGCCCGGCTATAATTGTTGGACCAAGCACGGAGAAAGAGGGGTTATAATGAAAGACAACGAACAAGAAGAGGATAATGACAACTATCCTATGTTCACAGAAGACGGTGATAGTAGAATGGGGGGAGACGAATCTGAAGAAGAGCCCATTTTTGATGAGCCCATTTTTGATGAGCCCGATGACGATTTGGGTCGGGCCATTCTTGATGCGAAGATAAACTGCGGAAGTGAAAAGGAGAGGTTGAAGTTGGAGAAAATGTTAGAGGATCACAACAAACTATTGTACCCAAATTGCAAAGATGGCCAGAAAAAGCTAGGTACTACACTGGAATTGCTGCAATGGAAGGCAGAGAATGGTACTTCTGACAAGGGATTTGAAAAGTTGCTGAAAATAATAAAGAAGATGCTTCCAGGAAGAACGTATTGCCCTCTAGTACATACGAAGCAAAGAAGGTTGTCTGCTGTGGCATCCCGCAAAACCACTACTAGAAAATCGCGTTGAATTTGTGCATTGCATCGTCATCATCATGCATAGTTTGCATAAAACTATTTTGCAAACCCCGATTTGTTTTCCAAACGCCCATCTTTATTCAAACGCCAAAACCCCGGCTCGAGTATTTTGTTTTGTTGTATTCGGGTTTGCAACGCCCAATGAAATTAAATAAAAGATTTAATTTGTTTTAGTGGGGCGAACGGCCAACCCGACCAACGACCGCCTGTGTTTTTAAACGCCCACCTAACCAGCCCCAGATAAATTCTAAGCTCACCAAAAGCTACCCATCCTCCCTGCCACCACCCGGCCAATAGCGTTGCGCCACCTCACCGACCTCTCCTAACCCAATCACTTCACGCCACCTAGCCTCTCCCCTCTTTATCTCTCTCTCTCTCTCAAAGGCCACACAACACACGACTACACGCACTAACTGCCACAAGACGCCATTCCGTCCCTGCCCACCTGTCCGCCCACCCACCCCACTCACACGCCACACCCGTGGCTCCTCGGTCCCACGCACGCCTGCCTCACCGCCCCACCAACTCCCTGGACCCACCCCACCGCCCACCAACCCCGCCTGTTCTTCCTCACCGCCTTCCTCCTCCATGTTGGCCCTCCTGCTTCCGGCCATTCTGGCTCCCGTCGCCGCCCTCCCGCCAGCCGCCTAAGCCGCCCAAGCCCTCTCCGCTTCTCTGCTCTGCGCTCCTCATGGCCGCTTCATCTCCGCCGCCGCCCAGCCTCCGGCGCGCCTCCTCGCTCCGCCAGGCTGCCGCTCCGCCCACGAGCAACCGCATGACCCACGCCCGCCGCCGCTGCCGGCCACCGCCCGCCTCCTCTCCTCTCGAGTCCGCCGCTGCCGCCTCGCTCCGCCCACTGCTCGCCCCGAGCTCCTCAGCCCGCCCCGCCAGCCGCGGTTGCAGCGCCTCGCCGGCCTGCTCCGCTGCCGACTTGGTCTCCACTGCCGTCCACCGCTCGCCGGAGCCGCGATCCGGCCTCGCCTCCGTGCTCGCCCGCCAAGCTCAGACCACCTCGGCCACGCTGTCGCCAAGGCTCCGGCTCGCCTCCTCCGCCGCCTGCCGCCGACCTGCCAAGCAGCCGCGCCCGCCTGCCGGACTTTTGTTCCGCCAGACCCAGCCGCCACCAACCGTCTCCGCCGTGCCGTTCCTCAGACGCCGCCGCTGCCGAGCAGCAAGGCCTCGAAGCCGGAACTCCGCCGTCCGCTTCGCCGCCTTTGCCGCCGACCGCTCCTCCTCCGCCATCTCTCCTCCGCTGCTCTCACAGGCGCCGCCGCGCCGCTCCACCTTCGCCATTGCCGACCGAAGTTCGCCGCCAAAGGCCAAGATTGCCCTGAAGCCGCTTCGCTCGCCAGCAACGAGCCCGCCGCGCTTCGCCGCACACGCTTCCGCGCTGGCCGCCACGTCATCTGTGGGCCCCGCCCATGTGCGGCGTCTGCGTGCTCGTGTGTTTCAGGACGTGGGTCATTGGTGCACCTTTAGAACGTTTGAGCACTCAAGTTCGCCACAACCCCGACGCCGAGGCCCTAGAACCGTGGTCCATCTACAAGACCGCCGAGAACCTCGGGTGCACCAACATGGAAGACCGAAGACCGATCCCGGCGAAGTCCGGACCCGATGGCCACCAAGAACGCCCCGAGCACGACAAGTACCTCCCTCGAATGCCAAACCGAACCGAAGGACGCCAAGATCGCCACTGCCTGCACAAGTACCGCACCCGGACGCCAAGTACTTCACCCCGAAGACCGACTCGGTGGCGCGGGCCCGACAAGATCCTCGCGATGAGACCGCCCTGGAAACCGACAAGACCGCGCGACAAGAACTCCGACAAGGACCATCCGATGCCAAGGTCTTCTTCCGGATCCCAAGATCGACGCCCGGCGACCGAGAACCCCGACACGGACACACCAAGTTCTCCATCGAGGAAACCAAGGCCGTCGACGTGGAACCGTAGAACGCCGAGTGCTTCACCCGGACACCGAGAACTCCCCCCTGAACGCCATGACCGACAACAGGACCCGAAGACCCCGGAAGCGCCAAGACCTACCCCGCTATCCGAGAACGCGTCCGTCGAACCCGAACCCAGATCCGTCGAACTCGGACCCGAGACCGACCGAACCTCGAAACCAAGATCGTCGAAACCCTAATGTGAACCTCTCTCCGAACCCTATTTTATAAATGATATCAACTTGTTGCATTTAATCATTCATCTCGCATGCACATACGTGGTTTGGGGCATTAGGCCGATTCACCTAATAATTAAATATGGGGCCCATATGGCAGATCTAGCCTTATATTGGCCTCATTTAAACTTGTGTAGCGAACCCAGACATTTACCTTGTTAAACAACATTTGAAATTGCGGGGTATCTAAACAACTTGAACCATTTAACTAAATGTCGGGACCCCGGTTCCGCTTAATCTTGACCTAATTGCATCGCACCTTTGCCATGCCATCCATCATGCATGCATCATGCCGATCTTCTGCCGTTTTATTAAATATTGCATCCGGTGTTTATTCTAGTGTTTTGCTTCTTCGCGGATAAGGCCGTTGAGTTGATGTGAGCTTCGCGATCTTGGATGAACCTTCGGCAATGTTTTCAAAGCAGCATCTCCTTTCTACCTATCTTACTTTTATAGTCTTTATTCCCTCCTATTGATCTATTGCTATCTGTGTTGCGATGCTTTAGCTTCCGTACCTGTGATATCCCGTGCAGCCCTATATTGCCTTGGACACACCCTATTACCTGTTGTTTGGTAGATAGTTGGACTTGCGCGTCGTAGTTGCTTGCTCAAGTGCTGATGTGTGTTGTCAAATGCCACAGTTGTTGATGTATTTGCCGCATGTTGATGTTGGAGATGATTCTAGTTTTACTTATCGTCACTTTACTTTCTGTTTAACAACTAAAATTGAATAAGGAGGCATCGGTGGGTGAAAGATAATATTTGGTTTTAACGCCCACTTGTGTCGTGAAGACCCAGTACTTGATACTGTTCCTTGATTTTATGCGCGCTATCCACATCCGGAGGTATATGGGACCCCGAACTGACCTTGATTCTCTTATTTCTTGGGGCCACGAACTAGTTTGAGGTTTTATTTATCCGCATTACTTATGCCATGCTTTATCGCTTTATTTACGATTGTGCGAGGCACTTGATCGTTTAGGTATTGTGACCCGCTTACGTGGTAGCGACAAGCCCAGCCACACTTTGGGTTCGATTGTTTACCGGCCCCACAAACCTTGAGGCCGTCTCGAGTCACTAGCCGTTCGGATCTACTTAAGGTGGCCTCAAATATTTCTGAATCGTGATTGTTCACCGTGAAAGCCTCGTTGGTTTTGATTTGGTTTTTCCGAGGTTGATCGGCGTGTTGCTATTGGTGCACCCCCGGTTAAAACTTTCAAAGCCGTGTCCATGGATATGGACGACTTGGAGCACGATGTCTCGATCATAGACAAGCATAACTAAAGTTCTTGTTATAAATTTGACTTATAATGACTAGTAATCAGCTTCACTATAACGGAATGGCTAATAATCGCCCACAATTGCTTGTTTGGTTGTCGCCATGCGACAATTGTATCGACTAGTAAGTATTGCAACTACAACGAATTGGCTGAATTAAAAGTACCAACAACTGCTGGTTTTTTGGGTCTATCTCATGCTATCTGTATCTGATTAGTAATTGTTGCAACTATCACGGAATGGTTAACTAAAAGTGCCCACTGTTTATTTTATCAGGACGATTATCTAAACTTGACTAGTAAAGTGCCGCAACTATAATCAATAAATAAAGCGCCAACTGTGTGAGTTCCTCGGTTGACTTCTCGATTGGTCTCGAGGAAACACCAGGATGGGTTTGTTTGGTGATAGCTTCTGTTGGATCCGTAGGTCATTCTTACCCTCTCGATAACCGCCATTGTATCGAGTCTCTATAGGTTGTTTAGTGCATCTGCCGCCGCTTGATCCACCATACCTATGTAGGCGAGGACCGCCAATTCTAGCCTCGCTGTCTTGGCCTCGATCGACGCTCCTTCTTTGTTTTCTGCTTTGCCCTTTGTCGGCACCCCTTTGTTAAGGGTTTTGAGATCGGCGTCGTTAGCGAGGTTACCCTTCGGCTTGGCCCGGCAGGTTATGGACGCCATTGGTTATTCTTGGGCTCTTAGCCCCATTTGCTTCTTGTCCGTAGTCGGACGCTCTACCGCTTTTCAAGGTGATTTGGATCTTTGTATATTATATTCGTATTCTTGACTCTTTGAGTCGTATATATATCTGCTCGTGGGTCCCATCGAGGACCTGTGTAATGTTATTATTGCCGTTTTCCACCCGCACGAAAGTGCTGGGGCACCTTTGAATCGCTTCTATGGGTTTGGCGAATTTTGCTCAAACTTGCATAGGTCCGATTCGAGGGTGTTCTGAGTGGTATCGAGCTCAGAAGCTATGATTCACAAGTCCAAATCAGAGGATAACCTAGCTAACGGCCGAAGTAGAGTGTCAAAACTATTTTTAAAAATCGGTTGGATAGTTCTGATTAGGTCTGAGTTTATTCCTTACCCCTCTGCTATTCTCCTCTTATCCCGACGTGTTTTGAATCCGCTCTCTTCTCTCTCTTCGAGTCCAGGATTTCTCGTGGTTGGGTTTCCGTCGTACCTTTAGTGTCTCGCTTTCTCCCTCTTGTAACGGAGGTGCTACGATCATCAATCTGCAACTTGTCTGTTGTACCCTTCCTCCAATCTTTTGTTCTTGAGATCTTTATCCATATGTGTTCCTTGCTGTATATCAGTGTCGTTGAAAAACATATGAAAAGGACGAGCTATGGTGAAGTTGGAGTCGACCTTGAGCACGTGTTGTTCATGCCAATGGAACCATCGCGAAACCTAATCAGTGTGTCTTTCATACGATTTCTGCTGGCAACATTCCTTTGTTCCGGATACCGCCTAAGAAGGTCTTCAGTCTAAATCTCGAGAGTTGAGTTGTATGATTCTCCTACCCATGTATAGAGTTGATAGTTGGGTCCGGGATGGACTGATCACCCTACCCGACTCTTACTGTTCGCTCTGTACACCGAACTGGTGGATCAATGTGACTTTTCCCTCTTCTAATGGAAGTAAGGGGTGGCCTTATCGTTTGATGCCTCTAGCTTCGTCCTTTGTTTCTCCGGAGTGATCTCTCGACGATCAGGAACAACGACCTTTGTTAGTGGTGTCGCGAGGATCTACACGAAGCGCGAAGGATCAGACCGCCGACCTTCCGTCCGGTACCATGAGGCGGATCTCGAGGGCGAGATCCATTGTTAGTGGTGTCGAATTGTGGCATCCCGCAAAACCACTACTAGAAAATCGCGTTGAATTTGTGCATTGCATCGTCATCATCATGCATAGTTTGCATAAAACTATTTTGCAAACCCCGATTTGTTTTCCAAACGCCCATCTTTATTCAAACGCCAAAACCCCGGGGCTCCGGAGTATTTTGTTTTGTTGTATTCGGGTTGCAAACGGCCCAATGAAATTAAATAAAAGATTTAATTTGTTTTAGTGGGCAATGAACGGGCCAACCCAAGCAACAGAAAGTTTTTAAACGCCCCACCTAACCCGGAAAAATTCTAAGCTCACCGGAAAAGCTACCCATCCTCCCAGCCACCTCACCCGCCAATAGCGGCGCCACCTCACCGACCCTCTCCCTAACCCAATCACTTCCTGCCACCTAGCCTCTCCCTCTTTATCTCTTCTCTCTCCTCTCTCTCACTCAAAGACACAACACACGACTACACGCACTAACCGCACAAGACGCCATTCCGTTCTGCCCACCTGTCCGGCCCCACCACCCCACTCACACGTCCCACACCGTGGCTCCCCACGACGCCGCCGCCTCTCAAATTGTCCCCCCCACCAACTCCTTGGGGACCCACCCCACCGCCCACCAACCCCTGTTCCTCTTCCTCACCGCCTCCTCCTCCTTCTTCCATCATTGCCCCGCTCGGCCGCCATCGTTCTGGCGCCGCCCGCCGTCGCCGCCTCTCTCTCCGCGCTCAAGCCCGAGCTGCCCAGCTTCCGCTCTCCCACAGAAGGCTGCTTCTCATGTGCCATCTCTCAAGCCGCCGCCTCCTCGCCCGCCGGCCGCGCTTCGCCGCCTCCAGGCGCCTCACAGCAGCGAGCAACCGCCACCCCACGCCCGCCGTCGCCGGGCGACCGCCTCCTCCTCTCTCGAGTCCGCCGCTCCCGGCTGCCTCCCGTCGCCGCGTCCGCCTCCACTGTGGCACTGCCTCCGAGCCAGCGGTTCCCGCCTGCCCGCCGCCTCGCCGAGGCTGCAGGCCTGCTTCTGCTCCGCCGTCGACTTGGTCTCCACTGGCCGCCCACCGCTCGTCGGAGCTCGCGATCGCCCGCCTCCGTTTCGCCCGCCAAGCTCAGACCACCTCCGGTACCCGCTGGCGCTCGTCCGCCTCCGCCTCCGCCGCGCCTGCCGCTCGCCGGACCAAGCCCGCTCCGCGACATGGGCCCCGCCGCCAGCGTCGGACTTTGTTCCGCCAGGACTTCGCGGCCGCCACTCAACCGTCTCCGCCGTGCCCGTTCCCAAGACGCCGCTGCTGCTGCGCTGGCGCCCGCTCGAACTCCGGAACTCCGCCGCCGCCGCTTCGCCCTCTCCGCCATCTCCTCCGCCATCTCCGCTGGGCTTCACTCCGGCGCCGCGGCCGCTGCCGCTTCAGCGCCTCTGCCGCCCGCTCGAAGTTCGCTGCCGCCAAGCATTGCCCGAGCCGCTTCTGGCCTCGCTCGCCGGCGTAACGAAGCCCTGCCGCCTTCGCCGCACACGCCTCAGCGGCCGCACGTCATCTGGGCCCGCCTCCATGTCGCGTCCGTGCGTGCTCGTGTGTGTGGACGGTGGTCCGCTGCGCACTAGGAACGTTTGAGCGCTTCTCGCCCACAACCCCGACGCCGAGGCCCTAGAACCGTGGTCCATCTACAAGACCGCCGAGAACCTCGGGTGCACCAACATGGAAGACCAAGACCGATCCCGCGAAGTCCGGACCCGATGGCTACCAAGAACGCCGAGCACAAGTACCTCCTCGAACGCCAAACCCGAACCGGAAGGACGCCAAGATCGCCACTGTACCACAAGTACCGCACCGGACGCCAAGTACTTCACCCCGGCCAAGACCGACTCGGTGGCGCGGGCCCGACAAGATCTCGCGACGGTGAGACCGCTGGAAACCGACAAGACCCGGCGACAAGAACTCCGAAGGACCATCCGATGCCAAGGTCTTCTTCCGGACCCGATCCTCAAGATCGACGCCCGATCAAGCCGAGAACCCCGACACGGACACACCAAGTTCTCCATCGAGGAAACCAAGGCCGACGTGGAACAGAGAACGCCGAGTGCTTCACCCGACACCGAGAACTTCCCGAACGCGATGACGTAACATGACCAAAGACCCGGATGCGCCAAGATCCACCTCGCTATCCGAGAACGCGTCCGTCGAACCCGAACCCCGATCCGTCGAACCACGACCCCGAGACCGACCCGAACCTCGAAACCAAGATCGGAAACCCTAATGTGAACCTCTCCATGAACCCTATTTTATAAATGATATCAACTTGTTGCATTTAATCATTCATCTCGCATGCACATCTGTGGTTTGGGGGCATTAGGCCGATTCACCTAATAATTAAATATGGGGCCCATATGCGGGCAGATCTAGCCTTATATTGGCCTCATTTAAACTTGTGTAGCGAACCCGTATTACTTCTTACCTTGTTAAACAACATTTGAAATTGCGGGGTATCTAAACAACTTGAACCATTTAACTAAATGTCGGGACCCCGGTTCCGCTTAATCTTGACCTAATTGCATCGCACCTTTGCCATGCCATCCATCATGCATGCATCATGCCGATCTTCTGCCGTTTTATTAAATATTGCATCCGGTGTTTATTCTAGTGTTTTGCTTCTTCGCGGATAAGGCCGTTGAGTTGATGTGAGCTTCGTTCCGATCTTCGGATGAACCCTTCGGCAATGTTTTCAGGCGAGCATCTCCCCCTTTCTACCTATCTTACTTTTATAGTCTTTATTCCCTCCTATTGATCTATTGCTATCTGTGTTGCGATGCTTTAGCTTCCGTACCTGTGATATCCCGTGCAGCCCTATATTGCCTTGGACACACCCTATTACCTGTTGTTTGGTAGATAGTTGGACTTGCGCGTCGTAGTTGCTTGCTCAAGTGCTGATGTGTGTTGTCAAATGCCATAGTTGTTGATGTATTTGTCGCATGTTGATGTTGGAGATGATTCTAGTTTTACTTATCGTCACTTTACTTTCTGTTTAACAACTAAAATTGAATAAGCAGAGGCATCGGTGGGTGATAGATAATATTTGGTTTCCGAACGCCCACTTGTGTCCCGTAAGACCCCGAGTACTTGATACATGTTCCTTGATTTTGCGCGCTATCCACATCCGGGAGGTATATGGGACCCCCGAACGAGCTTGATTCATCTTATTTCTTGGGGCCACGAACTAGTTTGAGGTTTTATTTACGATCCTGTACTTATGCCATGCTTTCGCTTTATTTACAATTGTGCGAGGGGCACATTTGTCTTGTTAGGTATTGTGACCCGTTTACGTGGTAGCGACAAGCCCAGCCACACTTTCGGGTTCCCGATCGTTCTGCGCCCCACAAACCTTGAGGCCGTCTCGAGTCGCTAACCGTTGCGGAATCTACTTAAGGGTGGCCCCGAAATATTTCGAATCTGTGATTGTTCAATCGTGAAAGCCTCGTTGGGTTTTGATTTGGTTTTCGAGGTTGATCGGCGTGTGTTGCTATTGGTGCACCCGGCGTTAAAACTTTTCAAAGCCGTGTCCGGATATGGACGACTTGGAGCACAAGATATCTCGATCATAGACAAGCATAACTAAAGTTCTTGTTATAAATTTGACTTATAATGACTAGTAATCAGCTTCACTATAACGGAATGGCTAATAATACTGCCCACAATTGCTTGTTTGGTTGTCGCTTGCGACAATTGTATCTGACTAGTAAGTATTGCAACTACAACGAATTGGCTGAATTAAAAGTACCAACAACTGCTGGTTTTTCGGGTCTATCTCATGCTATCTGTATCTGATTAGTAATTGTTGCAACTATCACGGAATGGTTAACTAAAAGTGCCCACTGTTTATTTTATCAGGACGATTATCTAAACTTGACTAGTAAAGTGCCGCAACTATAATCGAATAAATAAAGCCAACCGTGTGAGTTCCTCGGTTGACTTCTCGATTGGTCTCGAGGAAACACCAGGATGGGTTTGTTTGGTGATAGCTTCGAGTTGGATCCGGTTAGGTCATTCTTACCCCTCTCGATAACCGCCGGTTGTATCGAGTCTCTATAGGTTGTTTAGTGCATCTGCCGCCGCTTGATCCACCATACCTATGTAGGCGAGGACCGCCGAATTCTAGCCTCGCCGTGTACTGGCCTCAGTACTGACGCTCCTTCTTTTTCTTTTGCCCTTTGTCGGCACCCCTTTTGTTAAGCAGGTTTTGAGATCGACGTCGTTAGCAGGGTTACCCTTCCGGCTTGGCCTGGGCAGGGTTATGGACGCCATTGGTTATTCTTCAGGGCTCTTAGCCCCATTTGCTTCTTGTCCGTAGTCGGACGCTCTACCGTTTTCAAGGTGATTTGGATCTTTGTATATTATATCGGTATTCTTGACTCTTTGAGTCGCTGTTATATATATATCTGCGTGGGTCCCATCGAGGACTGTTGTGTAATGTTATTACGTTTTCCACCATACGAAAGTGCTGGTGAGCACCTTTGAATCGTTTCTATCTATGCGGGTTTGGCGAATTTTGCTCAAACTTGCATAGGTCCGATTCGAGGTTACATCGCCCTCTAGGATTAGAGGTGCGAAGATACATGCATGCATCAATCGACTGCATCCTCTACCGCGGTGAGTACGAGAATTTGAATGCATGCCGGTATGTGGTGCATTGCGGTATAAGATCGGCGAGATGACCCCGGTGATGTTGAGGACGAGTCATGCCCGGAAGAGGGTTCTGCCAAGGTGATGTGGTATGCTCCTATAATACCACGGTTGAAACGTTGTTCCAAAACAAAGAGCATGCCAAGTTGTTGCGATGGCACAAAGAGGACCGTAAAAAGATGTGATGCTAAGACACCTGGCGGCGGGTCGCAGTGGAGAAAAATCGACAGAGAGTTCAAGTCATTTCGAGGACGCAAGGAACTTAAGATTTGGTCTAAGTACAGATGGCTTTAATCCTTCGGGAGCAGAGCTCTAGTCATAGCACCTGGCCGGTGACTCTATGTATCTATAATCTTCCTCCTTGGTTGTGCATGAAGCGGAAGTTCATTATGATGTCGTGCTCATCCAAGGCCCGAGGCAACCCGGCAATGACATTGATGTGTATCGAGGCCATTGGTTGAAGAACTTTTACGATTGTGGCGTGAAGAAGGTGTACCTCTCGGGATGAGCACGCACAAAGGAATTTAACCTACGGCGTTGTTGTTTGTAACCATCAATGATTGGCCTGCTCTAAGTAACATTTCGGACAGTCAAATAAGGGATACAATGCATGCACACTGTTTAGGTGAGATGGCGGTATATATTTGGGAAACAAGAATGTGTACCGGGCATCGCGATTTCTTCCAAAACAACATCACGTAAGAAAGAGAGGGAAGCATTTCAAGGTGAGGCAGATAACCGAACAAAGCCTACCCGCCCTCTACGGGGATGTTATATATGATATGGTCAAGGATTTAAAAGTGATCTTTGGAAAGGGTCTGGCGGAAAATCTGTTCGAATGATGTTGACGGACACGCACCCATGTGGAAGAAGATGTCTATATTTTGGGAGCTACCCTATTGGAAAATACTAGAGGTTCACTCTGCAATCGACGTGATGCACGTGATTTAAAAATCTTCACGTGAACCTGCTAAACTTCTTGGGCGTATGGGAAAACAAAAGATACACGGATGCGGCGGCAGACCAGCAATGTATCCATGAAGGAAACAACCTGAATCCGAGAAGTATCAAGGTACCGCCACCACGCTCTTACCAAAGAAGAGAAGGAGATCTTTTTGAAGTCTGAGTAGCATCAAGGTCCCGTCTGGCTTCTCGTCGAATATAAAGGGAATAATAAACATGTCAGAGAAAAAGTTTCAAAACCTAAAGTCTCATGACTGCCACGTGATTATGACACAATTACTTCCGGTTGCATTGAGGGGCCTTCTGCAGAAAATGTTCGAGTACCCATTGTGAAGCTATGTGCGTTCCTCAATGCAATTTCTCAGAAGGTGATCAATCCACTAACTCTACAAAATTTACAGTAGGATGTGGTGCAATGTCTAGTTAGCTTTGAGTTGGTGTTCCCACCATCCTTCTTCAATATTATGACGCATCTCCTCGTTCACCTGGTCGAAGAGATTGGCGTTCTCGGTCCTGTATTTCTACACAACATGTTCCCCTTTGAGAGATTCATGGGAGTCTTAAAGAAATACGTTCATAACCGTGCTAGGCCAGAAGTAAGCATCTCCAAGGGCTATGGAACAGAGGAGGTCATTGAGTTTTGTGTTGACTTTATTCCTGACCTTAAGCCGATCGGTGTTCCTGAATCGCGCTATGAGGGGAGACTGCGTGAAAAAGGCACACTAGGAAAGAAAGCAACAATGTGTATGGACGGACATTCTTTCACTCAAGCACACTACACAGTTTTAATTCTAGCTTGGTGGCTCCGTATATAGTGGAACACAAGAATATTTTACGCTCGGAATACCCGGGGCAACGTGAAGATTGGATTGATGGAGAACACATGAAGACTTTTGGCGGTTGGTTGCAAACACATCTCATTAATGGCACTGATGAAGAACAGCTATACTTGTTGGCCAAGCAACCATCTTCGACTATATTGACTTTTCAAGGGTACGAAATAAATGGAAATACATTTTACACGATCGCCCAAGATAAAAAGAGCACCAATCAAAACAGTGGTGCTCGCTTTGACGCAGCAGAGGACAATGGGAAGAAGGTCACATATTATGGATACATAGAGGAGATATGGGAACTTGACTATGGACCTACTTTCAAGGTCCCTTTGTTCCGGTGCAAATGGTTCAACATGAAAGACGGGGTACATGTAGACCCGCGGTACGGAATGACTACAGTGGATCTCAAGAATCTAGGGTAGGACACCGAACCATTCGTCCTAGCCAGTGAAGTGGCTCAGGTTTTTTATGTGAAGGACATGTCTACCAAATCGGAAAAAAGAAAAGAAAGGCAAGAGGACACGTCATACGATGAGCCAAAGCGCCACATAGTTCTTTCAGGAAAAAGAAACATCGTGGGAGTAAAGGACAAGACAGACATGTCAGAAGATTATAATAAGTTTGATGATATTCCACCCTTCAAGGTGAAAACTGATCCAAGCATCGTGTTAAATAATGAAGATTGTCCATGGTTGCGTCGCAATCAGAAGAAAGGGAAACACACAAAGAAAACTAAGAAGACTAGATAGGGATGTTGTTGGTGATGTGTAATAATGTATTAAACCTTTCTCCGTGAACATTGTCCGTGCTTCCAAGACCCCGATACCAGCGACTACAATGGCGACGTTTATAGGGCTAGGCACGAGTATTGACTGAATCACTCCAACATTCAAAAACAAGTTTGGTTGATTGTGACTTAATCTGGCCATGTATCTTAATTTTCAGTTGAGCTATGTACTTTAATTCCAGTTCAATCGTAATAAAAGTTTATTCCCGCCTATTATTTCCCGCCCTTTTCCTCTCGCCCGTTTCCTCCGTCATTTGGCCCGAGGTAAGATTGTCGAGGAAATAAAGATCTGGCCTGGCCACACACCACCGCCACGCAGGCCCGCCGTGCAGCTCCTCCTGCCTTCGAGAGACACGCCACCGCGCTCAGCGATGGCCACCCAGCACCGCCACGACGCACGGCCGAAAACACTGCCGCCTACCCGCCATGGAAACCTCGAGACGAGGAAAGAAAGCCCCGCCGCCACCTTCCTGGGGCGCACGCGACGTTACTGATTTTATGGAAACAAGATCTCACACCCGCCGGCCATGGCGGCTTCCAGCTTTGACGACCTGACGACACCTTCGACAGGCGCACCCCTCTTGCCGCGACCATGACGGAGGTGGATGCAGCCGTGCCGTGCGGCTCCCCGAACTGGGAGGTGCTCGTCCTGCTCCGTCTGACGCCGGACGCCCCGTAGCCGGAGACGCGACCTGGAACGCGAGACTTGCAGGTTGTCTAGGAGATGCTAAAATGGAGCAGGCGGCTTGTCTGGAGTCCACTATGGTGAACGGTACTCGTGTGCCTATTTTGCCCTCCACTTGTTGCGAGTAACAATCGTACTGGTTAAGATTTTAACTCCAGTATGATTTGATACGAGCCTTTGGATTGACTGCAATTAACGGCCCTTATTAATTTGAGGGTACTATAAAATGCCTCATAAACAAATACAGAAATAGCAAAATTCTAGGAAAACAGAAAAAAAAACTAAGACTTTTGGTACCGGTTGTTATTTGGAACCGGTAAAAAAAGAATTAACATGGGTTGTTTGTTGGAACCGGTACCAAAAGTCCACCCTGTGTGAATATACAGCAACGACGACGCGTCTTATCCAAACCGGTCTCCATCTCCCGCAGTCCGCCACTCCCATGATCCGGCGCCTTCTCCCAGCCAGCTCCCTCCGGCGCCTCCTTGATCCCGGCGCCGCGCCGCTCCAGCGCCAAGCCGCCGCCGCTCCCCGGCCCAGCCTCCCGGTAGCTCCTCCCGGCGCAGCTCCTCCGGCGCATCTCCTCCCGGCGCAGCTTCCGAGTCCGCCGCCGCTGTTCCGCCGCTCCGCAGCAAGCCGCCGCCGCTCGGCGCAGCTCCCGGCCGCTCCCGGCCGGCGCAGCTCCTCGGCGCAGCTCCCCGGCCAAGTTGCCGCCGTCCACGGCCGGCCGCTCCGCCCGCTCGCCGGCCGTGCTCCCTCACCGTCGCCGCTTGTCCCCAGGTGAGTCCCCTCCTTCCGGCGAGCAGTGTCGGCGTCGATTGTGAGCAACCAGGGACAGAGGCGGGCACACATGTATTCATGGGTATTCAGCTGAATACCCATTATTTTTTGTAAAAGAAAATTGTGTAGTAGTATTCGGTCCAAAACTTCTAGCTCCTCTTGGTCCATAGCAGCTCCGTTGAACTTTGTAGCCAACAGCAGCAGGAGGTTGGCTCCAGTACTAGTCCCGTGAGGCTTCGATAATCTAGCTCCAGGCTATGCTCGGTGGCTCTCGACCGTCATACACGAGTACGCGAGGCAACAGCGATTGGTTCAGTTGCCGAGGTGAGGCAAAAGAATCTAATTTTAAAACTAGCAAATCAGCAATTTCTCTTCTCCCAGTTAGATTATTATTGATTGATTGGTGACTCCATCGATCGAGTGATGATCTAGGCTGTAGTTGTACGCGATTTATGGTGAAAACACACAGACACAGAGATGAAGAGTAACGGTGGTGATTTAAAGACATTGTGCGCGAGAGCAAAGACAAAAAAGACTGGTTCACATCGACACAAGAACCATCAATTGTTCCATTGGATATTTTCTTTTTAGACTTTGAATACCCATTGCAAATATCCTATGCCCGCCCATGACCAGGGATCTTTTCTTACATCAATAATGGATGCTAGGGATCTTTCTATGTTGCTTTGTTTCTGTGTATGGACTCGATTGTGAGCAACTTGATTCAGTGTGTCGATATTTTGCTATCTGAAGTTGCTGTAATCCTAAAGAAAAAAAATCAGGATTTTGACATGCTAGTGCTATTTATCTGCATCATATGTGATTATGGTCGTTGAAATTTCTTCAAGTCGTGAAAATTGTGATGCTAATTCTGGACATGAAACTGTTGTTACATGGTGAAACTAATTTCTGCCGGTAGATAGTACTAGCGTTAGAAATGTAACAACCTGAGCCTTCGAGCCGGCCAACTTTGCGACTACTAGTTCATATGCTACAATATATCCTAATTTTCTAATTAAGCAATACTTCTTTACACTATAAGCTTCAAATTCTAGTTTCTTATATATTAACAGCTATAGTACGGCAAGGCGACGTGTTATCGTTGAGCTATGGAGCACGACCCCTTCATCCGAGATGAGGAGCAAGAAGACATTGTGCAAAAAATGATATATGAGAGTGCCCGTGGACCAGAACCCGATGGAGATGACGATGATTTTGGCTCACAATTTCTGAACGATGTCGGTGAGGGACTTGAGTCTGAAGAAAGAAGAGACAACGAAGTGTCCTTAACAACCTCCGGCAAGGTGTATTTATATTAAGGCTATGTTCATCAGTAGATGCATTGATTTATTTGTATTGCATTTATTAACGAATAATTTTTATTTTAGCCTTCCGGATCATCGAGCAAATGTGATAAAGGGACACGAGGTCTGACGATCGCTCATCGGGCGAGGGTAGGTTAGCCCTCACCGCATTTAACGATAGTGGTGAACCGGTGGAACCCAAAGAGTACTGCCGTAAATTTATAAATCAAGCTGGAGTTATTGTTAGGGACCATGTACCGATAAGCACTGTAGAGGCATAAGTCAAGAACGCGGGGGATGAAGCTAGTTATGTCAACGATACTCTAAAAATTTTCTTTGGGACAGTTCATCGACACACTTCAACCTACCGGAAAACTTGACGGAAGGCCAGAAGACGAAAGTAAAGAAATAGACTCTTATGAAGATGGCCACACAATTTCAGACCTGGAAGAAAAAATTATGGGCTAAATATGAAGATGCAGATCCAATATTCACTAAAAGTCTAGTGAAGATAGAAGCATCGCCCGCATTTAAGGCGATAAGCAATCGCTCACGCCGTGTCCCGATCAGTCACGGGTAAAAATGCTGCAAAGAAGAAATATTTCCATAAATTGGGGTCGTGGCTACAAGACTGCCATTCCAAAGTGGATAGCATTTGAAGATAAACTGATGAAAGCAAAGATCGATCCACACAAAGGACTGGCCCAACCGCAAGTTCGTTGTTTGCACATGGGGCAGGTTGGACCCAAAGATGTAGGCGGATCGCAAAAGGGAAAATGGAAGGAAAAAATTACAAAAGTCACGAAGCTGCTTGTAGATGCAATAGAAAAGTTAAAAGGGAGATTACATTCGATAGAGAGAATGACGAGTTGACACTCGCCTGGGAACCCTGAACACTTTGGACGATTACGATCCCTCCTGTGTCACCATAAAGGAAGCGTGGCGGCGACAAGCTATAGAAGTCGTGCAAGAAAGAAGAAGCAGGACTTAGACCGGTTATCGGAATTGGAACGTAAGTGCAGCTGCTTGAGAAAAATCAAATAGACTCAACTAGTCGACAGAGGGCACTGATCAAGAATCGCTTTCTACAAGATACTCAAGCCGATGTTGCCCCATCTCAGCCAAGAAGCAGCGGGGTTCCTCGCATCTTGTAGGATGTGGAGCAAGCTACCCGTGGATTATGTCACCGAGAAAACAGATTACAGCTACATGTGCCAATGAGGAACATGTCCATTAAGGTGGATGGCTATGTTTACCCAAATGAAGATGGAGCAACGCACCATCATATGCCCATTCCGGGCTATGCTCGTGTCGGGTGGACGACGTTGGCGGGTTATGAAACAATGGATCTTGATTTTCCGGAGGTGACGATGAGAAGACAATTGGCGATGTCAAGCGATTTTCGCCTATGGAAAAAGAAATACATTGTCTTTTCGCCAAGGCCAACTCCTCCTCGTAGCAGTCCACATGAGCAGCAAAGTCCACATGAGCAGCAAATGCCATCGACTCCTCCCGTAGTCCACATGAGCAGCAAAGTCCACACCTACTTGAGAGGGACCCCAGCGTGTCCACCATCTCGATATCCTCCAGAAGAAAGCGCCGTTAAGCGGAATGGTTCACGACTAGGAAGAGACTTAGAAAGGAGAAAGCACCGCCTATTCAAGTTACCTTGGGAAAGAACTATCGAGGAATGCACCGTAATCTCTAAGTCCGAGGTGGAATCCCATTTTGCTAAGAAAGTGCCAGATACCTTTTGAGAAGACATTAGATCCGGTGAAAGTTGTGCACTGCTGAGAATCTATATGACCAGATCATCGCCATCGACTATAGGCGTTCTATTGAAAGGTCATATGACGAGATGGTCTTGGCTAAAAATCTAATCAATCGGTGGTCCAGGCAAAAAAGGGAAACAAGTGCACCAGCTCGGAGAACAACCCGCTCAATCGCCCCCTCTCAAGGTGTTTGACACGAAGGCGTTCAAAGTTCTCGACAAAACACAACCGACATTACCCCATCGCTGAAGTAGCATATAAATTTGATCAAGGGGAAGATTTGGTCGAGAATGTCAGGTTGCTATCAACAAGTATGCGTAATTTGCATATATGGTACACTAATGCCACAAAGAAAGGGATCGAGGCTATCATGGTGCGAGTTAAGGATGAGCACTACTTCCAAGAATACAGTGTGAGCGTTGAATTCTGCGAACTTTTTCAGTTATACAATCTCCGGGCCCTCGACAAATCTATCATCAGTTGCTATTGTCTGTAAGTGATTTATTTATGTAATTTGAGAAGTCTTTAGCTCAGCTTGTTCATTGTCTGCAATTATACTCAATATAATCTTTTGTGCGCTATATTATGCAGACGAAGAAGCTCGAATGCAAAAGGGATGAAATCACGGACATTGGGCTCATTGACCCGGATACAATGCATGTAAAAACCATAGAAGATCCCATGTATAACAAGGATACACCGGAGACTTTGCTAAGGTTTTTGAAGCGTGACAAAAAATAATACTTTGGCCTTACAACTTTAAGTAAGTGTTACTGTCTTCTAACACATTTTTTTTTCTCACCAGATGTTAAAATTTTAACTGATGAGTTATATCTATGACACTGCATATTTAAACGTGCACAGGTTCCATTTTATTCTTATCGTCATTAAAATGTACGATGGAGAAGTTGAAGTCTTTGACTCACTAACCAAAGAGCCTATACTATACAAGACGGCTTTTGATATGCTCAAAAAGTAATTTTAAATCTTATTGGTTTTTTCGCTAATTTCCTGATATCAACAAATTGCTAACTCTTTTATGCATTTTCTTTATCGGGCAGCGTATGGCAAAAGTTCATCGAGAAAGATCCGGCCGGTGGATGGAAACCGTCGATATGGCGTTTGAACAAAGTAAGTAGTACTACCGAGGTCCACACACCTTTATCATACTTGATTATTGTTTGATTGAATTATATTCTTGTATAGAAATGTGCAAACAACCACTGGGACTAATCTATGTGGATACTACGTTTGTGAGTACATTCACAAGATTGTCAAGAGAATGAATAATAAAAGAAATAAAGAGGTACATAAACAATAATCACAAATTTATTTTGTTTCAGTTGTGCTGAGTTTTAGTCATAATTGTTTCATTATGATTTGATATATATATACACATAGCTCATGTATTTATTTGTATCTCATTCTTTTACAGGTGGCAAGAAAGCGGACACGCCTCAATTGAGCACCGCTTCAAAGCAATTGCAGGAATTGGCGGATTTTTCCTTCGGACGTCATAGCTAATTTCGGAGAGTACCACTATGCATGAAGATCGATCTTCATGCATTTACTACATGTAATATATAGTTTGCCTCGGAGAGTACCACTATGCTACATGTAATATATAGTATGCTCCGAAGAGTGCCACTATGCATGTACTACTTAATTTGGGATCTTATGCAATTACATATTTTATATATATGCATCAAGTTGATATGCATCACCTTGATCTTCATGTATTACCTTAACCCAAACGCGTTTCTGACACATCGACGGGATCCTCGTATGATGAAATGGTCTGATACCCTAAACCCCTCCTTAAACCCTAAACACTGAATTCTTTGCCTAATCTCTGCCGTGTCCCCACTTTTGGTACCGGTTCGTGTTACAAACCGGTACCAAAGACTCCAGCCCCGCTGGCTCATGCGTGCCCACGTGGAGGCACTTTTAGTACCAGTTCGTAAGGAACCGGTACCAAAGGGGGGAATGATTTAGTCCCGAATGATTAGTACCGGTTGCCAAACCGGTACCAAAGCTCCTCTGGAACCGGTACAAAAGGCATTTTCCTACTAGTGTCCTAACCAACAATAACATAACAGTATATATCACTTATGTTTTTTTTTCTCTTAACATGCTCTTTTGTGACAATAGGAGTTTCTGCCTGTAGACAGACCTGCAGTATGTACTACTCCATATTGAAAATATGGTGGAGAAAAGGAGTTTCTCTTTAAAAAATCCTATATAGTACTCCCTCCGTCTAAATTTGTCTAAATTTAGTAAATCTATATACTAAATGATGTCTAGATATATCTAAATAGATGTTAAAAGTTTGTCTAAATTTGGTTAAATCTATATACTAAATGATGTCTAGATACATAAATTTTGAAAAGTTTGCAACATCTATTTTGAGACGGTAGTAGAGAGTCTATGTTCAGGCGCGTGTGTGTGTGGAAGTGAGCATCATACGGTGGATTTTGATTCGTATAGTCCATGTGTCTCGAAGCTCACATATAATGTTTGTTGATTTGTTTTCTTGTGTCCAGTCTATTTGATTCAAAGAATTTTTTTGAGACCTTTGTCAAATACCAAGTCTGTCTTTTTCTTTTTCCTTGAAAAAAAAAGTATGTCCATTTTGCCAGGCCAAAACTGTTTTTTCGAATAGGACTTTTGCATTAAAAGAGATTCAAATCTCAAATAAGTATAAAAAGAAGTATAAGCAAGTTGATACCCGAATCTTTTGTTGGAATTTGAGGCATATTTGATGTTGGGCTTTTGGTCTATAAGAAATACAAATTCTGAAATTCTCTTTGGCCCATTATTATGGCAGCTCATGTGTGTATAATGGAACTAAAGTTTAGTCTCACATTGCTAGTGGAAGGGGAGTTGAACCATCTTATATAGTAGAGTGTTGCACCACTCACTAAGGTGTAAGAAGAAGAGAAGTCCCCGCGCACTCCTCCGACGGAAGAATCTCGCCGAGCCGAGCTTTATATAAGCAGGCATACGCGAACCCTAGCCGTCACAACTGCCTACCTGCGATTCGCCGTTCCACCTTTCTGTGCTGCCCTTTGCTACTTCATCCTGTCCAGGAGAGCGGGCCTCCGAAACCCCGTCTCTCTGATCATGCATCGGGAGAGAGGCGATAAGGTTTTTGTAGAGCGTCTAGGCGCGACTGCTCAAGTTCCTCTACGTCCGGCTTCCTCGACTCCATCGCCATGTCTGACGAAGCTGCCAAGCTGGCTGCTGCTGCAGCCGGTTGCGGATCCACTTTTGTTACGCCGTTGGTTATACCATCGACGAACTCGTACGTATTCTTTGCCCCCTGTTATTTTTATGATGATTATTAGTATTGCAATATGCGTAGATGTGCTAGATTTTCACTTGCTTGTATGGTGCATGTCTACAATGTGTATGCTAGTTAATCTTGAAAATTGTTCTGTCATGATTTATACTTAGATTAAATTAATGCGAAAACTGCTAATTATTTCAACATCTTTCACATGTCTCAGTTTTTTTGCACGCATAAGGTACGGTCAGGTGGTGCCAGAATTCACGAACTCCATCTCCTAGTCGATCGAGTCTCCAAAACTTGGATAGTGCTAGCCTAGTAGTGTCAAAGAAAACTGTCAAGATCAACGCAGCTGTGAGGCCCCGTTTCAGGTTTACATGCCACTGAGAGGATGAATTTGCAAATATTATGGGACTGATGGAAGATGCACTTTTGTCTTTTTGTCCTCTCTCTTGCCAGCAGGAACACACGCAAATAAATGTGCAAAGAGTAACTATCGGCAGTGAGTGATTTCCATGGGCCCACGCTCATCCGAGCTAACGGCGATCTTGTTATACTGTCAGACAAGTCATGGAAAATTCTCAAAAAAAAAGTCATGAAAAAAAATCAAACCATGGTTCAAAGAGTGAAAATTGTGCGTAACATCCTTTTCGCTTTCAAACGTGTGACTCAAAAAAGATTTTTGATCGACATTACAAAAATGACATTGATCATGGCCACATAGGTAGAGAGACAGATGTACTCTCTTCATGCAGAAATAAATAATTTAAGTTTGTTTAGATTCGAATATAGTTATACATTAAAATACGTTTAAATACATTTAGATCTAAATAAATTTAAGTTAGTTACTTCTGAACGAAGGGAGTAGTAATTTCTGAAATTTTCCTTTTCGCGAACCCCTTCGCAGCGAGAATTTTTTAGATTTATTTATAGCTAGGTTGTTGTAATATCGGGATGCCAATTCGTTTCAAAAAATAAAATAAAAAACTGCAATGTCAACTGAAGAATCGGACAGCCCACCACGTCACAGGACAAGACATCTCCTAACTTGAAAAGCACATATGAACAGTAAAGAACTCATTAGTGCAGAACAAGAGGACCCAAATGGATCGAATTAGCTGTTGACAAGACTTGACGCGTCGTCATCGTCAAGTAGTACCCAAAGAATCTACATCCATCACTGTCTCTTGCCCGGTGAGTTTTTTTTTTTTTTTTTTTGAACAGGGAAGGGGTCACTAAGGACCCCGATGGTGCTACATCCATCACTGTCTCTTGCCCGGTGAGTTGAACCTCACACATCAGTTGGCCTTGGCCGCTAACTAGCTAATTAAACTAGCTGTCTATCCAATTGACAAACAACTTGACAGACTAAGATGGAACACGAAAAATTGCATTAGCTAGTTTTTTTTTTAAATGATGCATTAGCTAGTTCCTTATGTTATACTCCCTCCATTTCAAAATAGATGGCTCAGATTTTTTAAAATTTAAATCAGAGTCATCTATTTTGGGACGAAGAGAGTACAAGAACCGAAGAACGAACAAACCAAACACATGGGACACATGGATTTTAACGTGTAAAAACCCTCCGATGAGAATGGTAAAAAACTGGAAATATGTAACTAGTTTGTCGTTAGTCTCCTTTGACAGTTACACATTTGCCATGTCAGCCTTATAGTGGGTCCATCTTGTCAGAAATAACGCCAACCAAGCTAAGCTGGGCTATCGGTATTTTTTTTTTTTGAAACATTAGAGGGTTGAGTGGTGGTTTTCTTGTGAATTTTTTCAAGTGGTGGTCTTTGGAAGCCCTATCCCTCAATGTGGTGATTTTTACAATTTTGTCGATCTTGAGAGCTATGCATTGAAAATATCCACTCCCAGTATAGGTAGTCTAGTGCCAACAATGATGGCATCGACCCAAATACTAAAAAGTGCTCCTCTCTCCCTTATCCCCTGCTACAGTTCCTGAGAAGCTCCCTCGTCGCTCCGGCCCGAACCGGTTACTCGGGCTTTGCCATGAGGGCAGTGGAGGAGGTGCTGGTCGAATGAGGTTAGGTAGTGGTAGGTGTTGTCCCCAGTGGAGTTTTGGAGCAGGTCAGGATTCTGCGGTGGGATCCGGGCGTTGTTCTTCTCGAATGTTGATGCTTCTATGGTGGGAGCTCGTCGGCGAGGGAGGCCAAGGTCTCCGCAAATAAAGGTGCCGCGGACCTTCCGCGGAGAGGTCTTGCGTCGCGTCTCCCTTCCGCCGGCTGTGGAAGCGAGGGAAGTGGAGATGCATCGCACGGGGTGGCATGGAGTTCTTCCCGCCGGCCGTGGCGGCGAGGAGGAAGATCGACGTCCGCACCTTCCTCGCTTTGATTGGATGGTGGTCGCCGCCCGTGTTGATTCCTGAGGAGAGGACTTGTTTTGCCCCTCTTCCCTTTCCTTGTGGTCATGGTGATAGACAGGAAGTGGGGAGAGGGCAAGGCATCCTTCTTTCTGGAATTTGGCAGGCGGGGGACAGGCGTGCGAGGTCAAGCACGCGGAAGCTGTGTTCTTCGTCGGAGATTCCAAGCGAGGCCAGTTTCTGGCCGTCGCTATCCTCGGCCATAGAGGCCACTCCATGCTCAGGTGAGTGCACCTGTGCATCCTTTTCCTCCAGGCTTGAGCCAAATCGGAGGATTTTCCTCGACCTGAAGCTGGGATTCATCGTCTGCTCTACACCAAGTGGCTTGTTCCCCGGTGGAGGTGCTGATGCCCGGCGACGGAGGTCGATCACTTAAGTGAGCGACCGAGGACCTGATTGCTTTTCTCTGTTTTGTCTTAGGGTCTGTCTTGCAAACTTTGAGGCCTTATCTTTTATTTTCCTTGTGCTGAGGAGCCTCAATGTAATCTTGTACCTGCCGTGTTATTAATACAGCTTCCAGGCCTTTCGAGGCCTTTAATGTTCAAAAAAAAAAACAATGATGGCATCGGTTTGACCGTGCAGACCAAAAAAAAAAAGAAAACAGGAGTCATCTAAAAAAAACATGTAGAAGTAAGTAATCGAACACATATCCGTACTGAAATTTATTTATTTGCAGATTTGAAATCGATTTGTTAGCCAGACGTACACGCGCAGTCCTAAGGGTCATTAGCCTCTGATCGACTGACTAACATGTCGCTGCAATGCGTGTATATATTATGGACCAGCAATGAACTACGAAAATCCGCAAAGAGGAAAAGGCAGCAGCCAATTTTATGACAGCGGCCGGTTCCACATGGATCTCTCGTGTGCTGTGTGCAGCACAGACACAACTGTATTTTTCGTGCTTAATTTGGTCACCTATTTGACTATGTGCCAAGTTCAAAACGGTTTTTGCCTATGAATTTTCCAAGGCTGCAAAAAGGCCAGGTCCTTTCGGAATTTGAGATATCTGAGTCGCATTGCTGCATATGAAAACAAAACACATTAATTGATTTCTTGAAACTTGCCAAGAATTGTACTTTTGAGTTTTAATTTTTTATAAAGGAAATCATGTATGTAGGCATTGCATATACACTCACTAATTTAATTTTCACAAATAGAAAGGGCAACTGCGACCCGTGGGAAATTCAGAAAATGAGTAATATGTGCTTCGCTTTTCTCATTTTGAAATTTCACACTCGTCGCAAATGTTCACGATGTTCTACTCCCTCCGTCCCAAAATAGATGTCTTAAGTTTTCTAAAATTTTGAATGAATCTATATACTAAATAATGTCTATATTCATCTAAATTTTGATAAATCTGAGACATCTATTTTTGAACGGCGGGAGTATAAAAAAAATGAAGATAAGTTCCTATAAATACCTAAGGTTGTTATATTTTCCATAATTTTAAAAAGTGGAAGATTTCCGTTTGCATATTTTTTTGGTTTTCTCCTACGTACCTTTTTAGTCCGTCCCCAGAACTTGATGGTGATCCACCAGTCAAAAAAGAAATGGCAGATCAACACATGCATGCACTGACCGTACGTGTTGCTTCGTTGTCCCGCTTAGTTCACCTAACACTCGCTATCGTCTGCATCTTTTAATCCCACACTGGCCCCTAACTCGTTTGGCTTAATTAGGAGACCGTCTAGGCTTGTCTTGTCCGGTTGTGTACATAATCTAACGCAAGTGTCACGTAATCTAACGACAAGACTTGTACGGAGTACGTGACATGTGACAAGCAATCAATGATCTTTTTGTCACGGGGACAAAAACATCGTCGACGACCTGCATGCTCTTACGTGTACCTCACTCCAACAGATGGATTGTCATCGTTGCATCGTCTGAACTATACTCCAAATGCTAGTAGTAACATTTCTTTTTGATCAAAAACAATAATGCAGAATTAGTACTAGGAAATTCCTCTAGGATGAGACAGTAAGGGCTTGTTTGATTTATGAATCAGATAAGAATCGCAGAGGATTCAATTATATAATTTTTCCATGTTAGTGTTTGATTCATGTGAACATATCCTATGGAATTAATCTATGGAATCTCAGAAGTGCAATTCCTATAGGAAAACAACATTAGGTCACACCTCATGAAAAAATTCATTTGCCACATCAAACAAGATCCTTCTTCCTATAGGATTCACATTGGCATGACATATCAATCCTATGGTTTTCCTATTCCTATACTTTTCCTATCCTATGAATCAAACAAGCCCTAATTCCTCACCCCATTTCCTTTGGACTTGTTAGAGATAGAATTACAGTATAATTCAAAAATGCCATTTTTTAAAGTCTATGCAAGCTAGCAGGTCCGTCGATCGGAAGGGCTCAGTCAGCAAGTGCTATTATGTCAACTTGTGCGTGGATAATTGAATTATAATACAAATGTATAAGTTGACATGACCTAGCTAAATATTGATTTATTTTGACGAGAACCCTATGGCTTCGTTTTGACTTCCATTACTCATATGTGTACGACTTTCCTTTCATAACTTTTTTCAAGTCAATATGTCAAATATACAACGTGCCCGAGCATAACTAGAGAGTACTCCCTCTGTTTGAGATTGTTAGTCCGGAGAGCAATTCTAGATATTTCGTTATTATAAGCCCAGCATTAAATTCTCCTTAATTCATGTGCTAGTTACGGAGAGAGAGAGCCCCTTCTCTCTTTTCTCCTAGTCTCCCTCCTTCCTCCGTATTGGCCGGGCATTAAACACCGCTCAATGCATGCGTTTTTCTTTATCACGATGGATTCGAGAGTTACTCACCCGCAGATCGCATGCATAAAGTTTCCACCGTGCGATGCCGATACTGCGGTTTAGATAGAAAGAAGCAGAGAACGGCTGGCCTATTTAAGTGGAGATATTAGAGGTGCAATTAATAGGGAAGTTAAACGTCCATGCGGTAGACTCCGGTTTTGCAGCCACGTCTTGGTATTGACAATTTGGCTCTCCGGACTAACATTCCCAAACAGAGGAAGTACATGACATGTGACAGGCAATCAATGATCTTTTCTTTTGTTCTGGTCATAGGGACAAAAACGTCATCGACCTGCATGCTCTTACGTGTACCTCACTCCGATCATCATCATTGCATCATCTCTAACTCTACTCCAAAACGATAGTACTCCCTCCGATCCATATTAGTTGATTTCAAGTTAGATACATCCAAATTGAAGTCAACTAATATGGGTTGGAGAGAGCAACATTTTTTTTGATCAAAAACAATAATGCACAATTACTAGGAAATTCCTCCAGCAAGAGAAAGTAATTCACCACCCCAATTCTTTTGGATTTTAGAGAAATAGAATTACGCTGCTAATTTGTTTTAAATAATATATATTTTTAAATCAATTTCACGAATAATATATAAAATTGGTAATTTTGAAAACTAGCGCGGCCCATGGTTTGAACTTCCGATAAGAACCTTTCGCTGTTTGAACTCCCGACTAGTCCAGTCCGTGTATGAGGCCCTGACTAGGCCTAGCTTTTCACTCATGTGCATACCAACTGGTCGGGGTTTGAACCACCAACTGGACTGGTCGGGAGTTCAAATCCCGAGGGCGCGCTAGTTTTTGAAATTACCAATTTCGTGAAATTAATTTTAAAAAATGTATTACTTCAATTTTTTTTGCCTAGAATTACAATATAGTTCAAAAATGCCACAAATGTTTATGCATTCTTTTATGTCTATATATGCAAGCAGGTCGGTCGATCGGAAGGCCCAGTCAGCAAGTGCTAGTGCGTCAACTTGTGCGTGGATAATTGAATTATAATACGAATGTATAAGTTAACCTGACCTAGCTAAAGATTCATTTATTTTGACGACCAACCTGTAGCTTCGTTTTGACTTCCATTACTATAGGTACGACTTTTCGTTCATAGCTTTTTTCAAGTCAATAGAGAATATGCCAAATATACAACGTGCCCAAGCATAACTAGAGAGTTTTTAAAAAAAATGTTTAATTGGTTTTTTTTAACTAAAAGACATAGCCAGCTATATATGGGTTTGTGTGGCCGTTCAGGCCCAGCCCAGGTGCACCTAGCATGTGGGCTGTGGCTATCTCAAAGGACATAAACTTCAGACTAACCTTTGCCAGTAATGTGCGCATTCCTATGCCGGATTGGCTTTTCCTGTTCTCGATCGAACCTATTTCAGGTGAAAGTATTAAGGCTATGTACGTATTCCTTCCATTTTAAAATATAAAACGTTTTAGCTTTGTAAAACGAACGTATCTAGATATCTTTTAGTGTTTAGATTCGGAGTAAATCTACACATTAAAAGTCATCTACATACATTCATTTCACAAAAGTTAAAGCGTCCTATATTTTAGAACGGAGGGAGTACATGTAGCTAGCTTGTCTCAATCGTGTAATGTCAATTAGGGTGTAATTTAAAGAACCGAGAACAGCCCACATCAAGGACAAGATTTCTTTAATTAACATGAAAAGCACACATGAGCAGTAAACAACTCACTATGCAACGGAATGGTTTGGAAATAGCTGTTCAGAAGACTTGACGGCGTCGCCATCGTCATCACGCTCTCAAGTACTGCAAGAATCTCCATCGATCATTTTCGCATTCCGGTGAGTTGAACAGACATCTAAACCTTTTTTATAACATATACAGTTAACAAAAAAAACTTGACACATTAGAAAACTTTTTTTGAAGGAGATGCATCAATTGGTTGTTTATTTCATAAAGCCAAGTGGAATTAACTAATCAGTATAATCCTCGCCTTTTATTTTTTGCTCCATGACCTATTAATTATGTGCATCCTAGTTATGCAGAGACCATGTGTAATACTTAGTATTTTTAAGTAATAAAAGCTTCTTTTATCGAAAACAATCGGTAGTTACCGAACTTAAATTGTAGATTAAAATTGATTTAACAACCAAACTTGAACGCGCCTAATCAGGGGAGTCACGATTCATTTCAAGGGGTTTACGCGCTGGGAATAAACCTGTCGATGTGATGTGTATATGAAACTAAATGAGCTCGAAAGATGAATAAAGGTAGAAAAGGAGGTAGCCTTTTATGATAGTGATCTCTTGTGCCCGTAGTACAATTGTTGTGCTATGCCGTCGGCTCCTGTGGCCAAGTTCAAAATGATCTTCTTTTTTACCTACGAATTTTTATATGGCTATGAAAAGGCTAGGTACTATAGGAGAATTATGTGTTGCGGTACTGAGAAAAGAAGACTTACTTGAAGCCGTTTTTGATAGGTTGCTTTGATCTTCATGGCATATGAATGTGTTTCTACAACATTTTGGAAACCAAATATAAGATCTCACCCCATAGAAAACCCGATCGTAACCTCTTGCTTTTTTTTATAGAAATGGATTATTTTTACAGAAATGAATTCTTAGAACTAGGGCACCGGTTTTTAAAAATTTAGCGAGAATTGTCCTTTTGATTTTTTAAAAAAAATACAAGTGAAAAATCACATGTGCCAGATTGCATAGAAAGTTGCCCACCTATATTTTTTCACAAAAAAAAATTAGGACAGTCAGTGACACGAGTGTGATAAACAGAAAATGAGCAATTCTTGATTTGGTTTCTCTCTTTTTCAAACTCTCACACAAGCCACAAATGATTATATTGTTCGATGAGAATTTGGAAGGATAAGTTTCTTCTATATATCCGAGCTACTCCCTCCTCTCCATATTAATTGTTGCTAAATTGGATGTATCTAACACTAAAACATGTCTAGATACATCTGATTTAGTGTCAATTAATATGAATCGGAGGGAGTATCATTTTTTTGACTTTCTCCGTACACATGTGTTTGGTTGCCGGTGCTTGAGGGTGATCTACATCTACAAATCAAAATGAAGCGACACATCACAGAGGCATATACACACATGTTGCTTCGTTGTCCCTAAGGCCTTAGTTCTCCCGCTTAGGTCACCTAGCTAACCCTCCTCCATTTTTAATCGCACACACATTGACCCCGTCGACTCCTTTGGCTTAATTAGGAGACCGGTTGGCTTGTCCGGTTGTGTACATGATCCAACTCAAGTGTCACGTAATCTAACCAAGTGTTGAACGGATCTGCATGGGATTACGTGAACCTCACTCCGACAGATGGATCATCATCATTGGCATCATGTTAAACTATAACCACCCTAATCGATTGATTCGCGAAGCTAGCTAGAACAAGAAAGAAACTCCCCTAAAAGCAGAAAGAAACTTCCCACCCACGTCATTACTACTTTTGGAGAAGGGATTTATATTCTTTTTTTGCTAATAAGTATTAAAAATTATGTAGTATTATAATTCTCAAAATTAAAGTCACATACTGTCTGCTCAGAATAAGTGATTTGAATTTATCTAAATTTATCTGTATATAGATACTAAAACATGTATAGATACATGCGCATCCAAACAAATTCAAGTGAGTATGTTTTATTTCACACTCTCCTCAAGCATGTTTATGTTAGTGACCTCCGTCGATTTGAAGAGCCCAATCAACAAGTGCTACTGCATCAACTTGTGCATGGATATATTGAATAAAAATATATAAGTTGAGCAAATGTATCTATAAATTTGTTTACTTTTGACAAACAGTCTTGTCATGGGAATACCACTGCGGGTACCATCAGAAGAGGAACCGTTGATGCGGAGCATAGCGACATAAGTTGAATCGGAGACTAGATTAGTATGCTCAAGTTACCCAGCTTCGTGTTCCCAATGGTGGAGGATCCTGCTTACTCTTGCTATAAATCAGTGTACGAATATATATGTGTTATAGGGTTATGTCGACTAGCTTAGTACTAAGTCGACGGGTTTCTAGATCTGCTATTGCAAGCTTTATGCAATCTCGGATCTATCAATCTCTCGCAAGCTCGTGTCTGCAATGGGATACCCCTAGCCGACCTTATATACACAACCGACGTAGGACGTAGGGTTTACAAGTCTCCTGGGTCAATACAAGAGTAGGAGTCCTAACAGACACCAACTACTACCTACTTGTCTTGCACTTCAAGTCTTTAGTCTCCGGACCCCCCTTCGACTTCTATGAACCAACTATGAGCCAGGTTTTACCGGCACATACCTTGTACTTCGTGTAAGCCCACCGAAAGGCTGCCATGGCCAACCATGTACCTCCATAAACCATATTTGTGAGCATACCCGGCTCGACATATCTATGACAAATCTCTATAGCTAATAAGACTTAACATTTTCTAGATAGCTCATAGCTTCATTTTGACTTTGCATTCTCGACCATACGATTCCCTTTGGATGGATAGCTTAAGGGCTAGGTTATACTATGTAGAGGAGGGGAAAGGAGGCGGGGACGCTAAGTGGTGGCGGCTAGGGTTTCCCCGTCTTGCCTTGGGTAGGGAGCGGTGTGGGGCTCCTATTTTCTTCTATCAACGATCCCAATTATGTGGGAGGCAGTGTTTCATACTTTCCTGTACATGTACATACACCGGTGTATGAAATTCTTGAGTTCGGACCAATACAACCCGCTTGCTCAAATGTACATGAGTCTATGCAAACTTACAAAACCAAGTTTGGATCCATACAATGGAGATGTCTTAATAAGAAATATGCACATCCGTCTGGTTGTCATAAAAATTAACATTGTCGCATCGATATTGTGCATCCTCCATCTCCCCTCCCCCGAAAGAAGCCGCTAATCTTCCCATCCCATCTCGTGCAAAAACAAGCTTTCGACTAGGTCTTTATCATGGACGTGGCCCGATCTTCACAAATTAACGAGCGGGAGGGTGAACACGAAGAACGAATGAAGAACACAAAAGGCAAAGACGATGTACTACTAAATACACAGTAAAGATACAGGAGGTGAAACAATGTAAACTCCAATCAAAATCACAAATCACTCACCTCTTAGTAACATTGTCTGCTCTCATCTGTTGAATCCACCTATCAAACAAAATAGAGATTGACAAGCACTCTCGAAACTCTAGGAAGGAGAGACTAACATAAAATAGAATCTTTACTGCGAGATTGGATAACCGACATAACCTTACACACACATAGAGAGCGCAATTACTAGAGGCATACTTGATACAAATCCAATGTATAAACTAGGAAGAGGCCTTGGAATCAACATTTAGATTTCAGGGGTGAACGCTCTAGGGTTTCACATCATCATGTCTATCAAGATTTTAAGTGGTAGCTATATATTTATAGTCCAAATACGAGGAGTTGGCATAATCTACATTGTTGGTTCACCGAAGAACGCCACCAAGATGGATCCTACTATGCACGGCCTAATCGCCGACGAAGCACTGCCACCACCAGAGCATCACCTCCTCTCCCACGCAAAAATGTGATAGAAGTTTTGGTTGTCTTCATATTTGGGGGTGCAAAGTCAACCGAGGGAATATTTCTTACTATTTGTATTTTCGACAAATATTAACACCAATCGTTGAGTATTAATTTCTATCTCTCATAACAAGTTCTTCAAACAGAAAATACACACCCATTTTTTTTTAAAGATGATAAATCTCGAAAATATGAACCATATTACTATTGTTTTTTTGGGAAAGTGGCTTTGACTGCTGAGCTCCAGTGATCCCTTCATTTAAAAAACTTAAAAACCATATTATAACTTAAAAAAATTAAAATAAATTCTAGACATAGTTGATGTTGTATCCTACAAGCATGAAAAATCGCAACCAGAAATTATTTACATTGTGGGCTACACAAAAATGACAAAAACTGATAAAATTTAATGATATAAAACTACATATACTCAGATCTGTCATTTTTGTATAGCTCATAATATAAAATATTATAAAGTATATTTTATACATTTGTGGGATAATCATTGGCCACATTCGTGATTTTTCTGTTTTTTTAGAGAAAAGAACCGGGTTAGAAATGTCCCGGCCTGAGCAGAAACACTGAAAAACAGCCGGCCCAGCCCACGAAGGGCCTGCAAACAGCACCCCGTGCAGCCGTGCTACTAGGAAGTTCCAAAACCCTACTCCGCCCAGCTCTCTGCCCCTCTCCCTCCTCCTCCGCACCCTCTCCCCGCGCCTCGCTCCGATCCGCCTCCCCGCGCCGCTGCGCTCCCCGCTTCCGTCCAGCCGCCATGTCGATCCGCATGCTGAACCAGAACGCGGAGGTGCTCAACAAGTCGGCGGCGCTGCACATGAACATCAACGCCGCCAAGGGCCTCCAGGAGGTGCTCTGCACCAACCTCGGCCCCAAGGGCACCATCAAGATGTAAGTCCCCCCCCTCTCTCTCTCGCTCTCTCCGCGCCACGCTAGACCTAGACGCCAGATGCGGCGAAGCGAAAGCTTCTAGATCGAGCTCTGGATCACGCGAGCTCTAGGTTTCGCGTGCCCTGGGTTGGCTAGGTTTGCGAGATGCAGAGTGTTCTCCGTGGACTGTAGCCCCTGTTCATTCTGTCGCCGTTGATCCAGCTACAGACTTGAAATGGGGGGCGAGGTTTGGGTGATCTGTGCATTCCCTTCCCAGCGTCTCGTGATCTCTCACTTCCTAGAGGGGAAGGGGATATTTTCCATTTCGATCCCCGTTCGCTGGTGCACTATTCGACAGATTGCTGTTTACTGTTCAGATTTAGGACTGTATGGAATAATGTCTGGCCAATCTGCTTTCAGTAAACTGCTTTGGGTTTTGGCTGATTGGTTTAAGTCAGGATTGGTAGCTAATGATATTTTTGCTGTCAATCTTTTGAGCCGTTGAAGTATAAAATTATTGGTCCGTGGATAGATATTTAGGTAACTCAGCGCAGACAGACTGACAGTATTTTTTTACGCAATAGTGACTGTATTATTTGCTAGTATATCTGATTGTCTTTAATTTGTGATGCACAGGCTTGTAGGTGGAGCTGGTGACATCAAGCTGACCAAGGATGGGAACACCCTCCTGAAAGAAATGGTATTAAATATGCTCACACTTCTCGTCACGACCTTTCCATGCTCTCTCGTCTGGTTTCCGATGTTTTGTCTTGCCGTTCACAGCAAATCCAGAACCCGACAGCAATCATGATTGCAAGGACAGCGGTGGCGCAGGATGACTCGAGTGGAGATGGCACCACATCCACCGTGCTTTTCATCGGAGAGCTTATGAAGCAGTCTGAGCGATGCATCGAAGAAGGTCTGGTTATGCGGTCCCATCCCTTTTATCTGCTCCAATGAATTGAATCATTGGTATGATTGTTGTTGCATGAAACTTGCGGCTTCTATTCAAAATATTCACTTAGGCATCTATGAGTAAGCACTATACAGTAGACGTGATTATTCTTTTCATAATGGCAATATACAATTAGATGTGAAGCAGTCTAAGGACTATAATGGCCATATACAATTAGATGTGAAGCAGTCCAATGACTATAATGGCAATACGCTCACACAATGTTTGGTGTTAGTATTTCTGAACAGTATTCTTCTGTAGGTACCATTGGCTGGTATTCTGACTTAATGCATTTATTTAGTTGATTTAAATTAAGAATGAGTACCTTTACATAGTTATGCAATCTTCACATATAAACAGAAGTGCTTACACGCAAGTGAAGATAAATAATTGTTGACCTGTGCCACTGCTAAGGGGATTTATGGGTGTGGCATCCCAGAGATTTGATTTTGAATGTAGCAGAGCTATTTTCTGTATCAATAGCCAATTGAAGATAGAAAGTAACGCAGTATAATTTCGAGTACTTTTGTTGCATGGATATGTGCATTTTGTGGGCATTAATGTGCTCTGAACATGTATTTCCCAGTTGGTTGCTACACAGCAGAGCCAAAAAGTTAACCTTAAAATTATGGGCCTTCTGCTCTAAGCTTGGCAGAAAATGTTACCTCTAATTGCAGTGCTGATTCTTAGATGCAAACCCATTGTGTTCATATGGTAGCTGGCTCCTTGCTATAAGTTCATAGTAACAGATTATTATTTCGCAGGTACTCACCCACGGTTTTTGGTTGATGGCTTTGAGGTTGCCAAGAAAGCAACTCTTGAATTTCTCGAGACATTTAAGACGCCAGTCGTTATGGGCGATCAACCTGATAGGGAGATCTTGAAAATGGTAGCAAGAACAACTCTTAGGACAAAGGTGGTTGCACTCCATTTCACCATTTTACGTTGTAATTGAATGTGCACATATACCATACTCTTGAGTGCCAAGGCTCACACAAAGTTTGCTCCCTTTGTAGCTGTATGAAGGATTGGCTGATCAGTTGACTGATATTGTTGTAAACGCGGTAATGTTAGATTTCTTTTATAGTGTTTCCTTTGAAGGTTTTTATTCTACAAAATTGCTTAGATTATCTGTATTTTCTGTATGGTCCCTGCTTTAGGTTCTCTGTGTCCGCCAAAGTGATGAACCGATTGATCTTTTTATGGTGGAAATAATGCATATGCGCCACAAATTCGACGTGGACACGCGTCTGGTATGCAATTTTTTTACCTTTGCACATTGTAACATCCTTTTGAACTTTATAGATCTTTGAATAAATAGTTTACATGTATTTTTAGTCACAACCTTTTGAACAATTGTAGTTATTGGATCTTTCCAGATGTTTTCTTGGCCACAAATAAATGAACTTTTGTAGTAATTTAACATCAGAATGCTTATTCCGTTGCTTTTGTGTAGATTGAGGGTCTGGTCCTTGACCATGGTTCTCGGCACCCTGACATGAAGCGCAGGGCAGAGAATTGCTACATCCTGACAGCTAATGTATCCCTGGAATATGAGAAAAGGTGCATGCTTCTCATTTGTTACTCTACTTTCATTTGTTACTGTAGATGCATTTTTATTTGGCTGTACCAGAAATAAGAAGGTTCTCTCGAACTGGTTAACTGACACATAAGTTTCTCAGTGAAATAAATGCAGGATTCTTCTACTCAAACGCAGAACAAAGGGAAAAGATGGTTTCTGCAGAGAGACGTCAAGTCGATGAACGTGTGAAGAAGATTATTGAATTGAAAAATAAGGTATTTGCTTAGTCCCACCCTCCACCCCACCCGGTAGCTCTTGTTGGAACATATTGTTCACGTGCTTCCATGGCATGCAGGTTTGCTCAGGAACCGACAAGAATTTTGTGGTGATCAACCAAAAGGGCATTGATCCTCCATCCCTTGATCTTCTAGCTAGAGCAGGGGTAACCACTTCTGGCTTGTTTCTAATTCTTTTTGCATTTGAACCTGTTAGTTAAGATGTGTGCTTGTCATTATTTCACCAGCTTAACTTGGAAATTAAAGTTGATTGACATTATACATAATGCTACTCTATAAACCACAAACAAGTCAATTTCAAGACAAACCACATGTAGAAAATGCAAGTTCAGCAAGCTTCTTTGCCGAGGCATGTATGCCTGGTATGTTACCTTCTTTGCTGAGTATATTGGTCGTAAAAACATCTTATATAATGGGACGGAGGGAGTAAGAAGTAAGCATGACGACCGATATTTCGAGTGATGACAATGCATTAAATTCATTCAGCTTTGAATCCATGCACACTAATTTTGAACCGCAACAAGTTTTTTGCATTGGAGCCTTGTTACATTATAAGCTCAAGATTTTGCATGCTGCAGATTATTGGTCTCCGCAGAGCGAAGAGGAGGAACATGGAGAGACTTGTGCTAGCCTGTGGTGGTGAAGCCATCAATTCAGTCGATGACTTGACAGAAGACTGTCTTGGCTGGGCAGGGCTTGTCTATGAGCATGTTCTTGGAGAAGAAAAGTACACGTTTGTGGAGAATGTAAAGAACCCCCACTCTTGTACTATATTGATTAAAGGTTAGCTCATTCTCGATTAACAGTATGATCTTTTCTGATACTACCTGTGTTGTGAACTCTCTATAACTTCAACATCTTCAGGACCTAATGACCATACCATTGCACAAATTAAGGATGCTGTTAGAGATGGTCTAAGATCAGTCAAGAATACAGTTGAAGATGAAGCTGTTGTGCTGGTATGGTTTTTAAATTTCCCCAACACATCATTAAATTGAATGCTTGGCTAGATATGTATGGATATCATTTAGCAGAGGCTATACTAAAGATATGTGGGTCTGAATTTTCTAAGGTCGTTGACTCTGATTAGGAGTTCTTAGTTCTCACAAGGTGCCGGAAACTTCATGATGTACTTGAGCATAGTAATTTATTATTTTACATGCATTTCGGGTCACGTATTACACAACTCATATAGAGGTAATAGTGTTGTTGATGCTAATTGAGATTTTTTTGTTACTCTTAATTTCTTAGTGGCGTAGGTGCCATTTGTCTGGTTGCTTTTGACACCCTATTTATTATCGTGGGTGGTCTTGTTTTGCTTGAGGATCTTGCTTTTATTAGCTTTGGCTCTTGGTTGAATGTCAGCTTCCTGATAATGCGCATTTGTCATCTTGTATTTTCTATTTAATTTGTGAACTGCAGGGTGCTGGAGCATTTGAGATGGCTGCAAGGAAGCATCTTATGGACAATGTGAAGAAAACAGTTAAAGGGGTAAGTGCACTGGACAAGTACATGCTCTTTTCTACTGTAGCAACATGAGTATGCTGTTAACTTGGAATCTTAACAACAGCGAGCTCAACTTGGGGTGAAAGCATTTGCTGATGCTCTACTTGTTATACCCAAGACGCTAGCAGAGAATTCAGGTTTAGATACCCAAGACGTCATTGTTGCTCTTGAGGTATGGCACTTCTACGTTTTCTACTGTCTCTTCCGACACAGTTATCTCGAGTTTGGCTGTAAGAAAGTTCCAACTGTATCTGATGTTTCCTACAGAATGAGCATGACCGTGGATTGGTCGTGGGACTGAACCACAACTCTGGAGAACCAGTCGATCCCGAGATGGAGGGCATCTATGACAACTACATTGTGAAGCGACAGATCATTAATTCTGGGTACGTGATAGAAGCATTTCTCAACCGACCTGCTCCCCTGAAAGAAAAGTTATTATTATTCGTAATGTATGTCAACCTGACGATAAACTCTATTCTGGTGCAGACCCATCATTGCCTCGCAGCTATTGCTTGTGGATGAAGTGATCAGGGCAGGCCGCAACATGAGGAAACCAACCTAACCTCCTAATGCTCCAGTTGTAGAATCTTTTTGTTTGGTTATTTTTGGTCTCACATCACTAGTTTGTGCCGAGTAGCGAGTGGCGTGGGGTGGAATGCTTGGGTTATGGTAGCTGAAAGAGATTCTAGTTGTAATATTTATGACTACCTATGCCCTCCTCGTTGTGACTAAGAGTTTATTTTCGAGTTGTGTGGGCAGCTAGGCTGTTGTAAGATCTTGTCTTGTAAATACTATGGAGAATGCCACATCCTGTTTCTACAGCCATGTTTGTATGCGAAGTATTCTCGTTTTGAATTAAGTCACGAGGAAAGTATTCTCGTTTTGAATTAAGTCGAGCAGCTATATATTTTGTGTGGGTGGTGATAGTATTCTTGTTTGTGTGGAGAATGACATATATTTTGTGTGGGTGGTGATAGTATTCTTGTTTGTGTGGAGAATGACATAGGATCTTTTACCGTTTTTGTGTGTATGTTCATGTATACAAAGTTTGGTGTCTAGCTCATGTAGCAAGTTTAAATGCTTAATTCAACATGAAGGACGTGGACAGCAGGCTCCAGATCGTGGCCGTGGCAATGGCAGGTCATCAGTCCTTGATTTGGGGAGGTCCAAGTTGACCTGATCAAGAAGCGGCTGGTCAGGCCAAGCTGCAATCCGGTTGCTGGGCTTCTCCCTGCCGATTGCTTCTACAGTATATGCCATCCGATCCAATCAACTTTTTACTACTACTCTGATCCATATCAATGTTCTCAACTTTGTATGTATTGTGCTACTGTTTTCTTCCCACAGATATATAGGGCACGGTGATTGGGTTCAATGTTCCCACGATACTATGGTTTTAAAAACTGATGTATCCTCCAAAACTGCACATATTTTTGCTGTACTTGAAACTCTGGTCCTGACCTTTTTTTAGTCCTATGCTCTGGTTTCGGAATCAGAGAGTTAAAAAATAAGAAGTATTTTGAAATATCTGTACTATGTTTGTGTGTAATGTTCATTTGCAAGGCCGTTTACCTCATGTACCATCATTCACGTTGCCTTTGCTCAAAACCAAATTAATTCAAACCGACTCATCTTTCAACATCAGAGGCTAGCTGCCCCTGAAAGTTGCATCATGTATGTATATATGCATGTGCGATTTAAGCACTGGGGTTCGCGGTGGTACCCGTCAAACAACTTTCCTATGTCGTCCACTTTCAAGTTTTCTCTCCTGGCTAGCAATTTTGTGTGCAACTTTTATCACCAGCAGGAGGTCTTCTTGCTGTTACTATTTTACGTTTTGGACATTACTCTATGTGTTCCAAATTAATTAACTCAACTTCGTCTAGATGGGGATAGATGAAATACTTAAATTCGACAGATCAGATAAAGTTTTCAAACACAATAAAGTTGTGTTGATTTACGGAAGTGTTTTCTCGGGACAAATATGATTTCCATGCAATGAAACAAAATATTTATGAAATATTGATGATCGGAATAAGATTTGGACAACAATTAATAGATCCAATCAGAACATCATGAGCAAGCACATAAATAAGAAAACGATAATGACAATTAAGTAATTCTCTATGAATATGGATATATAGAGGAAATAATTAATTTTTTCTGTATTGCACACTCCAAATCTTTTGTCTTTCCCTAGGCAGGGTACGGTACTTAAAAAGAAAAGAAAAAGGCAAACCAAACACACGTGCGCCTATGAATTAACATAGAACTAAAAGCTACTGCATCTTATAAGATTTGCTGAGATAGAAAACAACAATTAATAGATCCAATCAGAATATGGTGAAGACGCACACATAAATAAGAAAACGATAATGCATGACAATAAGGAATATTTCTCTATGAATAGGGATATATAGATGAAGGACATAATTCAATTTTCTTTTTGTATTGCACTCCACATCTTTTGTCCTACTACGTACTCTTGTTTCGCTAGGCAGGGTATTTATTAAAAAGAAAAGAAAAAAAGGCAAACCAAACACACGTGCATGTGCCTATGAATTAACATAGAAGTAAAAGCAACTGCATCTTATAGTAACCTAATAAAACCTAGCTAGAGGATGACGACGGCCAGCATATCAAGGCGTGCCGCGTTGCTGCTTATTTCTCAGACGGCGATGGAGATGTCGTTGTTGTTGGTGCTGTTCTTGGTTGGTAGCTCGACGTTCTTGATCGTCCCGGCGGCCTTGGGTGTGGAGTTTCGGTAGCATGCGTAGAGTATGAGCTGCGCGATGCTGAATAGGACTCCGAGGCCGTTTGGGATGGTGATGTAGAGGTCGAACTTGATGAGAGCGTACGCGGTCCAGCAGCATCCGTTGAGGAGTCCGACGAGGGAGAGGAAGAATGGCATGTACTGTACGCTCTTGGTTTTGATAACTTTGCTCATGACGGTGAGCGGCGAGGCGTACATGACGGTGTTGGCGACGACGCAGATGATGCCGACGATCATGGATCGCCTGACGTGGGTGTGTGCTCCGAGGAGGGTGGCGAGCACGATGGCGGCCATGACGACGAGCTCGGCGGCGAGCACGGCGATCACCCTGAGGCGCTTCCTTGCGGGCGCGAAGCGGAAGAAGATGATGAGGTAGACGGCCTCGATGAAGAGTCCGGCGCCGTTGATGGTGATGACGAGGGTGCTGTCGGGGTGGACGATGGGGAGGCCGTAGAAGACCCAGAGCATGCAGTTGAAGAGCGTGGCGAGGTAGGGGATGGGGCTGAACTCCTCCACGTCCTTCTTCTTGATGATCTTCCAGAAGGTGGGCACCGGCGAGAGGAAGAGCCCGCACGAGATGACGTTGCCGATGATGCCCACGATGCTGCGGGCCACGTCCGCCGACACCATCTTGCTGCTTGATCGGATTGGAGGGCGGCGGCGACGGCGACGGCGGAAGAGCTAGCTAGCTAGGTTCCGGCGTACGGAAGGTGGCTGGCTTTGTAGATCTCAGGTAGATTGGAGGATTGGCTTTTGGTTATTTTCCGTATCTTTGGCAGGTACGTAGCTAGTAGTACATGCATGTATTTATAGAGATCGAGCTGATACAACTCGCCTCTGCACCGAACGGATAAATATATAAACAGATAAAGTTTGTTGAGCACGTAATTTGAATTGCAGAATCGATCGCGCATGTAATTTTCTTGCAGCTGTTACATATCTTATTATCTGCAAAACGACTAGATAATTTAAATATCTATCTATTATGACAGGTAGAACGTGCTCAACAAGATATTGTTCCAGCTATAGTTGGTTGGCCTCCGTGTACATTAGGCTGTTGTCGGGAGTTTTCTTCATGGGTATTCACGCAAAGATATTTTTAACACAGTTTTTTTTAAACAATATTAAATTTGTTATAGAACTATATTAGATTTCTACTCGGTTTGATCAAATTCATAGACTTATCACATGGATTGAGAATTACTCATCCATCCCAAATCAATTGACTCAACTTTGTTTAGATATGCATGGCCCTGAAATAGAAAAAAAAAGAGGATTTTGAAATTAATTCCTACAGTATATAGCAATACACTATCAAACATGGGTATCGATGATGTGAGAATAAACACACTTTTCTTTTTACAATTGTTGACAAGTTCTAATGTTTATACTAGTAATAAAAATAAGAGGACATGCCATTTCAATGACATACTAAATCGAGTGACTGTTTAGTTATTGGAATTATGTCGTTCATGCCAAACATAGTCACTACAGCCCAATACGGCGTCCGGCACAGCCTGCTTTTTGATGGGTTCTCGAATTGGGGGTTGGGGGTACGCTCAACAAAGATAACACTTTTGGAATTATTCGGTGAAAAATTTACATGTGCGAAAAATAAGTACTAACTCCGTCTCAAAATAGATGTTTCAGATTTGTCAAAATTTGGATAAATCTACACACTATTTTGAGACCGAGGGAGTAATTATAATCATGCTTAGTCCCCTAGTACACGGCTTCGGGGTCGTTGCTTGCCGCGTGTGTTTGGAACCTCAGCCCTTCCCTAATTTGCATCGGGTAGCGGATATCGTTGACCAGCTGCGAAGACTGACGGACGCAGCTGCTGCAGAAAGCGACCTCTTCGCGGTACAAAGAGGCGCGCATGGCGACGTGCTGCTTCGGGAACTCCTCCGGGTCGCCGGTGCATCCAAGCTGGCGCGTGTCCATAGCGTATTCCGGAGGCAACCGCCACTCCGACCTAGAAGGCAGGACGCCCGGAGGTGGGGTGTCTCGTTTGGTGACGATGTCGCGCCCGCGGTCGTTGTTGCTTTTGCTTGAGCTCCGCGGTGGCTGAAAGTGCGGGTACCGCAGGCGAGGGTGATCTCCTTCGGCGATATGGTGCATCACACCGGCGAGTGTCTGGTTCGCCCACCGCAGCCGCCGGCTGGCTTCGTTGTGGTTCACCAGAGGATGGAAGTCTCCCTCGTACCTGGAGAGATCTCTTTTCTGCCGATTGGCAAAGAAGGCGTTCCAGGTCGCGGTGTTCTTGTTACTTTGCGTCCCGAAAGTTCCGAGGCCAAGGCATAGCAGAGCCCGAGTTGCTTGTAATCACCACGATTCAAAAAGTTGAGGAGGGGAGTAATTGCCAAGAGGGGTATTTCGAGTGAATGGTGCCAAACCAAATATTTTTGAATCTTCGTTGTTATGTTAGGATATTCCGTCACACTAGTTCATGTCGTCCCTGTGCCTTTGATACATCATAAACGTATCTATAATTTTTGATGTTCCATGCTTGTTTAGTATCAACTTTGCTATGCTTTGTCTACACTTTGATGTATTTTTATACATTTTCCGGGACTAACCTATTAACATGATGCCGCAAGTGCCGCTTTCCGCTGTTTTTGGTTTCAGAAAAGATAGTAAGGAAATATTCTCGGAATTGGACGGGACAAAAGCCAAAGTCAATAATTTACCGAGATGAACACAGAGACCAAATGGCGACCAAAGGGGCACCAGGTGGCGCACCCTCCTGCGAGGGCTCACCCTAGGCAGCCTGGGTGGTGTGGGCCCCCTGGCCACCCTCCTGCCTCGCCTCTTCGCCTATAAAAGCCCCCGATGCCAAAACCCTAAGCACCCGATCAGATCTCCACGAAATAGTCTGTATCCTCTGCCACCATCGTCCCTAAATCGGGGGATCTGAAGCTCTTCTCGGCACTCTGATACGTCATAAACATACTTATAATTTTTGATGATCCATGCTTGTTTTGTATCTACTTTGCTATGTTTTGTCTACACTTTGAGGTGTTTTTATACACTTTCTTGAACTAACCTATTGACAGGATGGCATAGTGCCAGTTACCTGTTTTCTACTGTTTTTTGGTTTCAGAAAGCTAAAAAATGAATATTCTCCTAATTGGACAGGACAAAAGCCAAAGTTCATATTTTTCCCTGAACGATACGGAAAGTCGAAGACAAGATGGAGGAGGACACCAGGGTGGCCACACCCGAGGTGGGATCGGGGCCCACCCTGGCCGTGCCCATAGGGGGTGTGGCCCCCCTGGCCCTCCATCGACCTTTCCTCCTTCGCCTATAAGAAGCCCCCGACTCAGAAACCCTAAAGGATCGACCAAAAAGCCACGAAAAGTTCCGCAGCGCCGCCGCCACCGAAGGGGAGATTTGGGGGATAAAAAGTCTCTGTTCCGGCACACTGCCGGGACAGGGGAGTGCCCCCGAAGCCATATTCATCGCCATCTCCATCGACTGCAGATTCCCATGATGAGGAGGGAGTAGTTCTTCCTCGAGGCTAAGGGCTCTACCAGTAGCTATGTGTTCATCTCTCTCTATGCATGATCTTGTTGTGGTCATGATCTTTGTAATCAAGTAGATCTACTCTGTTACTCAAGTGCTTCAATAGATCTCTGGCTCTCCCCATGTGTGTGAAAGTGACAGCGTGCACGCCATGGTGGCACTTAGGCTAGAGTCTACACAAATACTCATCGTGCTTTAATAGATCTATGCTTTTCCCCACGTGTGTGAAAGTGACAACGTGCACGCCGTGTGTGGCACTTAAACTAGATTACATATATATTTGTCATGAGTTATATTTTAAGTTGGATGTCTCTATGAAATTGTGGTGTTTGTTGAAACCATCTAGCGCTCAAGGTGATAGTGTGGCGTTATCTAGATTGGAAAAGGCGGACTTTGAGGAGTCTTGTTATAGCCCTACCATGGATTAGAGTGTCCAACTGGAGAGTAGTTCAGGGTAGTATTATGAAGAGAATGTATTTATTGAGAGTGTTCACTAGTGAAAGTATGATCCCTAGGCCTTGTTTATAAACATTAAAACACCGTTTGCATCTAGCACTAGCAGAAAACAGGCCTTTCGTCCAGGCCATTAGTCCCGGCTGTGGCCCGCCATTAGTCCCGGCTGTGGATGGGGACGGGACTAATGGCCCTTGCCGGACGGCCCGAGCCACCCAGAACCATATGTCCCGTCCCGTTAGACCCCATTAGTCCCGGTCTGAGATTCAAACCGGTATTAAAGGGCGCTGGCCCTGCCGCTCGCTGGGGGCACCCCCTTTAGTCCCGGTTTGTATCTCCAACCGGGACTAGTGGTCTGGCCCTATATATACGCACAACCCCCTCCACCTCTCAACTATTTTTTTCCTGGTGGGAGAGAGTGTTGTTGTGCTATTTTTTTTCTTGTTCATACATATGCACTAGAGGTGTTCGGTGAAATGTCCATTAGAGCGATACGAGTTTAGGTCACACAAGACAGACATGATATGAGGTGCCCGAGCCACACTTAAGTTTTCTTATCTTTGTTTCCAAGTGTAATAAAAGGTTAGCAACTATTTCCTCGTTTAGACCATCGTGCGGTACTAATTTTAGCAGTGATTGCGTTTGACATATATTTGTATGATACCGATGAGCCATCCATGGATGTACGGTGACCGACGCTCTGCCGCTTTCAGAGAAGGTGTGCGTTATTTTCGAGTTGTGGCCGAGGAGAACAAGCGACGGGATGGTTTTATGTGTTGTCCATGTGTTGACTGTAGGAATGAGAAGGTTCACACTTCCGCAAGAGTCATTCGTGAGCCACCCGCCTGGTCCGGTTTTATGTCCGCTATAATGTTTGGACCAAACACGGAGAAAGAGTGGTTGTGATGGAAGACGGCGAAGAAGAGAACGATGATGACAACTACCGATCTATGTTCCCGAATACCGATACCGCAATGGAAGACAATGAAGAAGAAGGAGGTGAAGAACGGGAACCGACCGCCATTGATGATCTTGGTTGGGTCATTTCGATGCAAAGCAAGATCGACATAGAAAAGGAGAGGTTGCAGTTTGAGCAGATGTTACAGGACCACAACAAATTGTTGTACCCAACTTGTGAAGATGGCCAGAAGAAGCTGGGTAGCACACTGGAATTGCTGAAGTGGAAGGCAAAGACCGGTGTGACTAACTCGGGATTTGAGAAGTTGCTGGTACTCATGAAGAGGTTGCTTCCAAGAAATAACGAATTGCCCGCCAGTACATACTAAGCAAAGAAGCTCGTCTGCCCTAATGACTGCATTCTCTATCGTGGTGAGAAGTACGAGAATTTGGATAAATGCCCGGTATGCACTGCATTGCGGTATAAGATTAGAAAAGATGACCCTGGTGATGTTGATGGCGAGCCACCCAAGAAGAGGGTTCCTGCCAAGGTGATGTGGTATGCTCCTATAATACCACGATTGAAACGTTTGTTCAGAAACAAAGAGCATGCCAAGTTGTTGCGATGGCACATGGAAGAACGTAAGAAAGACGGGATGTTGAGGCACCCCGCTGATGGTCGACAGTGGAGAAAAATCGAGAGAGACTTCCCGGAATTTGCTGGTGACGCAAGAAACGTATGGTTTGGTCTAAGTACAGATGGCATGAATCCTTTTGGGGAGCAAAGCTGCAGTCACAGCACCTGGCCCGTCACTCTATGTATCTACAACCTTCCTCCTTGGTTGTGCATGAAGCTGAAGTTCATTATGATGCCAGTGCTCATCCAAGGCCCGAAGCAACCCGGCAACGACATTGATGTGTACCTAAGGCCATTAGTTGATGAAATTTTACAGTTGTGGGCCGAACCAGGTTTACGTGTGTGGGATGAGCACAAAAAGGATCCATTCGACCTACGAGCGTTGTTGTTCGTAACTATCAATGATTGGCCTGCTCTTAGTAACATCTCAGGACAGACGAACAAGGGATATAATGCATACACACAATGTTTAGATGAGACTGAAAGTATATATCTGGATAAATCTAGGAAGAATGTGTACCCGTACAATCATCGTTTTGTTCCGCCCAGACACCCCTTAAGAAAAAAAGGCAAGCATTTCGATGGCAAGGCAGATCACCGAAAGAATCCTGCCCTCCGTACTGGTGCTTATGTATTTGGTATGGTCAAGGATTTAAATGTAATATTTGGAAAGGGTCCCGGAGGACAACCTGTTCCGAAAGACGCCGACGGACGCGCACCCATGTGGAAGAAGAAATCTATATTTTGGGAGCTACTCTATTGGGAAGTCCATGAGGTCCGCTCTGCAATCGACGTGATGCACCCGACGAAGAATCTTTGCGTGAATATTCTAGGCTTCTTGGGCTTGTGTGGGAAGTCAAAACATACACCGGAAGCACGGGAGGACCAGCAATATCATAAAGGACGAGACGGCAAGCATCCAGGGCAGTTTCAAGGGCTTGCCAGCTATGCTCTTACCAAGGAAGAGAAGGAAATCTTTTTAAAGTCCTTTTTAGTATCAAGGTCCCATCTGGCTTCTCGTCTAACATAAATGGAATAGTAAATATGTAAGAGAAAAAAATTCCAAAACCTAAAGTCCCATGACTGCCACGTGCTTATGACACAATTGCTTCCGGTTGCATTGAGAGGGATTCTACCGGAAAATGTATGACTGGCTATTGTGAAGGTATGTGCATTCCTCAATGCAATTTATCAGAAGGTAATCAATCCATAAAGTCTATCAGGTTTACAGATTGATGTGGTGCAATGTTTGGTCAGCTTCGAGTTGTTGTACCCTCCATCTTTCTTCAATATTATGACGCACCTCCTAGTTTACCTAGTCAAAGAGATTAGAATTCTCGGTCCTGTGTTTCTACACAATATGTTCCCCTTCGAAAGGTTCATGATAGTCTTAAAGAAATATGTTCATAACCGTGCTAGACCAGAAGGAAGCATCTCCAAGGGCTATGGAACAGAGGAGGTCATTGAGTTTTGTGTTGACTTTCTTCCTGACCTTAAGCCGATTGGTGTTCCTGAATCTCGGTATGAGGGGAGGCTGACTAGAAAATACACACTAGGAAGGAAAACAATGATATGTATGGATAGGGATTCTTTCAATAAAGCACACTACACAGTTCTACACAATTCCACCTTGATGGCTTCGTATATCGAGAAACACAAGATTATTGTACGCTCGGAAAACCCGGGGGTGCCTGACTCCTCGATTAAAGTGGAACACGAGGACACTTTCGGCAGTTGGTTGCAGAAGCATCTCATGAATAACAACACTGTTGAAGATCAGCTGTACTTGTTGGCACGATTACCATCTTCGACTATATGTACTTTCCAAGGGTACGGGATAAATGGTAATACATTTTACACGATCGCCCAAGATAAAAAGAGCACCAACCAAAACAGTGGTGTCCGCTTTGATGCAACAGATGACAATGGGCAGAAGGACACATATTATGGGTACATAGAGGAGATATGGGAACTTGAATATGGACCTACTTTTAAGGTCCCTTTGTTTCGGTGCAAATGGGTCAAGATGACAGGAGGAGGGGTACATGTAGACGAAAAGTATGGCATGACAACTGTGGATCTCAACAATCTTGCGTACATGGACGAACCATTCGTCCTAGACAACGATGTGGCTCAGGTTTTCTATGTGAAGGACATGTCTACGAAACCGAGAAAAAGAAATCAGCAAAAGAATACATCGTCCGATGAGCCAAAGCGCCACATAGTTCTTTCAGGGAAAAAGAAACATCGTGGGAGTGGATGACAAGACAGATATGTCAGAAGATTATAATAAGTTTTATGAAATCCCGCCCTTCAAAGTAAAAACTGACCCAAGCCTCCTGTTAAATGATGAAGATTCTCCATGGCTACAACACAGAAGAAAACAACAACACTAGTTAGGGATGTTGGTGTAATATATTAAATCTTTTATGTAATCATATTGTTAAATGATGAAGATTCTCCATGGCCATGACGGCCGCACTATAAATAGAGGGAAAGGGCAGGGCAGGCTAGGCCAGGCAGCACCAATAATAGGGGTTGAACCTTTAGTCCCGGTTGGAGAAACCAACCGCGACTGAAGGGATTGCGGCAGGCTGGGCCAGACAACACCAATAATAGGGGTTGAACCTTTAGTCCCGGTTGGAGAAACCAATCGCGAATGAAGGGATTGCGGCAGGATAGGCCAGACAGCACCAATAATAGGGGTTGAACCTTTAGTCCCGGTTGGAGAAACCAACTGTGACTGAAGGGATTGCGGCAGGCTGGGCCAGGCAGCACTAATAATCAGGGCCGACCCTGAGATTTCGAAGGCCCGGGGCGAAGTTAGGATTTTGGGGGACCCACTATAATTATCAAAATCAAAGATAAATGTTTGTAGTACGTAGTAAATGTTACCAATAAATATTTGAAGTGCATTCAAACATATTATTTATAACAAATGATTGTATATCAACTCATATTATTTCCACTTCTGGATGTATAACTTCTACACGACATGGCTATTTGATACCATTTGATAGAAGTCGTTACTCGAGAGAAGCGTTTTTCTTTAGAAGGATCATCAAACTTGTCATTTCTTTGAACTGGGCACTATAAAATAAAAATGTAGCTATATATAAAATTTTACCACTAACCACGTTAAATGCATGCAAAAGCAATAATGTTATCAAATAATTTATACATACCACGCTAAATATTTCTTCTAATATTAGTTGTGGGTGTAATGCAATCTCCTCTCAACGACCGCCTTGAACTCATTGTCGTGGTCGCGAGAGGGTTAGTGATTCATAGTCTCTGGCTCTTGTCTAGAAAATTATCAAACAATGTGGTGCACCGCATCGACTAGATGTATTAAACTCTTTGCAAATTAGTATTAGATAAATCAAGGGGCGATAAAAAAGGAAAATGCGTGGGACTTTTTTAGCAGGAAAATGGGCATCAACTGTGCATTGATTTTTTTTCTTTGAGGAAAATGGTGCAACTCATGGGCCCAGCCCCATCTGATGCTTTTTCATATAAATAGCTGGCGGGAAAAAATAACCAAGGGAAGAAAGCCCAACCAAACAAAGGCCCAATCCCGACATGATTCTCTCCATAACGCTTCGTGCCCTTCTTCAATCGTCGTCCTTGTATGTCAACAGTACGAGAGAAGTACCGACATGTTCTAATGGCGTCCAAATGGATCACTCCGACGCCGCTGCAAGTGGGAATTTGGGGGCCCTAGGTCTCAGGGGCCCGGGGAGGCCGCCCCTCCTGCCCGCCCTCAAGGCCGGCCCTGCTAATAATAGGGGTTGAACCTTTAGTACCGGTTGGATGAACCTTTAGTCCCGGTTGGAGACACCAACTAGGACAAAACACGAGTGAGCACTAATAATAGGGTGAGTGTCGATATTATGTCGTGAGTGTCGACACTATGTCGAGCTGCTTGTACTATAAATAGGCCAGTCCTCCAGCCAGTTTGAGGCATCTCCAAGATCGATGGTTTTTGAGAGCAGAGACACCACTACGGCCAGTTTGACGGAGATGCTGACGGAGCCGAGTCCTCCGGCATCTCCAACAAACTGGTCATAGAGGCACTCCCTAATATGTGAAATTAGGTTAGCTCACAAGCATATTGATCTAGTTAGAGAAGTTACAAGCTGCAAGATGGTCTTCGAGAGCAGGGACACCACTACGGCCAGTTTCAGGGAGATGCCGCCGGAGCCTAGTCCTCTGGCATCTCCAAGAAACTGGTCATAGAGGTACTCCCTAATATGTGACCGCACGTGTTTGGAGATCAGATCTTCATGATAAGTACGAATCGAGACAACATTTTCATAGTTTGGGAAAGTCGTAGTATGAATCGGAACTAAAGGTCCCCCTTTAGTTCCGGTCCAACCATAAAATGAGACTAACACTCAAGACAATTATTATTTAAAAACTGAGACTACAAACTGGGACCAACACTCAATACATTTATTAATATTAAAAACCGGGACAAACCAGGACTAGCTAACACTCAGGACTAAAGTCGCCCCCTTTAGTCATAATCATGCCTAGTCCTATAGTACACAGCTTCAGGGTCTTCTTCGTCATCATCATCATCATCGTCATCGTCACCTGCCACTCCGGGGATCCTCAGCCCAGCCATGGAATATACCGGGGGCACCTGCCACTCTGGCCTCGGATTCACGGCGGGCGGGTGGACTTGTGGGTACCGCAGGTGAGGAGGGTCTCCCTCGGCGATGTAGCGCATCACGCTGATGATAGTACGGTTCGCCCACCACAGACGACGGCCGGCTTCATTGTGGTTCACCGGGGGTGGGCCATCACCATCGTACCTAGCGAGCTCCCTTTCCTGCCGGTTAGCGAAGAAGGCATTCCAGGTGTCGTAGTTGTCGGGATCCCACTGGGAATCCATCCGCTGCTCTGGCGTGAGCTCGTGGTAGAAGTGGTTCGTGATGCTCGCCTGTCGGGCGGAGCCTTGAGGCACAGGAGGGATAGGAACACCTCGGCCAAAGATCCAGCCGCGGCGGCCGTAGCCCGTGGGAAAGGGTAGCTTGAGGCGCACAACGCCTCCGTCTCCTCGAGGGTTAGAATAGCCCAGTAGGCGTTGTCCATTTCTATGAGAGTGGAAGGTGTGTATGTGTGCATAACCATGGCGCGGTCGGCCTATATATAGATGGAAAGAGCGGGAAAACATGGCGGGATGCGGTGGGAAATGGCGGGAAATATCTTTAGTCCCTGTCAGTGGCTACAACCGGGACTAAAAGCTCGGTTAAGAGGAAAGGGCGGAAAAACTTGGCGGGAAGCGGTGAGAAATGGCGGGAAAAATCTTTAGTCCCTGTTAGTGGATACAACCGGGACTAAAGCTTATTCAGAAAATGGATTTGGATTAATTATTCAAATTCAAGAACTTTTCACGTTGAAAGTTTAGTGAGATTCAAAAATATGCAAAAAAATAATAGTTAATGCATTTTTAAATTGATAATGACAAAATGGTTAATAATTTGACTATTTAAAATAATTATTTGATAAAACATAAAATGGATTTGGATTAATTATTCAAATTCAAGATCTTTTCAATGTGAAAGTTTTGTCAAATTCAAAAATATGCAAAAAAAAGTTAATGCATTTTTAAATTGATAATGACAAGATGGTTAATAATTTGACTATTTAAAATAATTATTTGATAAAAAAGAAAATGGATTTGGATTAATTATTCAAATTCAATAACTTTTCATGTTGAAAGTTTAGTGAGATTCAAAAATATGCAAAAAATAATAGTTAATGCATTTTTAAATTGATAATGGCAAAATTGTTAATAATTTGACTATTTAAAATAATTATTTGATAAACATAAAATGGATTTGGATTAATTATTCAAATTCAAGAACTTTTCATGTTGAAAGTTTTGTCAAATTCAAAAATATGCAAAAAAAAGTACAATTTAAATGTTTTAAATGATATTTTTGAAAATTTGAAAAAAAAGCACACGCGCGTTGGGTTTTTTGGCCCAGCGCACGCAAATTTGGGCCTTTAGTCCCGTCCTAGTTTACCAGCCAGGACTAAAGGTCGCCTGGCTGAACGAACGCCCCTAGTCCTGTGCTCAGGCTCATTGACTAGAGACTTCTTTAGTCAATGGTGCCATGGACCGGGAGTAAGGGGGGGGGGGTATAAAAGGAGGCCTTCTCTCCCGATGCGTTCCACGCACCGGGAGAAGTGGAGCCAACGCGCCATGCCGCCGCCATGAGAACCGCCCAGACGACTCTCTCGCCGCGCCACCGCCGAGCTCGCTGCCGCACCGCTCCACTTTGCCCGACGCGCCCACGATCGAGCTCGGCCGCCACCGCCACTCCGACAAGTGCGCGCATGGCGCCACCCGCCGCCACCACCACCAAAGAGTGTTAGGGTTGGATTAGTTAGGATTTTTTATTTTGGATTAATTTTTTAGTTTAATGTATATAGTTTATTAGGATTAGTGTATATAGTGTATTAGGTGAGTAGTGTATATAGTTTATTTGGTGAGTAGTGTATGTAGTGTTTGTAGTTTAGGATTAGGATTAGTATATAGTGTATGTAGTTTAGGATTAGGATTAGTACATAGTGTATTTTTTTGTGTATATAGTGTATATAATGTTTGTAGTTTAGGATTAGGATATATAGTGTATGTAGTTTAGGATTATGATTAGTGTATATAGTGTATTTAGTTTAGGATTAGTTTATTATTTTTAGGGTATGAGATTTATAATATTGTAAGTTATGTTTATAATAGGGCTTAGTCGCCCGCCTCTCCCGCGGCCACCATCATCGGCCACCGCCACCGCACCTCCGGCTTTAGGGTTTAGGGTGGTGACCGGAGTTAGGGTTATGTAACACCCTCAGAATCGGACCTATGCAAGTTTGAGCAAAATTCGCCAAACCCGCATAGAAACGATTCAAAGGTGCCCACCAGGCACTTTCGTGCGGGTGGAAAACGAAGTAATAACATTACACAACAGTCCTCGATGGGACCCATGTAATGTATATATATATATATATATAACAACGACTCAAAGAGTCAAGAATACAAATATAATATACAAGATCCAAATCACCTTGAAAACGATAGAGCGTCCAGCTACGGACAAGATGCAAATGGGGCTAAGAGCCCTGAAGAATAACCAATGGCGTCCATAACCCCTTGAGCCAAAGGCCGGAAGGGTAACCTCGCTAACGCGTCGATCTCAAAACCCGCTAAACAAAAAAGGGTGCCGACAAAGGGCAAAGGAAAAGAGGAGCCAAGATCGAGGCCAAGACACGCGAGGCTAGAATTCGGTCCTCGCCACATAGGTATGGTGGATCAAGTGGCAGGCAAGATGCACTAAACAACCTATAGAGACTCGATACAATCAAGCGGCAATCGGAGGGTAAGAAAGACCTATTCGAGCCAACTCAAGCTAACACCAAACAAACCCATCTCGGTGTTTCTCGAGACCAAACGAGGAAGTCAACCGAGAACTCACACCGCTGGCGTTTTACTTATTCGGCCGTTGCAGCAATTACTAGTCAGGTTTAGATATTCGCTCGATAAAGTAAGCGAGGCACTTTTAATTAACCATTCCGTTATAGTGGTAACAATTACTAATCGACATGTATAGCATGAGATAAACCCGAAACCCAAAGAGCTTGTTGGTACTTTTATTCACCATTCCGTAGAAGTTGCAATACTTACTAGTCAGTACAATGGTCGCAAAGCGACACTCCAAAACAAGCAATTGTGGCAGTATTAATTAGCCATTCCATTATAGTGAAGCTGATTACTAGTCATTATAAGTCAAATTTATAGCAATAAACTTTAGTTATGCTTGTCTATGATCGAGATATCATGCTCCAAGTCGTCCATATCCGCGGACACGGCTTTGAAAGTTTTACCGCCGGGTGCACCAATAGCAACACACGCCGATCAACCTCGAAAACCAAATCAAAACCCAACGAGGCTTTCACGGTGAACAATCACGGATTCAGAATATTTCGGGGCACTTAAGTAGATCCCGCAACGGCCACCGACTCAGACGGGCTCAAGGTTTGGGTATACTACGTGAACGATCGGGAACCCGAAAGTGTGGCTGGGCTTGTCGACACCGCGGAATCGTGTCCCGATCCTAACAAGACAGTGTGCTCTCGCACAATTTAAATACAGAAAGTAGCATGACATAAGTACATGATCGTAAATAAAACCTCAAACTAGTTTGTGGCCCCAAGAAATAAGATGAATCAAGCTCGGCTCGGGGGGTCCCATATACCTCCCGGATGTGGATAGCGATAAATCAAAGAACAGTATCAAGTACTCGGGGTCCTACGGACACAAGTGGGCTCGAAACCAAATATTTTCTATCACCCACCGATGCCTCTGCTTATTTCAATTTTAGTTGTTAAACAAAAATTAAAGTGACGATAAGTAAAACTAGAATCATCTCCAACATCAACATGCGGCAATACATCAACAACTGTGGCATTTGACAACACGCAACATCACTTGAGCAAGCGACTACGACGCGCAAGTCCAACTATCTACCAAACAACAGGTAATAGGATGTGTCCACGGCAATATAGGGCTGCACGGTATATCACAGGTACGAGAACTAAAGCATCGCAACACAGATAGCAATAGATCAACAGGAGGGAGTAAATGCTATAAAAGTAAGATAGGTAGAAAGGGGGAGATGCTCGCCTGAAAACATTGCCGAAGGTTCAACCGAAGATCGGGGCGAAGCTCACAACATCTCATCGTCCTATCCGGGAAGAAGCAAAACACTAAAAGGAACAAACAATGCAGCAATTACAACTAATGCGGAAGAATCAGCATGATCATGATATGATGTATGACATGGCAAGTTAATGATGCAACTATGTAGAAAAGGGATTCAGGGTAAAACACATTGATGGGTCAACATTCGTGAGGCACTATTAATAATAAACATTTTGCTCCCACTTTTATTTATCATGTTTTCCTTGCATAAACAATACTGATTATAAAACTGCTCTTAATGCATGATGCAAAAGATAACATGGATAGCATAAACAGAAAGGTCTCGTCGAGCTGATCATTTTAGACATATCATTTGCTAAATTTGGAATTATAAAACAAAAGTTATTAATTATTTTAGTTCTAGTGGCATTTGTGGTAATTTGAATAAACTTGGAATTTAAATGTGCAAAAGGCAAATTGAATGGCATAATTGAAATCCTTGCATTTTTCTGATCTCAAAACATATATTATTTGTTTAATTTGGAAACCTAAATCAAAAGTTATTTAGATAACAAATTTAATTTTTGAATTTGAATTAATTTGGAAATAGTTTAAATTTAAACAGATTCTGGAAACCTTTTGTTACCCGCACAGAGCCTAGCCACCGCCAATGACCAGTGGGGCCATGCTGACTGGGCGGCTGAGGCCACGCAAGCAGCCAGGACCATGGTGGAAAACTAACAAGCCGGGAACCTTTTGCAAAAGCAGTTCTGGCCCGACAAAGGGCTAAGGATCATGGGTGGAGGACGGAAGAACCACAGGGGCCTCCTTGCATAACATCTAGGGCTGCTCGATCTGAAGCCTGACGAACTGAATTTTAACAGCGCGACTCTGCTAGCTGGCTTGATCTTGCGACGACGATGGCGAGCTAACTGCTGGGAATTTCGCCACGCCGCAAAAACCAAAGAGGAAGAGGGCGGCACAGGCTACGAGTTCTGCTCAGGGCGTAACTGCGGGGGAGGGCTGTGCTGGCCAGGAAACGTCGAGGAACAGAGGCGGACGGGCTGCTGTGGTTGCTGCGGGTTCCGGCCGCTGCTACGGCGGCGCATGCCGCCGACGGATTGCGACGGCGACCCGCCAACTAGGGTAAGCGAGGTTGTCTGGAGGTCACGGGGCTCACCAGAAGCTCGCTGGCGTGGACGTCGAGGTTGGGGTGAAGTGGATCGGGCGGCGTGCTCGCGACGTGGAGGTTCGCCCGAGACGCGCGCGCGAGGGGCTGTCCGCGTGGTCTGATGCTCCGCTGGCCCGAGGCGTTGAAGAGGAAGAGGAGGGGGCGCCGATGCTCCTGGTTCGTGTTAGGACGCTTCACACCGTCGGGGTCGGGAAGAGGCTAGGGTTTGGTGGCCATGGAAGAGGAACCTGGTGGGGGAGGAGGAAGGAGAAAAAGGGGAAAGGTGATGATCTGGATCGAGATGGTGGGGGTGGTGGCGTGGTTCTGATGCTCAGCTTGTGGTTGTAGATAAGGAGGAGGAGGAAGCACCGGGGTGGTCGCACGCTTTGCAAAAAGCAGAGAGGGAGGGGACACGGGTGGAAGGAGGTGGGCGATCAGGCACGTGAGCGAGGGTGGGGAGGAGGAAAAACAGTGCACCCATCTGGTTGGGTCGAGCCAGAGGGAAGGAGGGAACCAGCAGGTGGGACGGTCGGGTTGGTAGGGGCTCAGGAGAGAGAGGAGGAGAGAGCTAGAGGTCGAGCTAGGGTTAGGTTTGGGAGGGTAGCTCGGCAGGGAGGTGGTGGTTAGGTGGGGCCCTCATGCAGGGAGAGGGGAGGCCGAGGGAGATAGGGGCAGCTAGGTGTAGAGGCATGGGTGGGTAGAAAGGGAGATAGGGGAAAAACTTAGTGTTTTGCTTAGACTAGATGTAGCTTAGGGTTTTGTTTAGATAGGATGGGGAGGTGGCATGGGGTAGGTTTAGGGTTTTTGCTAAGAGGGGGGGGGGGTAGATAGAGGGAGGTGGTACTTGCTTGATCATGCATGCTCCAAACAAGCCCTAACAAGATCAAGGCAAGAAAAAGAGAGAGAGGGAGAGAGAGATATGGTGATAGAGATTTGAATCATGCATGTTCCATTCAAAGAACAAGCAAGATAAAAAGAAAAGAGGTAGGGAGAGGGATGTGGGGTTTAGGCTTATGCACACCCACACGATCACATGTGCATGCAAGGATGGGGATGGGGATTAGGGTAGGTTTAGATTGAGAGGAGGGGAAGGATAGTTGCTAGGGTTATCTTGGCAAGATCAAACCATGCACTAGACAAGCTCTAACAAGACCAAGCCTAGGAAAAGAGGGAAAGGGAGGTGATAGCAATAACACACAAGCAGATATAAAATGCTCAAACAATGCACCATATCACATGCAACATTTTAAAATATGATCCATGCAATGTTTGATATGATTATCAAATGCAATGCGGCATGATGACATGAGCATGAGGTCATGAGGATGCAATGCACAAAAACAACGCGATTTTCTAGTAGTGGTTTTGCGGGATGCCACAGGTTAGGGCGGTGGTTCTCGCGGGAAGCCGCTTAGTCGCCCGCCTCTCCCGCGGCCACCAACACCGCACCTCCGGGTTTAGGGTTTAGGGATGGTTACCGAAGTTAGGGTTAGGGTGGTGGTTCTCGCGAGAAACCGCTTAGTCGCCCGCCTCTCCTGCGGCCACCATCACCGGCCACCGCCATCGCACCTCCGGGTTTAGGGTTTAGGGGTGGTGACCGGAGTTAGGATTAGGGTGGTGGTTCTCGCGGGAAGCCTCTTAGTCGCCCGCCTCTCCCACGACCACCATCACCGGCCACCGCCACCCCACCTCCGGGTTTAGGGTTTAGGTTTTATTTTGTTAAGTTCAAATAAATATTGTGTGCATTTTGCAGGAACTATGGATCCACCTAGTCCAGTCCGCAGAGACCTAGATTCTGAACACTTGCTCGAGGATATGATTCACGATGCCGATTAGGGATCTCCCTCGAGGTATCTGAACTCATCTGGTGAGGGAGAGGAGACCAACAGACAAGAGGAAGAAGCCCATGGACGTGTAACGCAGACCAATGAGGTATATATATGATGTCCGATGATCGTCACTAGATGTACCTAGTTGTATATATATTATGTTGACGAATGTTTCTTATCTTAGGCCTCTACATCGAGCAAGAAAACCAAGCGCGGCCCAGCCAAAAAGTTGCTCCAGGGTACTGTTTATGAAATTACAGAGGTTTCAGGAGACGGCAAACCATTGGAACCAAAGAAAACAAAACAACTATTTGTACAACAATGCGGAGTTGTTGCTAGAGATCGCACCCCGCTAACTGTTCGGGAGTGGAATAAGCCCAAAGAGGCGGAATGGAGTGATGTGTATATCGATGATAGGTTAAAAGATGAACTTTTTAATGACCTAATGGCACATTTCAAGCTACCAGAATGTGACAATGAGGACGAGACTGCTGAAATGAGAAAGAAAGTCAAGCAGTTCGCACTAAAGAAGATGGACGAACTATTCAAGAACTGGAAGAAGTCATTATGGCAACAATATCAGAAGGACAAGAAAACCCCATTATTCGAAGGCTATCTAGCAAAGCAACAACCTTACTGGATGCATTTGTGTTGTATTGGGGGTCAGGAGTTGCAGAGGAAAAGTCAGAAAAAACAAGATAAATGCCGCGAAGAAGAAATATCACCATAACTTGGGGCCAGGGGGCTACGCGGATGCCATGCCTAAGTGGGATGCAAAAGAGAAAGAGCTTCATAATAAAGGGATCATTCTATAACCAATTCGCGAAGAATGGGATTTGAGGGCAAAAATTGGTTCCTTGGGCATGGGAGTACATATGACGAACTTACAGGGGACCTTGTTTGCAGTGACGGGATAAAGGTACCCAGGACTGCATGGCTAAAAGTGGTCAAAGATATTAAAGATGGAATAAAACAGTTTCATCCCGATAGAGAGAAAGACTTGCTGACCTTGGTCCTTGGGAATCACGAACATACAGGACGAGTCCGAGGCCTTGAGGGGAGTTTCACGTGGGAGACTGGGTTTCCTAAGGACCAAGGTACCTATAGAATCCGAGCAAGAGCAAAGCAACGACGAGATGAGGAGGAAGCAGGCAAGTTCAAGCAGCTGCTAGGAAGACTTGACAAGCAGCAGCAACAGATCGACGAACTTAGAGGAATAGCGCGCTTGCAGCAACATCCCCCACTCGATATTACCGCCAACCCATCTCAGCGGAGAAGCAACGTCGCTGAATCGGAGGTCCCGTCTAATGATGCATCCTATACTACAGATGGCGGTACCGGCTACCCCATGGATGTAATTAAGGATCAGATGCCTTGTGAGCTCCATAAAAAATTGAATAACGTATCTGTGAAGGTGGCGGTCGGATCGTCTTTGCCTTGTCCGCCTGACGCACGTTGGCATGGCCGTGAGATTCCACCTGGCTATGCTAAAGTCGGGGTGGATCAAATCGTAAAGGAGTGGGAGTCAATGGAGCTTGACATCCTTGGACCTGAAGGTGAGATCACACTCAGAGAAGTACTTGGTGGGATCATTCTCTAGGAAAAGAACAACATACGGTTTCCAGGCTCGGCTCCAAGGATAACACTACCGCCTTCGAGTCGTCGCAGGTCTCCTTCACCTCTGCCTCCATCACCTCCAAGAAGCCCACCCCATGATGACTACGACCACCACATCCCGAGCCCATCTCGATCTCCGCCGCAGGCTCAGTAGTCTTCGATGCCCGCTAAGGACAATAAGCGGAAGCGTGCTCCGTCAGTGAGTACTAAAGGACACGACAGCCTAAAATGGAAAATGTCGCCCCTCCCAACAGTGCCTCATCAGAATCTTCCCATCAGACCTTATAATCATACTGATGCGGAATCTGCGGTGATATCAAAGGCCGAAGTGGCGGCGCATTTTGAGAAGAAGAAACCCGAGCCCGCTCCGGTATACACCGAGAAGCAAAAGGCATATGCACTTGATTTTCTGAAGACACCATCACAATATGAGTTGCACCATAAGCCAGATGACTATCTATGCACACTTCAGAAAGAAGTGGCGACGAGCAAATCAAGTAAATCAAGCAAATCAAGTGCAAGCGGTAAAAAATCAGCAAGCACAGGTGCAAGCGGGACCAAAAATGCAATCAGTAAAAAATCAGACGTTCCCCTTCTCGGACAACAGGCAAAACAAATGATCGCACCCCTCAAGGTGGTTTCACAAAATGTTCCACTCCTTGCACAACAACCACTAGATATGTCAATAGCTGCGGAGTTGGCGGCCAACATGGAAATTACACTTGATGAACTGTTAGGCCCCCAACTCGACCATCTACCCAAGATGCCACCAGCCCCTAAATATGTCACATGTGAGGATTTGATCAGCAAAGAGAGGTTGCGAGAACTGCCAACACAAATGCGGAATATCCATCAATGGTACTCGACGGTCATAAAGCAAGGGAGAATATTTATCGTAGCCAATGTCCCACGTGAGTACTATTTCAGACCCAAAGAGGTCCATATTGAGTTTCCAGAACTGTTCCAGTTATACCATCTTGACGCCCTGGACAAATCCATCCTCGGCTACTATTGTCTGTAAGTTGTTGAATTCATTGTCTACATGTTCGGTTTTTTAGTTGTTCAGTTCAGAACATGTAATTATCCTTATTATGCAGAATGAAGATGCTGGAATGTAAAAGAAAAATAATCTATAATATCGGGTTCATTGACCCATATAAAGTGCATATAACCACGCTAAGGGATAACCCCAAGGATACGGAGGAAAACCTTCTAAGGTTTCTACTGAAGCAAAATTTCTCTCACCACATAATGTTTCCTTACAATTTCAGGTGAGGGTCTTACTCAGTTGTACACATTCACTTTTGATTAGTCGATGCTAATAAGTGTAACTGATGAGTTACTGATGTATATATAAATGTTTGCAGCTTCCACTGGGTTCTGCTATACATTCAACTTGATAAGGGAAGAGTTGATGTCATGGACCCATCAAAGAGAAACCTGAAAGATTTTTGCAGCATGCAGGACATGCTACAAAAGTAAGTTTCACGCTATATCGGTCTCTTTCGTTTAGTGAGAAGCTGACGTTTAAGGAGGTCTCGGTAAGTAGCACGTGATATGTCCACGCATCTCTTTACTTCTAGTTTCAATACAATAATGATGCTCTAGATTATTATTTTGATTGAATTCTATTCTCGTAAAGTGCGCGAGGCAGCTACGGGGGTCGAATCTATGTGGATTCTACGTTTGTGAGTTCATTCGCACGTTTATCACCAAACACAATGATTATAGAGTCTACGTAAGCAATGCATCCACACCATCATTTTATTGCCGTCACATTTTGTTATCATGATTGATATTCATATTGATCTCCTTTTTCTTATATATAGTTCGAGAGAATGCAAGATCAACTACTACCAGAGCAACGCGTACTAGCAATTGCGGAGGAGCTGGCGGGATTTATTTTCAAAGAGATCATAGACGATGCCGGAGAATTTAGTGTGAATAGGCGCTTCTGATCTCCATGTAATCGAACTATTTTGTGCTCTGGTCCCGGTATTTTGTGATCTCCATGTAACTATGTAAATTGTATATATTTGTATGCTCGATTTCGTAATACAAGTTATCTTATATATATGCAAGAATGTGTACGATATGTGGTGGCGTACAAATATTCAAAAACCATTTTGAAATGAAAAATAAATAAATAAAACAATATAAAATAAATTCTCTACCGCGGCAGAGAAAGGGCACAAAATGCTGTCGCGGCAAAGAAATCACTAGTCCAAGGTAATGCTCTGCCGCGGTAGAGAAAAGGCGCAAAATGCTGCCGCGGCAGTGACACACTAGTCCCGGTCCGTGACACCAACCGGGACTAGTGGGGGTGCACCCTGAGCGTGCAGGGACAACCACGTGGACACCCACTAATCCCGGCTGGTAACTGGGCCGGGACTAGTGTTGGGCGTCTAGTCCCGCTTGATTAGTCATGGTTCAAAAACCGGGACTAAAGGCCCTTACGGCCTGTGTAACACCCTCAGAATCGGACCTATGCAAGTTTGAGCAAAATTCGCCAAACCCGCATAGAAACGATTCAAAGGTGCCCACCAGGCACTTTCGTGCGGGTGGAAAACGAAGTAATAACATTACACAACAGTCCTCGATGGGACCCATGAGAGATATATATAATGCGACTCCATGAGTCAAGAGTACGTATATAATATACAAAGATCCAAATCACCTTGAACGATAGAGCGTCCGACTACGGACAAGATGCAAATGGGGCTAAGAGCCCAAGAATAACCAATGGCGCCCATAACCTGCCCGCCAAGCCGGAAGGGTAACCCGCTAACGACGCCGATCTCAACCTGCTTAAACAAAAGGGGTGCCGTAAAGGGCAAAGGAAAAAGAAGGAGCGCCAAGATCGAGGCCAAGACACGGCGAGGCTAGAATTCGCGGTCCTCGCCACATAGGTATGGTGGAGAGGCGAGGCAAAGATGCACTAAACAACCTATAGAGACTCGATACATCAAGGCCAAATGAGAGGGTAAGAAGGACCTATCCGAACCAACCCGATTCTATCATCAAACAAACCCATCTGGCGTTTCCCTCGAGACCAAGCGAGGAAGTCAACCGAGGAACTCACGCTTGGCGCTTTTACTTATTCGGTTATAGTTGCGGCACTTTACTAGTCAGGTTTAGTTAATCATCCTGATAAAATAAGCAGTGGGCACTTTTAGTTAACCATTCCGTTATAGTGGCAGCAATTACAAATCAGGTACAGATAACATGAGATAAACCCCAAAACCCAGCAGTTGTTGGTACTTTTATTCAGCCATTTCGTTGTAGTTGCAAGATTTACTAGTCAGGTACAATTGTCGCAAGCGACAACCAAACAAGCAATTGTGGGCAGTATTATTAGTCATTCCATTATAGTGAAGCTGATTACTAGTCATTATAAAGTCAAATTTATAGCAGTAAACTTTAGTTATGCTTGTCTATGATCGAGATACTGTGCTCCAAGTCGTCCATATCCGCGGACACGGCTTTCAGAAAGTTTTACCCGCCGGGTGCACCAATAGCAACACACGCCGATCAACCTCGAAAACCAAATCAAAACCCAACGAGGCTTTCACGACCGAACAATCACAGATTGAATATTTCAGGGGCCACCCTTTGAGTAGATCCCGCAACGTAAGCTAGCTTCGAGACGGACTCAAGGTTAGCGCCAATGGTGAAGCGATCGGGAACCCGAAAACTCGGGTGTCGATACTGCTGTAATCACTCCGCCTTCCTAACAACGACAAAGTGCTATCGTCGACAATTTAAATACGTAAAGTAGCATGGCATAAGTACAGATCGTAATAAAACCTCAAACTAGTTTGTGGCCCCAAGAAATAAGATGAATCAAGCTCGCTGGGGGTCCCATATACCTCCCGGATGTGGATAGCGATAAATCAAGGAACATGTATCAAGTACTCGGGTCTTACGGGACACAAGTGGCGTTCGAAACCAAATATTATCTATCACCCACCGATGCCTCGCTTATTCAATTTTAGTTGTTAAACAGAAATTAAAGTGACGATAAGTAAAACTAGGATCATCTCCAACATCAACATGCGGCAATACATCAAGAATCGGCATATGACGACACACATCAAGACTTGAGCAAGCAACTACGACGCCGCAAGTCCAACTATCTACCAAACAATGTAATAGGGTGTGTCCAAGGCAATATGAGGCTGCAGGAAATATCACTTGCACGAAACTAAAGCATCGCAAACACGTATAGCAATAGATCAATAGGAGGAATAAAACACTATAAAAGTAAGATAGGTAGAAAGGGGAGATGCTCGCCTGAAAACATTGTCAAGGTTCAACCAAGATCGGTAAGCTCACATCAACTCAACGGCCTTATCCGCGAAGAAGCAAAACACTAGAAGAAACACCGGATGCAATATTTAATACACGGCATAAGATCGGCATGATGCATGCATGATGTATTACAAGGCGAAGATGCGGTGCATTTAGGTCATATTAAGCGGAACCGGGGTCCCGACAATTAGTTAGGTGGTTCATGTTATTTAGAAACCCCGCATTTAAATGTTGTTTATCAAGACAAAAGATAGCACCGGTTCGCTACACAAGTTTAAATGAGGCCAATATAAGGCTAGATTTGCCCGCATATGGGCCCCATATTTAATTATTAGGTGAATCGGCATAAGGCCCCCCAAAACCACATGACAATATGCATGCATGACAATTCAATATGCAACAAGTTGTTATTATATTATAAAATAGGGTTCTCGGATAAGATGTTCACACATTAGGGTCTCACGATCTTGGGGTTCCGGGTTCGGTTCGGGTCGGTCTCGGTTCGTGGTTCGACGAACGGTCTCAAGGGCTCGTTTCTGCTATCGGGTAGCTCTTGCGTCCGTTCTTCGGTCATGTCGACGGTCATGGCGTCGGTGCGGTCGTTTGTTGCATTCACGGTTCGGTCATGTCGACGGTCACAGCGTTCGGAAGACGACCTTCGGTCTAGGAGAAGTTTGTGGTTCCGCGTCACGGCCTTGATTCTACGGGTCTTGGCGACTTGATGTTGTGGGGAAGTTCTCGAGGGAGTACTTGTCGCCCGCCTCGATGAATCTTGGCGTCCGAGAAGATCATGTCGATCCGTGTCGCCGACTGGTGTTCTGGGCGTTCTCGGTGTTCCGCGGTGTCGTTCTTGTCGCTATGCGCAGATCTCATTGCTCGGAGAAGATCTTGATACTCGGTCTATTGTCGACCTCCAGATACCGCGAGTCTACGGTGTTATTTTCGGTGGCTCCATGTACCTCCTTCAAATCATCAGCATCAAGCCGGTCTTGTCGGGTCCCCGAATCCGACGGCCGTGGCGGTCGGGTGAAGATCTTGAAGTGCCGCCTCGATCGTCTGTGGTGATATCAGATCTTGCCGAGGTCCGGACATGAGTGACATTGTCTTGCAGGACCAACATGGCGAGACGCATGAAGCGCGGGCGTTGTCAATCGCAGGGGCGTGTCGCCGAACGGACCAAGGTGACGCGGCGTGGACGCGCGGGCGCCGGGGACCAGAGGCGGCAGGGCGGCGGACGACGCGGGCGGACCGGAGAGGGGACGAACGGGCGGCGGCGCCGACGGGAGGCTCGGGTGACGGGCTCCGGAGGCGCAGGCCGAGCGAGCTCGACGGAGGCGGAGGCGGTGGCTGGAGCTGCACGGCGACGAGCGGCGCTACGGGAGAGGTCCAGGCGGGGAAGGGGGGGCGGCGAGCCGGCAGAGAGGGGCGGCGAGGGTGTGCGTGCTGTGCGCGAGGAAGAGAACCAGAGGGAGAGGGAGGTCGCGGGGAGGGAGAAGCCGACAGGGGCGGGTGGGGGACGTGGTGGGGGCTCATGGGGGCCACGCAGCGCAAGTGGGGGAACGTGGCTGAGCCGGGTTGGGGGTTCACCGCTGGCGCAGTGGAGGAGGGGCTGTGCTGGTGGGAGAGAGAGAGGAGAGAGGGGGAGGCCAAGTGGCAGGGGGGATTGGGTAGAGGGAAGGGGCAGGGTGACGTGGCGGCCTGGGATGGGTGGGGGTGAGGTGGAGGGATGGGTTGGGTAGGTTTCTGGGTAGCTGTAGGAATAAGGGCAGGTGGACCGATTTAAAAACAGGGGTGGTCGTTCGGGTCTACTCGGCCCGTTCGACTGCCCCACTAAAATAAATATAAATTTTATTTATTTCAAACAAAGCTTTTGCAAACCGATGGGCAAAACAAAATATTCCGCGAATTCGGATTTTGATGTTTGAATCAAGAGGGGCGTTTAGAAAACAAACGGTGTTGCGAAAATAGTTTTGGCAAACAATGCATGATGATGACGATGCAATGCACAAATTCGACGCGATTTTCTAGTAGTGGTTTTATGGGATGCCACACCGACACCACTAACAATGGATCTCGCCGAGATCCGCCTCATGGTACCGGAAGGAAGGTCGGCGATCTGCCTTTCTTGCTTCGTAGATTCTCGCGACACCACTAACAAGGGTTGTTGTCCGTGATCGCCGAGAACTCTCCGTAACAAAAGGTCAAGGTAGAGGTATCAACAAATAAGCCACCCCTAACTTCCGTGGACGGAGTAAAACTTGGATCCACCGATTTGGGCAAGAGCGAATGATAAGAGTAGTGGTATGGTAGCTACTCCATCCCGCACTCAAACCATTACTCGCACACCTAATAGGCGGATTATGCAACCAACTCTGAGTCGATCAAGATCTCGACAAGCGAGGTTCGAACAAAGGAGGGATGCATCAGCATCGGATCCGCGAGATGATGTCGTCGCGTCGGAAAACACCGGAAGGCACAAACAAGGACAAAGAATGGTACCACCGTAGACGGATTCCTCAGGCAGCTTGAACACCGGATGATAGATCACCGTTAGCAAAGAAGGAAGCGAAACCCTAAAGGTACGACGGAAACCCAACCACGAGAATTTCCTGGACTCGAAGAAAGAGAAAAGAGAGCGGATTCAAAACACGCAGAGGTAAGAGAGGAATAGCAAAGGGGTAAGGAGTAAAATCAGACCTAATCAGAACTATTCAACCGATTTTGCGAAAATAGTTTTGACACTCTACGACGGCCGTTAGCTAGGTTATCCTACAGGCTGGACTTGTGGGGTATCGCAACTGCTGAGCTCTGATACCACTCTGTAACACCCTTAGAATCGGACCTATGCAAGTTTGAGCAAAATTCGCCAAACCCGCATAGAAACGATTCAAAGGTGCCCACCAGGCACTTTCGTGCGGGTGGAAAACGAAGTAATAACATTACACAACAGTCCTCGATGGGACCCACGTAATGTATATATATATAACATGACTCCATGAGTCAAGAGTACATATAATATACAAAGATCCAAATCACCTTGAACGATAGAGCGTCCGACTACGGACAAGATGCAAATGGGGCTAAGAGCCTCAAGAATAACCAATGGCGCCCATAACTCGCCTGTGCCAAGCGGAAGGGTAACCGCTAACGACGCCGATCTCAACCTGCTTAACAAAAAAGGGTGCCGACAAAGGGCAAAGGAAAAAGAAGGAGCGCCAAGATCGAGGCCAAGACACGGCGAGGCTAGAATTCGCGTCCTCGCCTACATAGGTATGGTGGATCGAGGCGGCAGCCAAAGATGCACTAAACAACCTATAGAGACTCGATATCAAGGCCAAATGAGAGGGGTAAGAAGGACCTATTCGAACCAACCTGATTCTATCATCAAACAAACCCATCTGGCGCTTCCCCTCGAGACCAAGCGAGGAAGTCAACCGAGGAACTCACACAGCTTGGCGCTTTACTTATTCGTTATAGTTGCGGCACTTTACTAGTCGTTTAGTTAATCATCCGATAAAATAAGCAAGGCACTTTTAGTTAACCATTCCGTTATAGTGGCAATTACAAATCGTACGATAACATGAGATAAACCCCAAAACCCAGCAGTTGTTGGTACTTTTATTCAGCCATTTCGCTAGAAGTTGCAAGATTTACTAGTCAGTACAATTGTCGCAAGCGACAACCAAACAAGCAATTGTGGGCAGTATTATTAGTCATTCCATTATAGTGAAGCTGATTACTAGTCATTATAAAGTCAAATTTATAGCAAGAACTTTAGTTATGCTTGTCTATGATCGAGATATCTGCTCCAAGTCGTCCATATCCGCGACACGGCTTTGAGAAAGTTTTACCCGCCGGGTGCACCAATAGCAACACACGCCGATCAACCTCGAAAACCAAATCAAAACCCAACGAGGCTTTCACGATCGAACAATCACAGATTCAGAATATTTCGTGGGCCACCCTTTGAGTAGATCCCGCAACGAAGTAAGATAGCTTCGAGACGGACTCAAGGTTAGCGCCAATGGTCAGAAGCGATCGGGAACCCGAAAACTCGGGTGTCGATACCTGTAATCACTCCGCCTTCCTAAACAAAGACAGGTGCTATCTCGCACAATTTAAATATAGAAAGTAGCATGGCATAAGTACAGATCGTAAATAAAACCTCAAACTAGTTTGTGGCCCCAAGAAATAAGATGAATCAAGCTCGCTCGGGGGTCCTATACCTCCCGGATGTGGATAGCGCGATAAATCAAGGAACAGTATCAAGTACTGGGTCTTACGGGACACAAGTGGGCGTTGGAAACCAAATATTTTCTATCACCCACCGATGCCTCTCGCTTATTCAATTTTAGTTGTTAAACAGAAATTAAAGTGACGATAAGTAAAACTAGGATCATCTCCAACATCAACATGCGGCAATACATCAAGAATCGTGGGCACATGACGACACATCAAGACTTGAGCAAGCAACTACGACGCAAGTCCAACTATCTACCAAACAACAGTAATAGGGTGTCCAAGGCAATATGAGGTCAGGAAATATCACGGTACGAAACTAAAGCATCGCAAATACGTATAGCAATAGATCAACAGGAGGGAATAAAACACTATAAAAGTAAGATAGGTAGAAAGGGGAGATGCTCATTGAAAACATTGTCAAGGTTCAACCAAGATCGGGCGAAGCTCACATCAACTCAACGGCCTTATCCGCAAGAAGCAAAACACTAGAAGAAACACCGGATGCAATATTTAATACACGGCATAAGATCGGCATGATGCATGCATGATGTATTACAAGGCGAAGATGCGGTGCATTTAGGTCATATTAAGCGGAACCGGGGTCCCGACAATTAGTTAGGTGGTTCATGTTATTTAGAAACCCCGCATTTAAATGTTGTTTATCAAGACAAAAGATAGCACCGGTTCGCTACACAAGTTTAAATGAGGCCAATATAAGGCTAGATTTGCCCGCATATGGGCCCCATATTTAATTATTAGGTGAATCGGCATAAGGCCCCCAAAAACCACATGACAATATGCATGCATGACAATTCAATATGCAACAAGTTGTTATTATATTATAAAATAGGGTTCTCGGATAAGAGGTTCACACATTAGGGGTCTCGACGATCTTGGGGTTCCGGGGTTCGGGGTTCGGGGTCGGTCTCGGGGTTCAGGGTTCGACGGAACGGTCTCGGCGGGCTCGTTCTCGGTTATCGGGGGTAGCTCTTGGTGCGTCCGGTTCTTCGGGTCATGTCGACGGTCATGGCGTCGGTGCGGTCGTTCTTGTTGCATTCACGGTCTTCGGGTCATGTCGACGGTCACAGCGTCCGGAAGACGACCTTCGCGGTCTAGGAGAAGCTCTTGTGGTTCCGCGTCGGCGGCCTTCGGTTACGGGGGTCTTGGCGACTTGATGTTCAGGGGGAAGTTCTCGAGGGAGTACTTGTCGCCCGCCCTCGATGAATCTTGGCGTCCGAGAAGATCATGTCGTATCCGTGTCGTCGACCTGGGTGTTCTGGGGCGTTCTCGGTGTTCCGCGGTGTCGTTCTTGTCGTTGCGCAGATCTCATTGCTCCGGGAGAAGATCTTGATACTCCGGTCTATTGTCGACCTCCGGATACCGCGAGTCTACGGCGTTATTTTCTCGGGTGGCTCCATGTACCTCCTTCGGAATCATCAGCATCAAGCCGGTCTTGTCGGGTCCCCGAATCCGATCGGTCGTGGCGGTCGGGGTGAAGATCTTGAAGTGCCGTCTCGATCGTCCGTGTGATACCGTAGATCTTGCCGGAGGTCCGGATACTGTGAGTGACATTGTCTTGCAGGACCAACATGGCCAGAGACGCACATGAAGCAGTGGCGTTGTCAACTGCAGGGGCTCAGGTCGCTCGGAACGGACCAAGGTGACGCGGCCAGGGACGCGCGGGGCGCCGGGGACCAGAGGCGGCAGGCGGCGAGGACGACGCTGGCGGGGTGACCGGAGAGGGGACGAACGGCGGCGGCGTCGACTGGGAGGCTCGGGTGACGGCCGGCTCGGAGGCGCAGGCCGGAGCTCGATGAGCCTGACGAGGCAGGCGGAGAAGGAGCGGTGTGCCGGGCGTGGGCGGTGGTCGCTGGGGAGCCGGGCGAGTCGAGGCCGGGCGGGAGCATGCGGACGCGCCGGTCCGGGAGGGTGGCTCGCGCGGGCGGAGCGGGCGGCTGGGACGGGCGGCCGAGCTGGAGGACGGCGGGTCGAGGCGCACGGGCGGCGAGGGGGAGCCGGAGGCGGGAGGACGCGGCCGGGCGCGTGCACGGGCGGCGCTGGCCGAGGAACGGCGAGGGCGGCGGAAGACGAGGCGCTGGGCTCGAGGTCGGGCGGCCGGGCGAGGTGGAGCAGGCGGGCGGCCTGGCTGAGCGGGCCAAGGCGGAGGTTGGGGGCGACGAGGCGAGGCGGTCAGGGAGCGGGCGCCACGATGAAAGGCTGCGCAAGAGAGGTCCAGGCAGGCGTGGGAAGGGCTGGACAGCGCGAGCAGGCAGAGGGCGGCGAGGGTGTGCGTGCTGTGCGCGAGGAAGAGAACCAGAGGGAGAGGGAGGTCGCGGGGAGGGAGAAGCCGACAGGGGCGGGTGGGGGACGTGGTGGGGCCCGCTGGCTGGGGCCACGCAGGCGTGCGGGGGAGCGTGGGCTGAGCCGGGGTTGGGGGGTTTGACCGCGTGCGAGTGGAGGGAGGGGCTGTGTGCTGGTGGGAGAGAGAGAGGAGAGAGGGGGAGGCCAAGTGGCAGGGGGGATTGGGTAGAGGGAAGGGGCAGGGTGACGTGGCGGCCTAGGATAGGTGGGGGTGAGGTGGAGGGATGGGTTGGGTAGGTTTCTGGGTAGCTGTAGGAATAAGGGCAGGTGGACCGATTTAAAAACAGGGGTGGTCGTTCGGGTCTACTCGGCCCGTTCGACTGCCCCACTAAAATAAATATAAATTTTATTTATTTCAAACAAAGCTTTTTGCAAACCGATATTGGGCAAAACAAAATATTCCGGCGACCCGGATTTTGATGTTTGAATCAAGAGGGGGCGTTTTAGAAAACAAAACGGGTGTTGCGAAAATAGTTTTGGCAAACAATGCATGATGATGACGATGCAATGCACAAATTCGACGCGATTTTCTAGTAGTGGTTTTGCGGGATGCCACAGCCTGGGACTAGAGGCCCTGTTTCCACTAGTGTAGATCTGTTACATGTTTGCTTGCTTCCATCGTTTTGCCTTTAGTATTTTCCTCCCCGTCGGAATATCTTTTCTGGCATCGTTACCACTTATAATCATCCATACCACTTGTATTTCACTATCTCTTCGCCGATCTAGTGCACATATACACCTGACAAGTGTATTGGGTGTGCTGGGGACACAAGAGACTTAATGTATCTTGATTGCAGGGTTTCTTGAGAGGGATACCTTTTACCACTTCCTCCCTGAGTTCGATAGACCTTGGGTAATCCACTTAAGGGAAACTTGCTGATGTTCTACAAACCTCTACACTTGGAGGCCCAACAACTGTCTACAAGAATAGACGTGCGTAGACATCACACCCTGCTGGAGGGGAGATATCATCCCAGAGGCCTTCTTCATCACCATGTCAGCCTTCGGTATGATGCATGAGTAGTTCACCCTTGGACTATGGGTCCATACAGTAGCTAGATGGTTGTTTCTCCTCCTTTGTTCTATCATGTTTAGATCTCGTGAGCTCCGTTCATGATCAAGATCATCTATTTGTAATCATACATGTTATGTTTGCGGGGATCCGATGGATATTGAGATACTATGTTAGATTAATTATTGATTCTATCATGTCTGTGTTATTTGTGATCTTGCATGCTCTCCGTTGTTAGTAGCTATCTTGGCCAAGTAGATGCTTGCAACTCCAAGAGGGAGTATTTATGCTCGATAGTAGGTTCATGCCTCTAGTAATCTGGGGAAGTGACAGAAATCTCTAAGGTTGTAGAGGTGCTGTTGCTACTAGGAAGAAAACAACAATCCTTTGTTCATGGAGCAATTGTATTGTTTACTTTACACACATTGGTTAATGCGATTATCTGTTGCTTGCAACTTAATACTGGAAGGGGTTCGGATGATAAACTGAAGGTGGATTATTAGTCATAGATGTAGTTGGATGGGGGTCTATGTATATTGTTGTAATGCCCAATCAAATCTCATAGAAATCATGAATGTCTAGTATTTGCATTATTATGCCTTGCTCAGTTCTTGTCAATTGCCCCGCTGTAATTTTTTCACCTAGCATGTTATGTTATTTATCTTAAGGAGAACACCTCTAGTGAAATGTGGACCCCGGTCTAATCTTTACTATTGTTACATCATCTACTGTTACTGTTTACTTTCTACAAGCAATCATTACCTTCCACACTATACGTTTAATCCTTTGTTTTCAGCAAACCAGTGAGATTTACAACCTCACTGTAAGATGGGGCAAAGTCTTGAGTTTGTGTTGTGCAGGAATCCAAGTTGCTAGCAACACCTTGGAGTTGTTTCCTTGATCCTACTGGTTCGATAACCTTGGTTTCATAACTGAGGAAAAATTTGCCGATGTGCTTATCATACCTTCCTCTTGGCGTCTCCCAACGGATCTCTATAACTGAGCCGCGTCACTCTTCTCTGTGACCCTACACGTGTCATAGGGGAAATCCATTTTTGTACTTTACTAACCCCCGGAACTGAATCCAGTGGTGGCGGTGGTCGTTTTTCTCCCTCCCTAGCACTAAATCCGGCGGCGGCAGCAACAATCGTTTTTCTCCCTCCCCTACACTGAATCCGGTGGTGGCGGTCCCTTTTCTGCCTACCCTGCCACATTCTTGCCCAGCATGTATCGCGAGGCCAAGGTGGTAACTATTTTGGTGACTGATTTGGGTCTGTCGGAGGTAGAGTCTCAAGCGCAACGCCACAGAAGCAAAGCAGCAGCGAGGTCTTCAGCCCAGGTTAGCGAGGAGGCCAGTCAGAAGTCTGCTAATAAGATACCTACAAGCAGCGAGTTGAAGAGAAAAGCTAGGCCGATGGTGGAGTGTTTGGTTGCAGTGCGGGGTCATGAAACCCGGATATCGAAGAAAACCACCCGAGAGAAGAGCGAGAGGTGATTTTTCTTATCTATGCCTTGTCTTACAAGTAGATTAGTTACTGCAAAGTAGAATCGAATGAACTGAAAGATGCCCTTTTTAATAAAATTAGGTCCAGATGATGGGGTTCATTGCATAGAAAACAAAAAATTCCTACGATTGCAACTGCCAAGATCATATCTAGGCGATACTTGTAACGATTATAGATGGACTCACCCTCGTAGACTATAAGCGAGAAAACGTTCCCACAAACCAACGTGGTTGATGTAGATGTACACTACCGTCCTCAAGGATGTGTAGACGATCAGCGCCATAAACGATCACACGTATGATGTGCCAATGACTCCCAAGCCCTTGCTTCCAGCAGGGCAGCAAAAGTAGCGGATCCCCGGGAAATCAAACAACGCTAAACCATGGTAGTGGTGGTGGAGGGGATAGTTTATAGTAGGGTGATACGTCGGAAACATATCTATAATTTTTGATGTTCCATGCTTGTTTAGTATCTAATTTTCTTTGCTTTGTCCACACTTTGAGGTGTTTTTATATGTTTTCTGGTACTAACCTATTAACAAGTTGCCACAGTGGCAGTTGCCTGTTTTCTGTTGTTTTTGGTTCCAGAAAAGCTAGTAAGGAAATATCCTCGGAATTCGACGGGACAAAAGCCAAAGTCAATATTTCACCGAGGAGAACACGGAGTCCAGAGGAGAGACGGAGGGGAGCCACTGGGCGGTCGCACCCCCCAGGCGCGAACCCAGCCCAGGCCGCGCCTAGGCAGGGTGTGGGCCCCCTGTCCGCCCTCCCGCGTCACCTCTTTGCCTATAAGAAGCCCTCGATGCCTAAACCCTAAACACCCGATCAATATTACATGAAACCGTCTGTAGCCGTCGCCACCATCGTCCCTAGATCGGGGGATCTGAAGCTCTTCCCCGCACCCTGCCGGAGGGGAGATCATCACGGAGGCCTTCTTCTTCATCATGCCAGCCTCCGGTATGAAGCGTGAGTAGTTCCACCTTGGACTACGGGTCCATGTGGTAGCTAGATGGTTGTATCTCCTCCTTTGTGTTTTCATGTCTAGATCTTGTGAGATTCATTCATGATCAAGATCTCATCTATTTGTAATCATGCATGTTGTGTTTGTGGGGATCCGATGGATATTGAGATTACTATGGCAGATTGATTAACGGTTTTGTCTTATTGATTCTATCATGTCTGTGTTGTTTGTGATCTTGCATGCTCTCCATTGTTAGTAGCTATCTTGGCCAAGTAGTTGCTAGTGACTACAAGAGGGGGTATTTATGCTCGATAGTGGGTTCATGCCTCTATTTAATCTAAGGGAAGTGACAGAAATATCTAAGGTTGTAGATGTGTTGTTGCTACTAGGGAGAAAACAACAGTCTCTTGTTCATGGAACAAGTGGATTGTTTACCTTATACACTTTGCTTAAAGCAGTTGTCTGTTGCTTGCAACTTAATACTGGAGGGGGTTCGAATGATAACCCAAAGGTGGACTTCTAGTCATAGATGCAGTTGGATGGTGGTCTATATATCTTGTTGTATTGCCCAATCGAATTTCATAGGATCTTGATGTCTAGTATTGCATTGTTATGCCTTGCTCAGTCCTGTCAATTGGCCTGCTGTAATTTTTTTACCTAGCATGCTATGTTTGTTTATCTAAGGAGAACACCTCTAGCGAACTATGGACCCGGTCCAATCTTTACCATTGATACATCTTCCACTGTTACTTTTTATTTTCTGCAAACCACCATCACCTTCCACACCATACAGTTAATCCTTTGTTACAGCAACCGATGAGATTGACAACCTCACTGTTCGTTGGGACGAAGTCTTAAGTTTGTGTTGTGTAGGTTTGTAAGTTGCTTGCAACACCTTTGAGACGTTTCCTTCCTCCTACTGGTTTTATAACCTCGGTTTCTTACTGAGGGAAGACTTGCTGCTGTGCTGCATCATACCTTGCTCTTGGGGTTTCCCGACGAAGCGCTTTCAGGTGCCATCAACAAGTTTTCTGGCCCCGTTGCTGGGGAGGCTAAGGACGTCTTCACAAGGGGAGTCCTTCTCAACCTTTCTCTTTACTTTGTTTTTGTTTTGCTTAGTTTCTTTTGCTTGGTTTTCTTTGCCTCTTTTCATCAAAAACTCCAAAAAAAATTAGTTTAGTTTGATTTGCTTTCCCTTTTCAAAAACACAAAAAATTTAGTTCCTGCTCTAGTTGTTGGTCTGTCATTGCCTTGCTTGGTCATGCTTTCTATCAATGGATGGTGTCTTTGAAACTAGTTCTTATTGGCAAGGTGGGTTCACGGAAGAAGAAAAGTATTATTATAAGGAACACCATTTATCACAAAAGGGAAACACTTATGGGAGCAAATTGATAAATTGAACACTATTGCTAGAGAGGTGTGCTCTACTTATAATGTTACTTATTGCTTTGATAAATCTTCTTGTTGTAGGAGGTATAAACACCTACCTTTTCAATGTGAGTATAATGATGATGTTACCATATCTTCTTATGTTAAAGGAAATTATGAATTTTATGATGTGGAACAAATTATGATGCTTGAAAATACTGATGATGCACCTTATGAATATGAGGTTTATGAGATACTTAAATTTTGCTTTGATAATTACAAGGAATAAATTGGATATATTCTTGAATATTTTAATAGGTGCTTTCCACAAACAAAAGAGAATAATGCCTTGCAGGAGCCTATAGAAGACGAAATTGTTGAACCTGAAAGCTCATTAGATGAAAAAGAGGAGGAGAGTGATGGTCAAGAGGAGGAAGAATGGATCTAACCATGCCTACCTTCTAATGAGAGTAACTCTTTACCTCTTACATTATTTGATTGTCCCCATGCTTACCAAAGGAAGATGAATGTTATGTTCATGTGGATTCTTTTGAAATATCTGCTATGGGTAAAACTTGTGATAATAGTTATGCTCGTGTTATCTATGAAGATCCTATATTTGTGCCTAACTTCTAAATATATGGTACTAAATAGTTTTGCTTAAAAAATGTTTATGATAAATCTCTAGATGATGGTCCTATATTGAATGATCAGTCTTCTTGTTATAAAATTGTTAAAAGTGGGTTTGAAGGTTTAATCCCACTATTTTTGAGCTTCATAAAAATTATGTGTTTATAGATCATGAAAAGCATACTTTATGTGATATCTATTTTGTTGAGTTTATTCATGAGGCTACTGAAAATTATTATGAGAGAGGGAAACATGGTCTTATGTATCTCACCAATGTTAAGTTTCTCCTCTTTATGTTGAAAGTCTTGAAGTTGAACTTGCTTTGCTTTCCTATGCTTGTTGATTTGTGCTTTCATGACTTGTTTCTTTACAAGATTCCTATGCATAGTAAGTGGGTTAGACTTAAATGTGTTTTGAATTTGCTTCTTGATGCTCTCTTTTACTTCAATTCATATTTCTCATGTGAGCATCTTCTCAAACTACCAAGCCTAACTTAAAGGCGAGATAACCCAAGAGTTTTCTTGAGTCTTGGAAGTTATTACTTCAGTAATGACCTCTCCATATCCTTTTTGTTTGCTTTTTGTGCCAAGAATGACCTGTAATGAGAGGGAAGTAAGATTTGGGGAGTTGCTGTCCTGAAACAGATATTTTGCTCCACCATAAAAATTCGTGAGGAGTCTCTATAACTCGGATTGAGCTGATAATTTACGAATAAATCCCCTAGTATTTTATCTAACTTTCGTTAGTTCAACACTTTTTGATTTTAGTAACATAAGGTCTTCGAAAAAATCGGTTTCTACCCGCTAGTCTGTTTTGACAGATTTCTGCCATTATTTACATTTGCTTCTTATTGATTCCTTTTTGGGTTATTTTTGGGAAATTGAGCATTTTGAGGGAATTGCTACAGTATCTTGTGTTTTTAGTGAAAGTTTTTCTGTTCCAAAGCTAAGCCTAAAGGGTCTATTATCTTTTAAATACACTAATGTTGCTAATGAAGATTGTGTGCAGTTTTGTATGAAGGAAAAATTTCAGGTTTAGAGAGAGAATGATATAATGAGATGAAGAATGGACAAAAGCTCAAGCTTGGGGATGCCACCCCGGTGTCACCCCAAGAAATATCCAAGAGGTACAAGCCTCAAAGCTTGGGGATGCCCAAGGCATCCCCTTCTTCATCAATAAAAATCTCAGGTCTTTCTAGACACTTCGTTTTTATTGTTTCATGCACTGTTGTGTTGTTCTTGGAGCGTCTTAGTTTTTGTTTTCTTTGCTTAGTTTGCTTGAATAAAGTAGTTTGTACCCCCATTCTCGCTGTGCTGTTTCAAATAAGTTGATTCGTGTTGGAAAGGAGTAGAAAGTTCTTACTTGATAGTGCAAGAGGGGCTTGCTTTGACTGTGACTTAGACTTTAGCATGTCATGCCAGGTGTTGTTTTGACCTTATGCTTAGTGCTTATTGTTGTAACATGACTTGTTCCAAATAATTGGGATTGCTTAGTGTGCCTTGAAAGAATCATGCATTGTTTTAGGATGCAAAAGCATATTATGGTATTCTCCTTTGATGTTTCGTTTGGGTTGACTTGGCACATGCTCACACTATGTTATGACTATGAACAAGTCACCATAGCCTCTATGATCATTTAGTCCTTGACTTGTAGTAGCACTTTATGCTTTGATTAGTAATGTTTTGTCGCTCTGCATGATTATGGCTATTATTGCTCTCTTAGTTGGTTGCTCCCAGTCTTTTGATAGCCTCCACTTGTATGAGTAAGCTCTACTCATGCTTCCAACTCCCAAGAAACCACGTTATTCCACAAAGTGTCCACTATAAATTCCTATGCATGGTGTGTTACACCATTCCAAGTATATTCTTGTTTTCACCTATCTTCCAATTAAAAAGTATTTTGTTATGTGAAAACTTAGTGATTAAACCTCTCACAAACTTGATGGCACACTTTATATTTATTTCCCCTAATAAACTTGAACAATTGTGTCATGTATGTTGTAACTTGCACTTATACGTTGGAATTAGCAGAACCGTGCTGTCACGGGGAACACTTTCAACATTGCACTTGTACTTTGTACACAGTTGATATCATGCTCTTTTGTCTATGGATGTCACCAGTGTGAAATAAAAAGGGGGCTTGTAAGTCCATGGAGTTATGTATGTGTGTTAGAGAAACGCCCGGGCCGCTATCCTAACCATGCCTAATCATGGTGGAAACTTGCAGCATCACCATAATGATCAATCTATGAAGCATCCTCAATAAAAACCTATGCAAATAGCAAATAAAAAGATCGTTGAGATGCTCATTGTCTGCTTGCCTTGTCATTTTGGTTATTGTCATTGGTCGTTCTCTATGATACACTTGTACTTAGTATGACAAGAACTTATAGGTGACTAAAGTTGAGTAGCATGAGGAGCGGCCTCGTATTCAAGGGACATGAGATTGCCAACTTATACTTTGTCAAGCATATACTCCATAGTTTGTTCACTTTAACCTTAATCACTTCAAGATGCTTATGATAGGGGCAATGGGGGCTAAAAGCTAACAACTACCATAATTTTTGGAAGATCTTTTTGAAACTTGAAATTCCTGCTTCCCTTTATGAAGGGCCTTTCTTCCACCATTATATTGAGTCTCCACCTTCTACCTTTAGACACTAGTTAAGAGAGCATAGTTGCCATTCTTAGTTCTATGTGCATTGTCCCAAAACTTATTGATTGATGCATATTGTTGATATTGCTTGTTCTTGTGCTATTTGTATCTAGTCACTCTTATGAACTTTGAAGGTGTCCTATGCATCTATTTGCTACTCTATGATGGACAAGCTGAATGCCACTATGCTATGTTTTCTATATGTGAAACAAACAAACGTTTTTCAATGCATGTTATTCATGATCTTTGTTTGTAGCCTTTTATGTTTCATGCATAGTTACTTTGTCTTACTGTTAGAACTCTATCTTTCATGCTCATGTTTAGAGTTCTTTGATCCCAACTTTCAATGCTTGCAAATGGTTTGATCTTGGTTTTGATGGTGCATGTCACCTCAAAAAAATTTCCTTTTATCACTTACCTACTCGGGGACGAGCAGGAGTTAATCTTCGGGATGCTTGATACGTCGGGAACGTATCTATAATTTTTTATGTTCCATGCTTGTTTAGTATCTACTTTGATTTGCTTTGTCCACACTTTCTGGTGTTTTTATATGTTTTGTAGTACTAACCTATTAACAAGTTTCCACAGTGCCTGTTTTTTGTTTTTTTGTTCTAGAAAAGCTAGTAAGGAAATATCCTCGGAATTGGACGGGACAAAAGCCAAAGTCAATATTTCACCGAGGAGAACACGGAGTCCATAGGAGAGACGGAGGAAAGCCACAGGGCAGCCGCACCCCAGGCACGGGCCCACCCTAGGTCGCGCCTGGGTAGGGTGTGGGCCCCCTAGCCGCCCTCCTGCCTCGCCTCTTCTCCTATAAGAAGCCCTCGATGCCTAAACCCTAAACACCCGATCAATATTCCACGAAACCGCTTGTAGCCGCCGCCACCATCGTCCCTAGATCGGGGGATCTGAAGCTATTCCCGGCACCCTATCGGAGGGGAAATCATCCCGGAGGCCTTCTTCTTCATCATGCCAGCCTCCGGTATGAAGCGTGAGGATTTCCACCTTGGACTACGGGTCCATGTAGTAGCTAGATGGTTGTATCTCCTCCTTTGTGCTTTCATGTCTAGATCTTGTGAGCTCCGTTCATGATCAAGATCTCATCTATTTGTAATCATGCATGTTGTGTTTGCGGGGATCCGATGGATATTGAGATTACTATGGAAGATTGTTTAATGGTTTTGTCTTATTGATTCTATCATGTCTGTGTTGTTTGTGATCTTGCATGCTCTCCGTTGTTAGTAGATATCTTGGCCAAGTAGTTGCCAGTGACTCCAAGAGGGGGTATTTATGCTCGATAGTGGGTTCATGCCTCTATTTAATCTAAGTGAAGTGACAGAAATCTCTAAGGTTATGGATGTTCTGTTGCTACTAGGGAGAAAACAACGGTCTCTTATTTAATCCTCCCTCTCCTTCCCGCCAGCCACATGAAGTGGACTTGGGGGAGGATTCCCTCCCCCTTGGCGCCTCCCCATCTATAAAACGAGTGGTAGGGCGCCCCCTACCCCTCACAACAAACCCTAGCAAGGCACCACCCCTCTCAAGTCGCCACATAGGGTTCCTCCTCTAGTCGTTGACTTGGGGGGATAAAACGCTAGCCCCTAGACGCCGGCCACACCACCCCTCGGAAACCTCTAAACCCTAGATCGCCAAGGCCCTCTTCTACTCCACCATACCCTCTCCGCTTAGGCGACGCCCTGCGGGATTTCCCCTCTAAACTCCGACACCACGCTGTCGTGCTTCCAAAATCACGAGGAGAGATCTACAACCTCCGCTACCTGATGGAACAAGGGAGAGGAAGGTCTTCATCGAGTACCGAACGTGTGGCCAACTGTGGGAGCGCTGCCGGAACGCAGTGCTGGAAGGATCGTCTACACGATCTTGAGATCGGCAAGTGAACGACTACATCACCCATGAGAATCCGCTCTTGTTAACCTCTTTGGAATCTTCGAGGGTGAGTACTCTATCGAATCATTGCTACAATCTAGTAGATAGATCTTGGCTTGTGTGTGTTCATGTGGTATAATTTTTTGTTTTCCATGCTACGAACCCCTACCTCGAACCCTCGTCAATTGGCGTCGTCTGTGGGAACTAGCGACGCTGATCATGCAATCGTGACGGTTCCATCTGCTGCGATCTTCGATTCCTCACCAACAGAGAATAACCTCCTCTTCGGTGCCCTCGACTTCACCGCCCACTCCCTGACCGCTTGCAAGGATTTCGATTCCGTAGGAGACAGAGTTGAGATGCTGTTAGGGAGCTTCTGCTTCCAAGTTGGCAAGATCAGTACCCTACGCCTCCCAGAGCGGGTTCCACCTCCGTCGATCAGGCCCTCCTCGTGGGTGCCACCAATTGGTGCCCTGTGCACACCGTCGCTGACAAGCGATTTGGATGACAGCGGTAGCTGCAACTCCAACCTCTGTGACCCTCATACGGAGGAAGGAACCTACGGTTCCGGATCTAAAAGCTATGGTAGTAACGACTCCAACTATACATGTGCGCGGTCATCCACAATGGCAACTTCGACGACGGTGTTGATCCACCAAATCCCCCTCCCAACCCGCAGGATGGGAATGGAGGAATCATACCACCCCCGCCCAATCCCAACGGGAACAGGGCACCCGACAACACTGAGGGTATCAACCGCATTCGCAACGAGATCAACCTCAACAACAACGAGTGCGAGAGGGTGTGTGAAGCTGTGCAAGGCACCAATCCTCTCCTAATCGACGCCCCTCACGACATGCTGATGGGTTACCACTGGCTCCTCATCGAGGAGCACAATAGAAAAATCAAGCAGCAAAACGAGCTCAATCAGCGCAGGCGAGCGGCTGACGAGTCGAGCATGCGCCGAGTTGCGCTCTCCTCTGCTGGTGGCTCTTCCTCGAAGGGCTACGATGGCCGCAAGTATCGCTCCCGCATGGAGCACATGGATCTCACAACACGACGCGAGGCCACCAAGGCACTCTACATGTCCTTCATGACGATGGACTCGCAGGGCAACATCATGCCCAAAACGGTCATGGCGGCCACCACCTACTTGGCATCAAACTGGCCACCCGTGAGGGACCCACGGTACGCAAGCCAAAAATCTGTGATTGCAGGTCTCGGACTTGTCGGAGCCATGCTCCACGACGAAGCAGTCGTGGAGCCAAATAAAAAGGCCACGGTAAATTTCACTCGAAGCCGCACACCCTCATCCGAAGAGGAGGGGCATGACTTGTAACGACGCCGCTGCAGCCCACGGCGCAGGAGCCACAACTATGATGCTCGTAGCAAGAACGTGCAGCGCAAGATTGACAAGTCATGTGCAAAATGCGTGTGATCCACGAAGTCCGAGGATGAGGATACAGAGTTGTGCGGCGCCAGATGCTTCGGCAAGGCCGTACGGCAATCATGGATGCCTAAGGGATTCAAACTCCCTTCGGACAACCAATAATTCGATGGCACGTAGGAGCCGAAGATCTGGCTCAACGACCATTTGTCATCAGTCAAGCTCCATGGTGGGAGTAAAAACACAGCCATGCAATGCCTTCAACTGCAGTTGACGGGCGCAGCCAGAGCCTGGCTCAACAGCCTTCCTTCCGGATCCATTCGCGGCTAGGAAGAGCTATCATACTGCTTCATCCGCAACTTCGAAGGTACCAGCAAGATAACGGGTTCAATCGAGGAGCTACGTGCCTATTGCCAGCGGTCCAACGAGTCTATCCGCTCGTACATACTGCACTGGTCCATCATCAAAAACTCCGCCATGAATATCTCGGAGGAATGGGCAATCGACGCCTTTAATGATGGCATGAGGCGCCGTGAATTCAAAGAAGAGCTCGGGCGCGTCAATCCCAAAACCATCGATCACTTGAAGGACATCGCCAATCGCTGGGTCGATGGCGAAGATGCCGTCAACCGAACACGTTCGGATGATGAGGAAGACTTCGGCCGCAGACGCGACCGCCAAGGAAAAAGAAGAGCGCACATCTACGATGACCGCGAAGAGGTCGATATGGTCGCGGCTAGCTACGCCGACCGCCACGAGGATGGAAACCACATCTTTGGGTATCGCGGCAGCAACTATCATGACGGTGGAAGTCCAACACAAACGTGGCAACGCAGCAACCGCGAGAACAAGCCATCTGTTGTTGAGAAGCTATCGGGTCCCTACACCATCCAGTTCTACATCGACAATCAGGATGGAAAAAGGAAAGCCAGCCACATGCTCAAGGACTGCAGGGAGTTCCAGAAACTTCATGAGGGCTACACCCAGATGCGTCGCCAAGCGGTGAACCCAAGGTTTGGCCCCGCCCCAGGAGCCGTCGCACATGGAGCTCGACCTCCGCCACCCGTAGCACCCACGCAACATGCGGCTGCGTCGGCCCAGAATAACAGAGCAGATCCATACCCACCACCGTTGGGGGCCCTAATGATACAAAAGGGGAGCCCAACCAATAGGGTGCGCAAGACAATCACCTGTCAGGTCAACCTGGCCATCACCTCTCCGTCAGCCATACCTGAGTACCTCAGGGGCTCAGAGTCATGCATCACATTCAATCGTTCGAATCACCCACTTCAGATACCTCGCCCAGGTCATTCTGCCCTGGTGCTTGAGGCCTAGATTAGAGGATTCAAGATGATTTGTGTCTTCATGGATGGCGGCAGCGACATCAACATGATGTTTGCCAGCACACTCGCAGCTATGCGAATCCCGCTATTGTGGCATCCCGCAAAACCACTACTAGAAAATCACGTTGTTTTTGTGCATTCCATCATCATGACCTCATGCTCATGTAATCATGCCACATTGCATTTGAGCATCGTCATCATCATGCATGGTTTTGTCTAAACTATTTTCGAAATGCCTAGTTTTGTTTTCTAAATACTCCCGTCTTTATTCAAATTAAAACACCGGGCTTGTCCGGAATATTTTTGTTTTGTCTATCAACGGTTTGCAAAAGCCCCATTTTAAATAAATAAAATGTTTAATTATTTTAGGGGGCAGCCGTACCGGGCCGATCCGACCCAGTCGGCCACCCCCAGAATAAAATCGGACCACCTAAATCTATTCCTACCCAAACCTAGTCTACCCAACCCCCTCCACCTCACCCCGACCAACCATAGCTTGCCACATCATTTTTCCCTCCACCTCATCCTCAACTCAGCCACCTCACCAATCTCACCACCCCTTCCCCTCTCTCTCCCCTGTCCCCCGCAGCCACTCCCTCTGGCCCCACCCCCAACACACACACCCAGCAGCCCCACACACCGCCCACACAGCACCCGGCCCCACTCCCTCTGGCCCACCACCCACCAACCCCGCTCCTCTCTCCTCGCAATCCCCTCGCCAACCATCCCTCCCCAGACGCCTCACTCCACCCAGAACCTCCCGCTGGCTCGCCACCTGTCTCGCCTCCCAGAGCTGTCCACGCCTCAGCCGAGCCCTCCTCCCCGAGTGGACCCTGCCACCGCCTCCTCACCGGCGCCCAGACCGCCGCCCGCGGAGCTCGCTGCCGGCCGCGTCTCCCGTCCTCTGGCCCGCACCACCGTCTCACGGGCTCCCTCTCCTGCAGCCCACCTCCCGCTGTCACGCTTGTCTGCGCCGGCGCGCCCCAGCGCCGAGCTGGCCTCCTCCTTCCTCTTCGGCAAGGGCTGCATCTAGCTCGCCTCGCCCTCCCCGGCCTCTGCGAGCCGTCGCCCAGCTCCCGCCGCTGCCTCTGTGCTCGCCTCCGCCCACCGGCGCCCCTCTCCGGCTCCCATCTTCGCCGCCACCCCTACCTCTCCTCGCAGCGCTGCCGCCACCACCTCGCAGCGCCCTGTCACGGGCGCCTTCCTCCGCCTGTGGCGCCGCCCATCCCGCCAGCGGGCCCTCCTGCTTGCGAGCGCACCAGCGCCGAGCCCATCGCTGCCCGTGAGCGAACCGGCTCCCCGTCGGCCTCTGTTTGTTGTCGTGCAGTTTTCCTTTAGATGCATGCCTTTGCCTTCGTTGGACCTGCAGGTGTACCTTTGGTATAAGATGCCAGGGAGGTTTTGTTCTACGGCCACACATCTATATTATTTTGTCATGCCATGTGTATCTCGCGGCGTTGATCTGTGTCTCCGTCTCGCTCCACGGAACGATGCGGTCCATGTCAGAAGCCGAGGACCCGTGTGTCTCCAAGTTCCCCTCCAACAAGATCTCCACCAGTTCGATGCCATGCCATGGATGGCGACAAGATATCCTTCGCGGACCGAAGAACGATCCCGGAGCCCGATCCGAAGACCGAACCCGCGGAACGCCAAGATCTTCAATCGGATCCGAGGACACCGAGACCCCGGTGCGATAAGTACTCCTTCCCGGACGCCGAGCTCGCCGAGAACCCGGATGCCAATGTCACCGACACGGAACGACAAGACCTCCTTCCCGCACCGATGCCGACGACGTCGCACGCCAAGTTCTTATTCCCGAACGTCAAGACCGACCCGATACGAGGACCCGACAAGATCTTCGCAACGACAAGATCGGCACCGACCAGGGCGGATCCGATGCACCCCCGACGCCGAACCAAGTCCTTCTACCCGGATGCGACAAGATCTACTCCGTTGTCCGAGAATGTTTCTGCCGAGATCGATCCCGTCAACCCTGAGTCCGACCCCGAACCCCCGGAACCAAGATCTTCGCAACCCTATGTGTGACCCCTATCCGAGAACCCTCATATTTTTATAATATATGGAATTGATATTGTTGCATATTAAATTGTTCATGCATGCATACTTGTCTGTGGTTTGGGGGCCTTATGCCGATTCACCTAAATTAAATATGGGACCCATATGCGGGCAAATCTAGTCTTATATTGGCCCCATTTAAATTTGTGTAGCGAACCAATGCTATGTTTGCCATGTTAAGACCACAATTAAATTGTGGGGTATCTAAACAACTTGAACCATATACTTAATTGTCGGGACCCCGGTTCCGCTTAATATGGCCTAATTGCATCGCATCCTTGCAATGTCATACATCATACATGCATCATGCCCGATCTTTTGCCGTAGTATTAAATAGTGCATCCGGTGTTTCTTCTAGTGTTTTGCTTCTTCGCGGATTGGGCCGTTGAGTTGATGTGAGCTTCGCCCCGATCTTCGGTTGAACCTTCGACAATGTTTTTCAGGCGAGCACCTCCCCCTTTATACCTATCTTACTTTTATAGTATTTATTCCCTCCTGTTGACCTATTGCTATCTGTGTTGCGTTGCTCTAGTTTTCGTACCCGTGATATCCCTTGCAGCCTTATATTGCCTTGGACACATCCTATTACCTGTTGTTTGGTAGATAGTTGGACTTGCGCGTCGTAGTCACTTGCTCAAGTGCTGTTGCGTGTCGTCAAGTACCACAGTTGTTGGAGTGTTGCCGTGTGTTTATTGTTGGAGATGATCAAGACTTTAATTACTGTTTAACAACTAAAATTGAAGTAAGTAAGCAGAGGCACAGGTGGGCAATAGATGTTATTTGGTTGTTAACCGTCCACTTGTGTCCCGTAGGACCCCGAGTACTTGATACCCGTTCCTTGAATATTCAAGGCTATCCACATCCGGGAGGCTTATGGGACCCCGAGCTGTAGCTTGATTCATTCTTATTTCTTGGGGCCACAAACTAGTTTGAGGTTTTATTTACTATCCTGTACTTATGCCATGCTTATCGCTTTATTACGATTGCGAGGAGCACCAGACTTTAGGATCGTGACGCTTACGCGGTATCGACAAGCCCAGCTTTGGGTTCCCAATCGTTTACCGCCCCACAAACCTTGAGTCCGTCTCGAGTCAGCTAACTTCGCTATGGTGTACTCAACGGGTGGCCCCGAAATATTTCGAATCCGTGATTGCTTTGTCGTGAAGGCCTCGTTGGGTTTTGATTTGATTTTTCCGAGGTTGATCGAGTGTGTTGTTATTTGTGCACCCTGCAGGTAAAACTTTTCAAAGCCGTGTCCGCGGTTATGGACGACTTGGAGCACAGTATCTCGATCATAGACAACTATAACTAAAGTAGTGTTATAAATTTGACTTTATAATGACTAGTAATCAACTTCACTATAATGGAATGGCTAAATAAAACTGCCAACAATTGCTTGTTTGGGTTGTCGCTTGCGACCATTGTACCTGACTAGTAAGTATTGCAACTACAACGGAATGGATAAATAAAAGTACCAACAACTGCTGGGTTTTGGGATATCTCATGCTAATTGTATCTGACTAGTAAGTGTTGCAACTACAATGGAATGGTTAACTAAAAGTGCCCACTGCTTATTTTATCAGGATGACTATCTATACCTGACTAGTAATTGCTGCAACGATAACTGAATAAGTAAAAGCGCCAACGCCAGAGTTCCTCGGTTGACTTCCTTTTGGTCTCGAGGGGAAACACCAGATGGGTATGTTTGGTGGTAGTATCAGTTGGTTCGAATAGGTCTTTCTTACCCTCTCCGATAGCCACTAGTTGTATCGAGTCTCTATAGGTTGCTTAGTGCATGCTGCCGCCACCCACCATACCTATGTAGGCGAGGACCGCCAAATTCTAGCCTCGCTGCATCGCCTCAAGATCGACGCCTCCTTTTTTCCTTTGCCCTTTGTCGGCACCCCTTTGTTTAAGGTGTTTGAGATCGACGCCGTTAGGTGGTTACCCTTCCGGCTTGGCTGGCAGGGTTATGGACGCCATTGGTTATTCTTGAGGCTCTTAGCCCCATTTGCATCTTGTCCGTAGCTGGACGCTCTATCGCTTTTCAAGGTGATTTGGATCTTTGTTACGTATATTCGTATTCTTGACTCATGGAGTCGTGTTGTATATATATCTGTCTGTGGGTCCCATCGAGGACTGTTGTGTAATGTTATTACTTCGTTTTCCACCCGCACGCAAGTGCCTGGTGGGCACCTTTGAATCGTTTCTATGCGGGTTTGGCGGGAAGCGCTGAAACTTGCATAGGGTCGATTCTGAGGGTGTTACAGCTATGCATCCTAGAGGCTTCGGACACAAAGTTCCACGACATCGTCCCCAGGAAGGGAATATACCCCATGCAAAATATGGATCGACGTCATCTCCGGCTCCCCCAGCAACTTCAGGCACGAGCAGCTTTATTTTGAGGTGGTGTACTGGCCCTCACAGTACCACGCCATCCTTGGGCGAGTGTCAACATTACTGGCAGTACCACACTACGCATACCTACTGTTGAAGATGCTAGGACCCCAACGGTGTCATCACCGTCCCAGGAAACTTCACCAAGTCAGATAGCTGCGACAGGGACTTCAACATAATCTCCTAGTCGTTTGGCATGCAGGAGGAGCTCGCGAGGCTAAAGGAGCTCACAGACAATGGTCTGCCCCCAGTCACTAGGAAAAACTCACCTAACATGTCATTCGACTCCACAGTCAACACTAAAAAGGTGCAGGTCCACCCAACGAACCCCTCCAAGATGGCCCTGATCGCCAACGACCTGAGTTCCGCATAGGAACTTGCGCTCATCAAATTCCTCCGTGAGCGATGGGAAACCTTTGCCTAGTGTCCTGCAGACATGCCAGGAGTTTCCATGGAATTCGCTGAGCACGCACTCAATGTGTAGCCGAGGAGTCTGTTTTCGTCGACTCCTGCATTCGAAACTAGGTATCTAACCCCGTGATGGTCCCTAAAAAGGACACTAACATCATGTGGATGTGTGTGGAATTCACGTCTCTTAACAAGCATTGGCCTAAGGACCACTTCCCCCTACCACAGATCGATCAACTCATCGACTCCACTGTAGGATGCGAGAGACTCTCCTTCCTCGACGCCTACTCAGGCTACAACCAAATTCGACTGAAGGTCGAAAATCAGGAGAAAATGGCGTTTATCGTACCGTTTGGGGTGTTCTGCTACAACACGACGCCCTTCGGGCTGAAGAACGTGGGTGCCACCTACCAAAGGTGCATGTAAGCATTCCTGAAGAGCCAGATCGGATGCAACATCCAGGTCTATATCGATGACATAGTCATCAAGACAAAGGAGGCTCGAACATTGATATACGAGATCCACGAGACGTTCGACAACCTTGATCGCTACAAGATCAAGCTGAACCCGAACAAGTGCGCCTTCGGCGTCCTGTCCGAACAGCTACTCGGGTACTTCATCTCTCAGCGAGGCATCGAGGCTAACCCGAAGAAAATTAGATCTATACTATCCATGGAGAAGCCAAAGAATGTCAAAAGGGGTCCAGCGGCTGTCTGAGCGAATAGCGGCGCTCAGCAGGTTCATTAGTCGCATGGGCGAGAAGGCTCTCCCTTTCTACCAGCTGCTACGCAAGGCCGAGAAGTTCGAGTGGACGGCCGAGGCCGATGAGGCATTCGAAGACCTCAAGTGTTTACTCTCCACATCTCCAGTACTAGTCACACCAAAGGAGAGGGAGCCCATGCTGCTATATATCATAGCCACACACCAGGTGGTCAGCAATGCCCTCATGGTCGAACGACCCAAAGACGGCAAAACCCACGGGGTATAGCTCCCAGTCTACTACCTCAGTGAGGTACTAACGCCAACAAAGCAAAGGTATCCCCACTACCAAAATCTCGCCTACGCCGTATTTATGACGGCGCGTCGACTATGCCACTACTTCCAGGAACATCAGATCGTGGTCGTCAACGACGCACCACTGTCGAACATCCTGAACAACCCCGAAGCTACAGGACGAGTAGCCTTATGGGGCATCGAGCTATCCCCTCGGGACATCATCTATGAGCGTCGCACCATCATCAAGTCTCGGGTGCTCCCTGAATTCTTTGTCCACTGGATGGAGCTCCATCTGCCGGACACTCCGGACATGTCCCAGTCCTGGACAATGCACTTCGACGGCTCCAAGCGCGAGGCTGGAGGAGGAGCCGAGGTGATCCTGAAGTCCCCTCAAGGGGATAAGATGAGATACGTGTTGTGGATGAAGTTCCATGCATCTAACAATGAGACTGAGTACGAGGCTCTCCTGCATGGCATGCGGATGGCCAAGGTAATGCGGCGCCACGCGCCTTGTCATCCACGGTGACTCCAACCTCGTCGTCTAGCAGATGATAAACGAGTGAGGCGCCCATAGTGCCACCATAATCGCATATCGTGTGCTCTACAACTCACTTAAAGGAGACTTTGACGGCTATGAACTTCGACATGTTGGCAGGGAAAGCAATGAAGAGGCGGACAAGCTCGCCAACATCGACTCCACTTGCGCCCCAGTGCCACCGGGTGTATTCCTCGAGCAAATATGTGTGCCCTCCTATAAAGTCGAAGGATGTGGCATCCCGCAAAACCACTACTAGAAAATCGCGTTGAATTTGTGCATTGCATCGTCATCATCGTGCATAGTTTGCATAAAACTATTTTGCAAACCCCGATTTGTTTTCCAAACGACCCATCTTTTATTTAAACGCCAAACCCCCGGATGCACCGGATAATTTGTTTGTCTAAAACTAGTTATAAAAGCTATTCGAAAATAAATAAAATATTAAATTATTTTTATTAGGGGCAGTCGAACGGGACGAACGACCCGAACGACCGCCCCAGAAAAACTAAATCGGTCCCTCCCTAAAACCTTTTCTACCTACACCTAACCTACCCACCAACCAGCCACCTCACCTCAGCCTATCCCCATCCGCCACCTCACCTTCTATCCTCCCTCCAGCCAATCGGGTCTTTGCCACCTAGGCTAACCCACTCCCTTTCCTCCTCCTCTCTCTCTCCCTCTCTCCCACCGAGCCAGCTCACTGCTGGCCCCACCCCAGCCCCCTCTGCGTTCACACAACCGCCAGCCCCGCCTCCCCCCTGACCTTCCCCGCTGACCCACCTCGGGCCCCACGCCCCACCTGCCCACGCCTGACCCGCCTCCCTGAACCGCCTCGCACGCTGCCCCGCCCCGCCTCCCTCCTCCTCGCTGCCTCTCGCCGCCCCACCAAGACGCCTTGACGCTGCCCCGCCCGCGTCACCTGCTTCGCCGCCTGGCTCCAACCTCCTCATGGGACCGCCAACAACCGCTAGAAGCGCCGCCTGCCTCGCCTCGCCAGCGTGGTCTCCTCCGAGCCGCCTGCCCGTCCCCGCCTCTCCGCCCACGCCGCCTTGCCGGCCTCCATCTCCAGCGCCTCTGCCAGCCGCCGCGCCGCCGGTTTTCCGCCTCGCTGCGAGCCTCGCCGCCGCCGTCACCATCAACTCGCCACCTCCCGCCTCACAGCGCCTCGGCGCAGCTGCGCCGAGCCACCGCCGCCGCCGCCGCATCCGCCACTGCGCAGAGTCCTCTCCGGCGTGGCCGCCGCTGGCTGCGGGTCCTCCTCCGGACACCGCCCAGTCGGCCGCCCACGACCGTCCCGCGCTGACCCAACTGTCGCCGAGCAGCGCTGCTCGAACCGCCCGAGCCCACCTCCGAGCGCTGCCACGACGTCCTGATCCCGAGTCGGCCACCTCCCCGTGCGGGTCCGCCCCGCCGCCAAGCTCGCCGACGCCAGTCGCCTCGTCTCCTGCCACCACCCCTCCGTCTGCGACAGGCACCGCCTCCGGCCGCGTCCCGCGCCTCCGCGTCCAGCTCATCCCGCAGCAAGCCGGCCCCTCCAGCGCCGCCGAGCCCCGCGGCAACCGCCTCCTCGCCTTGGCGCCTCCCGGGAGTAACCGCAGGTCCACGGCGGCCAGGTGCTCGAAGAATCGCGGACAAGAACCCCTCTCGGACCATCAAGCACCCATACCTGGACATGAGAACGATCGTCGGGTTAGAAGGCGCCAAGTGTGCCGCATGGATCTCGGATCTCCGTCGTGGAACCGGAGCCGAGAACCCCGACAAGGACCACGCCATGGATACGCCGAGTTCGCCATCGAGGAGACCAAGGTCGTCGACATGGAACCGATGGACGCCAAGTGCTCCTTCCCGGAGGCGATGCTCGAGAACACGAACGGCAAGAACCCCGCCGCAGAACGCCAAGTGCTTCACCCCGACGCCAAGACCGAACCGACACAAGAACCCGGCAAGCACGACACCGACCCGGGCGAGTCCGATGCCCCGACACCGAACCAAGTCCGGTTTTCCAGAACGACAAGATCTACCCTGTTACCGAGAACGTTCCCGCGAGACCGATCCCGTCGAACCCTGGACCCCGAGACCGACCCCGAACCCCGGAACCCAAGATCGTCGAGCCCCCTCTGATGTGCGAACCCCTTCCCGAAACCCTAATTTCATAATATAATAACAACTTATTGCATATCGATTTGCCATACTCGCATGCATATTTGTGTGGTTTGGGGGCCGTTTGCCGATTCACCTAATAATTAAATATGGGGCCCATATGCGGGCAAATCTAGTCTCATATCGGCCTCATTTAAACTTGTGTAGCGAACCGGTATCTTATCTTGCCTTGATAAACAACATTTAAAATGCGGGGTATATAAATAACATGAACCACCTAATTAATTGTCGGGACCCCGGTTCCACTTAATATGACCTAATTGCATCGCACCTTGCCATGCCATACATCATACATGCATCATGCCGATCTTCTGCCGTGTATTAAATATTGCATCCGGTGTTTCTTCTAGTGTTTTGCTTCTTCGCGGATCAGGCCGTTGAGTTGATGTGAGCTTCACCGATCTTCGGATGAACCTTCGACAATGTTTTCAAAGCAGCATCTCCCTTTCTACCTATCTTACTTTGCTAGTATTTACTTCCTCCTGTTGATCTTTGCTATACGTGTTGCGATGCTCTAGATTTCGCACCGTGATATCCCTTGCAGCCATATATAGCCTTGGACACATCCTATTACCTGTTGTTTGGTAGATAGTTGGACTCGCGTGTCGTAGTCGCTTGCTCAAGTGTTTTGCTTGTCGTCAAGTACCACAATTGTTGGAGGATTGCCGCATGTTGAGGTTGGAGATGATCTTGGAATTACTTATCGTTCATTTCAATTACTGTTTAATAACTAAAATTGAAATAAGCACAGGCATCGGTGGGTGATAGGTAATGTTTGGTTTCCGACCGCCCACTTGTGTCCCGTAGGACCCGAGTTCTTGACACCTGTTCCGAGATCGAGCGCGCTAACCACAGGTGGGGAGATATGGGCCCCCCATTGATAATTACCTGATTTCAAAGTATTGTACTGGGGGCCACAACTAGTTTGAGGTGTTTTTACTATCCTGTACTTATGCCATGCTACTTATGTATTTACGTTTGTGCGAGGAGCACGCTGTACTGTTTAGGATCGGGCCACGATTTCGCGGTGTCGATAGTCCCGCTCGGGCAGATCGTCGCTCACACTGCCTTCCCAAACCCCAAGTCCGTCTCGAAGACCGGCCGACTTCGTTGCGGGTGTCGACTTGGTGGGGTGGCCCCCATGTACTTGCTTTGGATCTGGGAACGTCGTGACTTAGGCCCCGCCGACATACCGATGGGTGTATGTTAACTGATCTGGCAAAAAGGGTCGAAGTGCCTGTGGATACTTTGGTGCACCCCTGCAGGGTTTAATCTTTTCGAGAAGCCGTGTCCGCGGTTATGGACGACTTGGAGCACAGTGCTGGATCATAGACAACTATAACTAAAGTTTACTGTTTTAAATTGACTTGTTTCCGATATGATTAGTAATCAGCTTCACTACAACGGAATGGCTAAGTAGAAGTACCAACAACTGCTGGGTTTTTGGGTTATCTCATGCTAATTGAATCTGACTAGTAAGTGTTGCCACTATAACGGAATGGTTAACTAAAAGTGCCCACTGCTTACTTTATCAGGACGATTACCTAAACCTGACTAGTAAAGTGCCGCAACTATAACTGAATAATTAAAACTGCCCACTGTGTGAGTTCCTCGGTTGACTTCCTCGTTTGGTCTCGAGGGGGAAATCGCCAGGATGGGTTTGTTTGGTGATAGCTTCAGGTTGAATCCGGTTAGGTCATTCTTATCTCTCTCTGATGTCCGCCAGTTGTATCGAGTCTCTATAGGTTGTTCAGTGCATGCTATCGCTGCCGCTTCAGTCCACCATACCTATGTAGGCGAGGACCGCCGAATTCTAGCCTCGCTGTATCGGCCTCGATCGACGCCTCTTTTTCCTTTGCCCTTTGTCGGCACCCCTTTTTGTTTAAGCAGGTTTTGAGATCGACGTCGTTAGCAAGGTTACCCTTCCGGCTTGGCCTGGGCAGGGTTAGGGACGCCATTGGTTATTCTTCAGGGCTCTTAGCCCCATTTGCATCTTGTCCGTAGTCGGACGCTCCATCGTTTTCAAGGTGATTTGGATCTTTGTACCGTATATTTGTATTCTTGACTCTTTGAGTCGCTGTTGTATATATATATGTTCTGTGGGTCCCATCAAGGACTGTTGTGTAATGTTATTACTTTGCTTTCCACCCGCACGAAAGTGCCTGGTGGGCACCTTCGAATCGTTTCTATGCGGGTTTGGCGAGTTTCGCTAAAGCTTGCATAGGGCCGATTCTGAGGGTGTTACAAAGGACCCAAAGAGCTCGACACGGAGGTCGAATTGGTGAGCCTCATGCATGTCCTGGCAGTCGAACAGACATGGACTCAACCGTATGTCAAGTAACTAGTGAGCAAGCAACTGCCTAAGGACTCTACGGACGCCCGACACGTCGCTCGCTGATCAAAGGCCTTCACCATCATCAACGACCAGCTATACAAGAGCAGCATCTCGGGAGTTCTCCAGCGGTGTGTCACTAACAGTGACGGGAAGAGCATCCTCCTCGACATCCATGAAGGTATCTACGGCCACCACGCAGGCAGCCGCACACTTGTTGCCAAGGCTCTGCGATCTGGCTTCTACTAGCCAACTGTGATGCGTGACAGCAAGGACATCGTCCAGAGGTGCACGTGCCAGGCTCATAGTTGTGGCCCATACCATTGGCCTAGCCCTTCGCCTAGTGGGGTCTCAACATGGTCGGCAAGCTGCCAAGGTGCTCGCTAGGAGGGCATGTCTTCCTCCTGGTGGCATTCGGCAAATTAACAAAGTGGGTCGAGGCCATGCCCGTCACTAACCAAACCGGTGCCTCTGCCGTCAAGTTCTTTGAATCCATTGTCTAAAGGTTCGGAGTGACGGTGCTAGACGTGGCACTTTGTTGGTGACCCCAAGAGCAGGGTGTGAAGAGCACAACAACAAGTTTTCCCTCAGTTGAGACTGAGGTTATTGAACCATAAGGAGGAAGGAAACATCACACAGGTGTTGCAAACAACGTGGAGACCTGCACAACACAAACTCAAGACTTTGCCCCAACGAACAGTGTGGTTGTCAAGCTCACCGGTTTGCTGTAACAAAGGGTTAAACGTATGGTGTGGAAGGTAATGGTGGTTTGCAGCAAGTAAACAAGTAACAGTGGAATATGTATCAATGGTAAAGATTGGAGCGGGATCCAGAGTTCACTAGAGGTGCTCTCCTTAGATAAACAACATGGCATGAAGGGTAAACAAATTACAGCAGGGCAATTGACAGGAACTGAGCAAGGCATAACAATGCAATACTAGTCAGAAAGATCCTATGAGATTCGATTGGGCAATACAACAAGATACATAAACCGCCATCCAACTGCATCTATGACTAGAAGTCCACCTTCAGGTTATCATCCGAACCCCCTCCAGTATTAAGTTGCAAGCAACAGACAACTGCTTTAAGCAAAGTGTGAAAAGTAAATAGTCCACATGTTCCATGAACAAGAGACCGTTGTTTTCTCCCTAGTAGCAACAACACATCTACAACCGAAGATATTTCTGTCACTTCCCTTGGAAACTAGAGGCATGAACCCACTATCGAGCATAAATACCCCCTCTTGAAGTCACTAGCAACTACTTGGCCAAGATAGCTACTAACAACGGAGAGCATGCAAGATCACAAACAACACAGACATGATAGAATCATAAAGACAAAACCATTAATCAAACCAACATAATAATCTCAATACCCATCGGATCCCCGCAAACACAACATGCATGATTACAAATTGATCATGAATGGAGCTCACAAGATCTATACATGAAAGAACAAAGGAGGAGATACAACCATCTAGCTACTACATGGATCCATAGTCCAAGGTGGAACTACTCACGCATCATACCGGAGAGAAGGCCTTTGGGATGATCTCCCCTCCAGCAGGGTGCCGGGAAGAACTTCAGATCCCCCCGATCTAGGGATAATGGTGACAGCGGCTACAGAAGGCTTCGTGGAATATTGATTGGGTACTCAGGGTTTCTGCATCGGGGGATTCTTATAGGCGAAGGGGGAGGCCGAGGAGGTGGCCAAGGGCCCCACACCCTGCCTAGGCGCGGGGCAGGGACCACCCGCGCCTAGGGGGTGTGTGGCTGCCCTGGCATGCCTCTCCGTCTCCCCTCTGGACTTCTTGTTCCCCACGGAAAGTAATTGACTTTGACGTTTGTCTCATCCAATTCTGAGAATATTTCCTTACTAGCTTTTCTGGAACCAAAAACAGCAGAAAATAGGCAATTGGCATTGTGGCAACTTGTTAATAGGTTAGTACCAGAAAACTGCTATCTTAGCCAGGTCAACGTCATGACAATGTATCCGAATGAGTGCTAGAGCCGCCTTCACACCTGCCACCAGCTGATGACGCACAAGCTCCTTCACGGCATCCACATCACGAAATTTGCCCAGCAAGCCCAAGAAGCTGGAGGGAGCCGCATCCAAAGGAAACATCATGCCCCGGATAGCCGCGAGTGATGACCTTGCACATTTCGGCACCTGAAGTACTTGGTGGACGCGGTTTTGAACCATCACGACAATAGTCGATCCATCCAGAAGAAGTCGTCGGCCTCCAACTCTTGTTGCGTCAAGCAATTCAGCCAAATCGTAACACGCTCATTCTCTTCCTTTGGAAGAAGATTCACAACTGCACGCAAAAGCAGCAGATGAGATGACATGAAGGTTAGGCGCAGTCGAAAAGAAAAGAAGCTCACGGAAACTTACACTAGAGTTGTTCGCCGATTCGCCAAAATTCCTCAAGGAGAAATTCCTCTCTCGCAATGGCCCGTTCGGTCTTGGACTTCCAAACGTCTTCATGGCCAGGGATCATGAGAACATCCTTCTCCAGGCTTCGGATGCGATCGCGTAGCAGAGGCAACTGCGACGTCTCACTCGTTGGTGGACAGGCACCAGTCAAGGCATGAGGCATGTTCATCGGTTCAGCATTCGAAGGACCCTAAGGGGTGCACATGTGGCAGAGTATGAAAATCAAAGCAATTGACAACAGTCGAAAGAGACACTTATATTTACTTCAAGCAACCACTATGTGGTAAAGTCAAATTTGTCTAGCACGAAGCATTACATGCGCATGGGAAAAGCAAAATCAAAATACTACTTAATAAACTACGTCGCAGAAAACCTAAGCAGTTGCATCCGGAGAGGCTTCAAACTCTGAGGCCCTCGCGTTGGCGGCCCGCTGCTACTCCAACGCATATGTGGCCAGAAGGTCAATAAGCTTCGGGCCAAAATGCTTGCAGCGGGAGGCGAACGGAGCAAAATCTACCTCAGTGCCATCTGCTGCCATCGGCATCATGGAAGTAATCTGAGGAAGATCCAGTTGCGTGTTAGACGCCACCGCCATAGCTAGCCCCATGGCAGCACCCACACCCTTCTGAGTCCTCTTGTAGCTTGTAGGGGCATCGTCCACCAAGGCCTTCGCCAGGGAATCGACGTCGTCAAGGGCGACGCCCTTCGGGTTGATCTCTCGGAAGAAGAGGGCAAGGACCTCCTTGGCCTTGCCTAGCGTCTCCACGGCAGAGTTGTAGCAATCTTTGATCGCTGCAACGGCATCCACCATGGGATCCCCTTGCTCCAAACTGCTGCCATCAAACGCAACGCCAGTAGCATCTACAAGACGCGGCAAAAGAAAATTCGGATGAGTCAAAGGAAGCGTATTAGAAGAATAACAGGATCAGGCATAGAAGCATGCGATGACTTACCAGATAGCACTTTGGCAGCAGCCATAAGCTGCTCCGCCATGGCCTTATCCCGAGACGCCACGACAGACGCAAGTTGCTGCTCGCGATCTTGGGCCTCCTGCTGATGGCATTGAAGGGCCTCCACGGCATCCTTCGCCTTGGTCTCCGCCTGGATGTGACTCTTTTCGAGTGCATTCAGCTTGCGAAGGGCCTCATTGTTCTCGTCTACAATATTCAATAAGGAAAAGGTCAGTAAAACCGGTATTCATCAGTACTCACAGTCAAACATAAGAAAGACACACACCTCGGAGTTGCTGAAGGTCGCCCTCCAAGGTAAGGTATTGCTGGCCAAGGCAATTGATGTCGTGGATGAAGGGCTACAAACAAGAAAAAGGCAACATCAGGCAAACAAAAGGGCTCGGGAGCTCGTTCGTGTCAAATCTAAAAGGCACTTACGTGACCACCTGAAGACTCCGAAGGAGTAGCTTGCGTCTTCCGGGTGAAGACCATTCGAGTCCTCAGATTAGAGTAGCTCTATGAGGCATCACCGGAGTTGGCCGGTATCTTCGGGGAGGCAGTCGCAGTTTTCGCCAACAGCATCTATGACTCCACCACGACCTCTTCAGTCTCATCCTTTACGGATTTGGCTAATGAGGACGTTCTGATATGACAGAGGCAAACAAGTCAATCAAAGTATCAGTAAGGAGAAATACAATTATCAATGCAAAATCACTCGGTACTCACGATGGGATGTCAGAGAGGTCGAAGACCGGTGTCTCCTTCTTCTTCTTCTTCTTCTTCTAATTCTTCTTCTTCTTCTAATTCTTCTTCTTGGTCGGTAGCTGACGAGGCACGACCTAGAGGGGAACGTTAGGAATGGGGGAGATTGCACCTTCACCCCTAGTATGACGCTCGAGGAAGGCAGACCCCCTCGGCGTTGGCAGCGTCGCCCCATCCGGACTTTTGCTTAGGGCCCTCTTTCGAGATTGCCCTTCGCTAGGCTCGCGGGCTTTCGTCATTGGCGACTGCGCAGGGGAGGGGCATGGACTCAGACTCCATGTCCCCGCCATCGGGCGCAGCTATATATTTTTCGGGAAGGGGAGGCATCATGGCCTCCACCTTGAACTCTTGTGGAGCGAAAGAAACACATGACAGAACATCAAAAAACAAAATACAGAAGAAGCAAGCAATCAAAAATGCACAACGTGCACGCAAGAAATTTACCTTAGGAATTTCCTTCCTGCCGGAGAAGGGGGCATTCAAAGACTTCCCCGGGAGCTCCTCATCAGCCTTATACTTCAACAAGGGTCGAAGAGCCCGGTCGAGGTCGGCTGAAGACATCTCCTCATCCGACACTCTCGTCGGGTCGGTAACGCCAGAGTACAGAAACATCGGGTACACCCTCGCTTGGAGAGGCTGCACCCGATGCTTGAGGAACGTCCAGATGATGTCAACACCATAGACCTCCTTGCCTCGCACCAGCTTGAGATCCTTCACCTGCCGGTACAGATTCTCCACCACTTCGGTCTCACCTTCCATGATGTCGTTTGACTAGGAGCACTTTCGGACGACTGGATTGCTAGCGTCGAAGGGAGCTAGCCCATAGTGCTGACCAACGAGCTTGGAATCGCGAATATAAAACCACTTGTTCCTTCATTGTTGAACGGATTAACAGAGGTGGAAGGAGAAGAATTGGATGGTGGGGCGGATGGATATCCCGCACCCACCCAGCGCTTAAACGCCGCCGGTTCTAGATTGCCTCTTCAGCCTATAGAGCTTTCTGAAGAGGCCATAGTGTGGCTCGATGTCGAGCCAACACTCGCAAAGCGTGATAAAACATGCAATGTGAAGAAGGGAATTGGGCGACAACTAATGTAGTTGTAGCCCATAGAGACAAATAAGCCCACGAATAAACTCGTGGGTAGGAAGAGAAAGCCCTCGAACAACAAACGCATAAAACATAACCCGAAAGCCTTCGGGTGGGTCCGGGATTACCTCCTCGTCGGGAATGAGGGCGTCGTATTTCTCCTTCGAGATCAGGACGTCCTCACGCATGCGGCATAGGTCCGCCTCCCTGATAGCAGACCGCCGCCAATCATCATCGGTGACGCGGCCGGCGGTGGAGTTCTTCTTGGTAGCGCCGGCGGCGCTCGTCCCCGCAGCAGCGGAAGTAGTCTTCTTTGGCTTGCCCATCTTGGTGGAGAGGCATACAACGCGATGAGAACGGAGGAAAGAGGAAGGAAAGATGTGCAGGACGTCTAGTGCGCAATACGAGCGAGCTCTAGAAATGGCGGAATAAGAGGAGATGAAAGCAAACGGCAAGGGAAAAAATTACTCTAGTCCTTGTACGGTATAAAAGGATGAAGACGATGAAGTAGAACCGTTGATTTCTATTCCCTAAACGTGTGTCCTTCATCGCACCATACACGTGGCGGGTATCCATCGAACCGTCGCAAACACGCCGTCCACTACTGTTACGTCGAAAACGTATCTATAATTTTTGATGTTCCATGCTTGTTTAGTATCTACTTTGCTTTGATTTGTCTACATTTTGAGGTATTTTTATATGTTTTCTGTTACTAACCTATTAACAAGATGCCATAGTGTCGGTTGCCTGTTTTCTTCTGTTTTTGGTTCCAGAAAAGGCAGAAAATGAATATTCTCGGAATTGGACGAGACAAAAGCCAAAGACAATATTTTACCGTGGGAAACACGGAGCCAGAAGTCGAGACGGAGGAGGGCCTCGAGGAGGCCACACCCCCTGGCCGCGCGGCCAGGCCTGGCCCGCGCCTAGGGCGTGCAACCGCCTAGGTCACCCCCTCGGCCTCCCTCTTCGCCTATAAGAAGCCCCTGATACCTAAACCCTAAGTACCCGATCAATCTTCCACGAAACAGTCCATAGCCGCCACCACCATCGTCCCTAGATCAGGGGATATGAAGCTCTTCCCGGCACCCAGCCGGATGGGAGAGATCATCCCGGAGGCCTTCTTCATCACCATGCCAGCCTCCGGTATGAAGCGTGAGTAGTTCCACCTTGTACTACGGGTCCATGTAGTAGCTAGATGGTTGTTTATCCTCCTTTGTGCTACCATGTTTAGATCTTGTGAGCTCCGTTCATGATCAAGATCATCTATTTGTAATCATGCATGTTGTGTTTGCAGGGATCCGATTTATATTGAGATTACTATGTCAGATTGGTTAATGATTTTATCTTATTGATTCTATCATGTCTGTGTTGTTTGAGATCTTGTATGCTCTCCGTTTCTAGTAGCTATCTTGGCCAAGTAGATGCTAGTGACTCCAAGTGGGAGTATTTATGCTCGATAGTTGGTTCATGCCTCTATTTAATCTGGGGAAGTGACAGAAATCTCTAAGGTTGTAGATGTGTTGTTGCTACTAGGGATAAAACAACGATCTCTTGTTCATGGAACAAGTGGATTGTTTTCCTTACACACTTTGCTTAAAGCAGTTGTCCGTTGCTTGCAACTTAATACTGGAGGGGGTTCGGATGATAACCTGAAGGTGAGTTAATAGTCATAGATGCAGTTGGATCGCGGTCTATGTATCTTGATGTAATTCCCAATCAAATCTCATAGGATCATGAATGTCTAGTATTGCATTGTTATGCCTTGCTATGTCCTGTCAATTGCCCCGTTGTAATTTGTTTACACAGCATGTTATGTTGTTTATCTTAAGGAGAACACCTCTAGTGAACTATGGACCCTGGTCCAATCTTTACCATTGATACATCTTCCACTGTTCATGTTTACTTTCTGCAAACCACCATTACCTTCCACACCATATAGTTAATCCTTTGTTTTCAGCAAACCGGTGAGATTGACAACCTCATTGTTCGTTGGGGCAAAGTCTTGAGTTTGTGTTATACAGGTTTCCAAGTTGCTAGCAACACCTTTGAGTCATTTCCTTCCTCCTACTGGTTCAATAACCTTGGTTTCTTACTGAGGGAAAGCTTGCTGATGTGCTCATCATACCTTCCTCTTGGGTTCTCCCAACGAAACTCTACAATGATCTGAGCTACACATCATCAAGCTATTTCTGGCGTTGTTGCCGGGGAGGCTAAGGACGGCTTCACAAGGGAAGTCCTCCAGAACCTTTATCTTTACTTTGTTTTTGTTTTGCTTAGTTTCTTTTGCCTTGTTTTGTTTGCCTCTTTTTATCAAAAACTCCAAAAAAAAATAGTTCCTGCTCTAGTTGCTGCTGATGTTGGTTTGCTCCACCTTTGCAAAAATGAACTCTGCTGAGAACACCAAGTTGTGTGACTTCACTAGCACAAACAACAATGATTTCCTGAGTACACCTATTGCTCCACCTGCTCCTGATGCTACCTTTTATGAAATTAAGCCTGCTTTGTTGAATCTTGTGATGAAAGAGCAAATTTCTGGTGCTAGTTCTGATGATGTTGCTGCCCACCTCGATAACTTTGTTGAACTTTGTGAGATATAAAAATATAAGGATGTAGATGGAGATATTATTAAGCTCAAGTTGTTTCCTTTCTCCTTGAGAGGAAAAGCTAAAGAATGGTTGCTATCCTTGCCTAGAAATAGTATTGATTCTTGGATTAAGTGCAAAGATGCTTTTATTGGAAAATACTATCCTCCTGCTAAGATTATATCTATGAGAAGTGAAATAATGAAATTTAAACAACTTGATAATGAACATGTTGCTCAAGCTTGGGAAAGAATGAAATCTTTGGTAAAGAATTGTCCCATTCATGGACTGACTGCTTGGATGATTATCCAGACTTTTTATGTAGGTTTAAACTTCTCCTCAAGAAACCTGTTGGATTCTACTGCTGGAGGTACCTTTATGACCATTACTTTGGGTGCTGCAACAAAGCTCCTTGATAATATGATGGTCAACTATTCTGAATGGCACACTGAGAGAGTTCCACATGGTATGAATGTAAATTCTGTTGAAGAAAGCTCCTCTTTGAATGATAAGATTGATATTATCATGGCTATGATTGTTAATGGAAAAGCTCATATAGATCCAAATAATGTTCCCTTAGACTCTTTGGTTGCTCAACAAGAGCAAGTTGATGTGAACTTCATTAGGAATAATAATTTTGGCAACAATGCTGATGGTAATAACTATAGGCCTTATCCTCCTAATAATGGCAATACTTATCATGGTAGATCTGGAATGCCTAGTGAAGATAGGATTCTAGAAGTTGAAATATCCACTAAAAACTTTATGCAAATACAATATGAGAAAAACAAGATATTCACTAAAACTATGGAAGAACAATCTGCTATCTTGAAAAATATTAGTCATCAACTTGAGAATTTGAATAGAGAAATTCCTAGTTTACAGTCAAAAACTTTGAGTGCTGAGAAAAATATATCCTCTTTGTCTAAAGCACAGTCCTCTTTGGTTAATAAAATGGCTGCTAAACCTGAAACCTTGGAAAGTACCTTTGCTGCTACTCATGCCATACAAGTCACTATTAATGAAAATGTTAGACTATTAGCTCAACTACATGCTAAGTGGGAAAGAGAAGCTGAAGTTGCTAGAAATAATAATGTTTGCACTATTACCACCACCAATATGGATGCCACTAAACCACAAGAAGTCCCTATTCCTCCTACCACAATGCCTAAACCCAATGAGTCTACTACCAGTGATGCTAAGTTTGATTTTGATCTTGATGGTTGCAATATTTCTGAAGTGGTTATGTTCCTACAAAAGCTTGCCATAAGTCCTAATGCTAGTGATATGAATGTGGCTTTCACCAAACACATTACAGATGCTCTCATTAAAATTAAGGAAGAAAAGTTGAAACACAAAGCCTCTATTCCTAGGAAAGTAGAAGATAGTTGGGAACCCATCATTAATATACAAGTGAAGGACTTTGATCTCAAAGCTTTATGTGACCTTGGTTCTAGTGTCTCTATTATGCCTAGAAAGATTTATGAAATGCTTGATTTGCCACCTTTGGAAGATTGCTATTTGGATGTCCCACTTGATGATAATGCTAAAAAGAAACTCATGGGGAGTGTTAATGATGTTCTTATTATGGTTAATAATTCCTATGCCACCTGTTAATTTCTATGTTTTGGATGCTGAATACAATGATTCTTGTCCTATTACTTTGGGAAGACCTTTTCTTAGAACTGTTAGTGCCATCATTGATATGAAAGAAGGCGTCGTTAAATATCAATTTCCATTCAAGAAAGATATTGAACACTTCCCTATGATAAGAGAGAAGTTGCTTTTTGCTCCTCCTTTGAAAGCAAGGTTTGATGTTAATGCTTCTTCATTTGAAAATACTTGATTCTTGCTTCTTGTGTCTAACTTAAAGGGGTTAAAGAAAAGTACTTCTTGGGAGATAACCCAATAGTTTTATTGAGTCTTGGAAGTTATTACTTCTGTAATGACCTCTCCTTATCCTTTTTATTTGATTTTTATGCCAAGAATAACCTCTAATGAGAGGGAAGTAAGATTTGGGGAGTTGTTGTCCCAAAACAGATTTTTGTAAATGACTGTAAAAATTCGTGTAACATATCTATAAGTCAGATTGAGCTGTAATTTTCTGTATAAATCCCCCATGTTGTTAGTTAACTCTCGTTAGTTCAACACTTTTTTATTTGATCAGCATAAGGTCTTCGAAAAAATCGGTTTCTACCTGCTGGTCTGTTTTGACAGATTTCTGCCATTATTTGCATTTGCTTCTTATTGATTCCTTTTGGGGTTCTTTTTGGAAAAATGAGATTTTTGAGAGAATTGCTAAAGTAGCTTGTGTATTTAGTGAAAGTTTTGCTGTTTTAAAACTAAAACCCAAAGGTCTATTATCTTTTGAATACACTAATGTTGCTAATGAAGATTGTGTAAAGTTTTGTATGAAGGAAAATTTTCAGGTGTAAGGAGAGAATGATTAATGAGATGAAGAATGGACAATATCTCAAGATTTGGGATGCCACCCCATGTTACCCCAAGAAATATTCAAGAAGTACAAGCGTCAAAGCTTGGGGATGCCCAAGGCACCCCCTTCTTCATCAATAAAAATCTCAGGTCTTTCTAGACACTTCGTTTTTATTATTTCATGCACAAGTTGTGTTGTTCTTGGAGCGTCTTAGTTTTCGTTTTTGTTTTTTTGTTTGCTTAGTTTGCTTGAATAAAGTGGTTGGACCCCCGTTCTCGCTGTGTTTTTCCAAATAAATTGATTGGTGTTGGAAAGGAGTAGGAAGTTATTGCTTTAGTAGTACAAGAGGAGCTTGATTTGACTATGACTTAGACTTTATCATGTCATGCTAGGTGTTGTGTTGACCTTATGATTAGTGATTATTGCTATAGCATGACTTGTTCCAAACAATTAGGATTGCTTAATGTGCCTTGAAAGAATCATGCGTTGTTTTAGCATACAAAAGCCTTGTATTGTGGTATTCTCCTTTTATGCTTTGTTTGGGTTGACTTGGCACATGCTCACACCATGTTATGACTATGAACAAGTCACCTTAGCCTCTATGATCATTTATTTTTTGACTTGTGGTACCAATTTATCTTTGATTAGTAATGTTTTGTCGCTCTGCATGATTATGGCCATTATTGCTCTCTTAGTTGGTCGCTCCCAGTCTTTTGCTAGCCTCCACTTGTATGAGTAAGCTCTACTCATGCATCAACTCCCAATAAACCAAGTTATTCCAAAGTGTCCACTATAAATTCCTATGCATGGTGTGTTACACCATTCCAAGTATATTCTTGTTTTATCTATCTTCCAATTAAAAAGTTATTTTGTTATGTGAAAAATTAGTGATTAAAACTCTCACAAACTTGATGGCACACTTTATTTTTCTTGCCTCTAAATAAACTTGAACCATTGTGTCATCTATGTTGTATATGCTTGCACTTATACGTTGGAATTAGCAGAACCATGATGTCATGGGAAACACTTTCAACATTGCACTTGTACATTGTACCCAGTTGATATCATGCTCTTTTGTTTGCGGATGTCGTCGGTGTGAAATAAAAGGGGAGCTTGTAATTCCATGGAGTTATGTATGTGTGTTCGTGAAACGCATGGACCGCTAGCATAATCCATGCCTAATCATGGTGGAAACTTGCAGCATCACCATAGTGAGCAATCTATGAAGCTTTCTTCTTATAAAAAAGAGAGACATATTGAAAAGAGGAAAGAGAGAAAAAAAACACCATTTTCCCATGGTAAATAAGAAGATTGCTGAGATGCTCATTGTTTGCTTGCCTTGTCATTTTGATTATGGGATAGCTCATGTATCATGTGCAAGGGGTACCCCGTTGGTGGTTCTCTATGATACACATGTACTTACTATGACAAGAACTTACCGGTGACTAAAGTTGAGTAGCATGAGGAGCGACCCTCGTACTCAAGGGACATGAGATTGCCAACTTATACTTTGTCAAGCATATACTCCATACTTTGTTCACTTTAACCTTAATCACTTCAAGATGCTTATGATAGGGGCAATGAGAGCTGAAAGCTAACAAGTACCATAATTTTTGGAAGGTCGTTATGAGACTTGAAATCCCTGCTTCCCTTTATGAAGGGCCTTTCTTCCACTCTTATATTGAGTCTCCACCTTCTATCCTTAGGCACCAACTAGGAGATCATAGTTGTCATTCTTAGTTCTATGTGCATTGTCCCAAAACTTATTGATTGATTCATATTGTTGATATTGATTGTTCATGAACTATTTGTATCTAGTCACTCTTATGAAATTTGAAGGTGTACTATGCAATTATTGTTACTCCATGAGGGACAAGTTAAATGCCACTATGCTATGTTTACTATATGTAAAACAAATAAACGTCTTTCAATGCATTGTTATTCATGATCTTTGTTTGTCACCTTTCATGTTGCATGCATAGTTACTTTGTATTATTGCTAGAACTTCATCTTTCATGCTCATGTTTAGAGTTCTTTGATCCCGGATTTCAATGCTTGCAAATGGTTTGATCTTGATTTTGATGGTGCATGTCACCTCCAAATTATTCTTTTTATCACTTACCTATTCGAGGACGAGCAAGAGTTAAGCTTGGGGATGCTTGATGTAGCATCCCGGGTAAAACCACTTCTAGAAAATCTACTTTGTGCATCATCATGACAACATGCATATTTTTCTTTTATTTTCTAAGCATAAAATTATTTTATTAAACATCATATTGTGTTTGCTAAATTATCCATGCGGTTTAACATCTGTAAAGCTACCGTCTCTTTTCTTATTTTAAATTAAAATAAATAATACTTTCCGTCTATTAAGTGACAACCAAAGGTCTTAATATTTTAATATAAATAAATTTGGCAAAAAGCCCGTCTAAAGTTTTGGCCCAAAACTAGCTCCATCTAGCCTATTTTAGACTATATAAATAGTCAAATCTCTTTTCTTGTCTCCAAACCCTAGCCCCTCAATAATCCTCTCGGTCGCCGCCGGTCTCCTTATTTTACCCCGCGTGAGACAACAGCTAGCCTCGATATGGTCATCTTCCTTCTCTCTGTCCATAGGCGAGACATCACCAAGTAATTCCCATTTGTGTGCAAGTTCAGCCCAGATTTCATCGTGGACTCCTTGTGTCTTGATGCTTGAGCTAACTAATCAGATTCATTCCAGATGCCAACCACTGCATGCAAAGACACTAATCCTAGAATGGCCAAATCGATCTGCATTCATCATACCTCTAATTACCACTCGCCGGCCTCCTCTGCTTCAGCGCGCAGTGGACAGGAACACCACGTCCCATCGCGCCACCGGCCAGCTCCGGCCCAGATCCCTTCCTTGTCCCATGTCTGCAAACCATCAAGAGCAGGTTAATCACCACAAGCCTCAAGGCAAGTGGATTCCATCGCCACTCCCTGCCGCATAGCGCCACCACAACTCCACACGTCGCGCCGGCGCACGCATGTACAAGCCCAACACCTCACACCACCACGTTATTGTGCTACCGCTCGAGCACTGTGCCGCCTCGGTGCCCTGCTCATTGGCCCTTCGCTCACAGCAACGGGCAGCGCAGATCCTCCTTGCCATCATCCTGATGTAGCACATCAGGGAGAGGAACTCTGGCGGGTCAACGCCCACGCCCGGAGCCGTCCCTCGCCGGAGAGCCCACGAGCCGGCCTCCCTTTGGTACTTCCGAATGCCATCTCGATATCCAGCAGGTAGCGTTCCTGCTCTTTGTGGCATATAAGTTGTTTGATAAATTTCCTATGTGAGATTTGACCGTGGTTTCTTGTGACTTGTGTCATTTCTTCAACTTGATTCCAATAACATTGCTCGGTGTCAATTGACGACCTCTTCTCGCTACACCAAGACCCCGAGCCATGAACCAAGAACGCCGAGACCCGAAAAGGCCGACAAGGACCCGGCTGATTACGGCAAACCGACCTCCTGGACCTCAAGGTCTTCTTCTGGACCCAACCTCGGACTCCAAGATCTCCGATCCGCCATGTGTGACCCCTATCTTATCCGCCTATTTTGTAATATAACATCTATCTTGTTGCATAATTAAATTATCATGCTTGCATACATATTGTGGGTGTTTGGGGTGTTTTGTGATTCACCTAAATTAAATATGGAGATCATATGAGGGCAAATCTAGTCTAATATTGGTCTCATTTAAATTTGTGTAGTGAACCGATGCCATGTTTTGACTTGTTAAGACAACATTTAACTTATGGGTATCTAGAACAACTATAATCATATACTTAATTGTCGGGACCCTGTTCCGCTTAATATACCTAATCGCATTGCATCCTTGCCATGTCATATATCATTCATGCATCATGCCCGATCTTTTGCCGTAGTATTAAATAGTGCATCCGGTGTTTGTTCTAGTGCTTTGCTTCTTCACGGATTAGGCCGATGAGTTGATGCGAGCTTTGTCCCGATCTTCGGTTGAATCTTCGGCAGTGTTTTTCAGGCGAGCATTCTCCCCCTTTCTACCTATCTTACTTTTATAGTCTTTATTTCCTCATGTTGACCTATTGCTATCGTGATGCGCTGCTCTAGTTTTGTACCCGTGGTATCCTTGCAGCCCTATATTGCCTTGGACACATCCTATTACATTGTTTGGTAGATAGTTGGACTTGCGTGTCGCTTGCTCAAGTGATGTTGCGTGTTGTCAAGTACCACAGTTGTTGGAGTAATGCCGCATGTTTAATGTTGGAGATGATTATAGATTTAATTACTGTATAATAAATAAAATTGAAAGTAGGTAAATGCAGAGGCACCGGTGGGTAATAGACAATATTTGGTTTTAACTGGCCACCGGTGTCCGTGGGACGCCGAGTTCTTGACACCTGTTCTGAGATCGAGCGCGCTAACCACAGGTGGGGTGTGTGGGCACCCCCATCGATTAGTACCTGATTTCAAAGTACTGTACCGGGGGCCACAAAGTAGTTTGGGGCTTTATTACTATCCTGTACTTATGCCATGCTTTACTGCTTTATTTACGATTGCGCGTGGAGCGCCTGTACTGTTTTGGAACCAATGTGGAATGTGTAGCATCCCAGTTGTCTAACACCTGTAATGCTACTTGTTCTAGTAATAAAAGGACCACTTCCTACATATAATTGTTGCATCATCATCATATCATGCTCATGTCATCATGCCACCTTGCATTTGAGCATCATATAAAACCCCTTCTTGTTTGGTTCTTATCTCATGTGCATTATTAATTGTAGTTGCCTCTTGATATTGTATTTGGTTCTTGATATATTGTTAAATTCCCAAGTTGATTTGGGGGCATATCTCTTATTAACTCCACCACCTTTTCTTTTCACCACCTTATAATTCCACCATCCAACTAAATATGAGCTTGGCATTTAGGGGTTTTACTTCTAGGTCATGTGGGTTGGGATGGATCCAATTCTTTTCCACATGTTCTCCTCATGGCATCATTTTGTTTTCACATTATTGATACATGAGAGCCACATGGCCACCTTTGCCTGCCTTGTGAGTGGGACCCCTTTTTCCTAGCTTCCATATGTGTTGTTTTTGGGGTTATCATCATGTTGGGATATTTTGTGGGCTTAATAAATATCTAGTGGCATATACACACTAGCAAGTCCCAAATATAATCCAATGTGATCATCTCCTCATACTCCACTTGGAATTCTTTCTAATTTCTTTTGCTTGGGCCTTATTCCACACTTTGGAATGCATAAGAAAATGCCATGTAAATAATCTTGTTTTCACAAAGATAAATATGGTATCAATTAATTATGCATGGCCCATGCAAGTACCCCTTTAGCTTGGCATTTGATTTTATTTGGATTTTAATCATCTCTCTACCCCTTAGGCTTGGTCTTGTTTGATCATGCCTAAACCATCATCACCTTTTTCCCCTTGCTCTAGTCTTGGTTCTTGTTGGGGTTTGTTTGGTGCATGGTTGGATCTTGTCAAAAGAACACCTAGCATCTAACCTTCCCCCTCTCTAGACCAAAACCCTAATCCACCCCCTCTCTCCTTAATCCCACCTAATTCTAACCCGAGCCCCTCTAGCTAAACCCTAGCTTTCCCCCTCTCTTCCTCGGCCTCTCTCCTCTCTTCCATGCAGGCCCCACCCCAGCAACCTCCTACCCATCTAGCCCATGCCACACCGAGCCTCCCCCCCCTCAAACCCAAACCCCCGTCCAACCCGAGCTGGTCCCTCTCCTCTCTTCTCTCCCGCCCTAGGGGCCCCTCTAGACCTGCCCTTGAGCTTCCCCCTGGCCCTACCTGCATCCTCTTCCCCAGCTTTCCCCCAGTGCCTGACACAGCTCACGTGAGGGAGGAGGAAAGGTGGCACCGAGGCCACCTTTCCATCTACCCTCCCCACGCAACCCCCACCCTCCTCGTTCTTATCCTCTCCTCGCCCCTCTAGCCTCCCAGATCCTCCCAGAGGCCACCTCGCCTCCCTCTCCTCCCTTTCTTCCACCGCCACTACCGACGCCGCCACCACCGTCGGTTCTCGCCGAGCACGACAAACCAGGAGGCGGGCGTGGTTAAGGTTGTCGGGAAGGCGTGGAGTGCATCTGCCGACCTGCACGGAGCGCGGAGGAGAAGCCCCAACAGCTGTGACGACGCCCGACGCCAAACCCTAGACGACGGTGCGCCAGCAACGTCGCCGATCCGCCGCTCCCCGCTCCGATCCGAGCCCACCGCCGAGCCCACGGTGAGCTCCTCTACCGCCTGGACATGGCCCGCCTCTTAATACCCCCACAGCCTCATGGGAGATATCGTCGGCGGCCTCGGTCGGGCGGCCGACGTCGCTCTCGTCGCTGTCACAGCCGAACCTTAGCTAGGCCCCAGACCACCTCTGGTCACCAAAGCACACGCCACGCAGTGGTTCGCGTCCCGCTGCTGGGCCATCGAGAGGAAGAAATACAGTGCTCGCCGGGCACTTTGCACAAATCCCCCTGGCCTTCTTTTTCCTCTACCCGCAGTCCCTTAGTCCCACCCGTCAGCGTCTTGTGTTTTTTTTTGTAAAAAGGATCCCGAAGTTTTCAGCAATCAACCCGCGGTCCTCCTCCCTCTCAGCCACTGGCGTGTGGGTCCGGGTGTGCCTGGCCCCACATGCGTGACTAGGGCTAGGTTGGCACAGGTGCTAAAATGTTTTCAGTTACATTTAATTCAAACCTATTTAAATTTAATTCAAATTCAAATATAAATCTGTTTTTAAATAACTTTTCGATTATAAATCCAAATAATGCAAATGATATATGTTTTTGAATCAGAAAACTATGAGGATTTCAAATATGCTTTTCAAATTACCTTTTGCACATTTTAATTTCCAAGTTGATTAAATTATAACAAATGCCACTCGAACTTATTAAATTAATAACTTTTGATTTAGAACTCCGAATTTAGCAAATGATATGTCTAAAATGATCAGCTCGACGAGACCTTTCTGTTTATGCTATCCTTGACTTCAAATGCAGCATGCATCATGTAAATATATAATATAAAGCAACTAATATGACAATAAAATGTGGCCAAACCTTAATAAAATGACTTATTCTTGTATACCACACCTCACCCATGCCATGCTACTTTATTGGCATGCAACTTGTGCATCATTCATCATGGCATGATTGGTTGCTTGATGCATTTTACTCAGATGCTTGCGCACTTTATTTATGTTGGCCTTGTTTGTTTGGTTCTTCTTTCGAATAGACGCTGAGCAGGGGATATATCAAGAGAACCAGGAGCACTACCCAGATCCGTCCCTCGCTTCAACTGAGTTGCCAGGCAAGCACTACCACATGCTTGCATACATACAGTACCTATTGCCTCTATCTTATTCTTGCATCATTGAGTCGCGATTGCATTAAATTGAATCCCAAGTATTGCATAGCCTTTACTTCTAAACCCCACCAAGCTTGTCCCTCCATCCCATGAGCCATTACTACAGGAGTTGTTTGAGCCATGCAGTCAGAACAGCATGTGTAGGGTTTGTGGCGTCACGGTGGATAACGAGGTACCTAAACAACTTAACTGCGTAGTAATGGGATAACTAATGAAAGTGGCACCGGTGAGCAACATCTGCTATTTGGTTTTTCCTGCTTACTTGTGTCCCGTAAGACCCCGAGTACTTGATTCCTGTTCCAAGATTATTCGCGCTATCCACATCCGGGAGGCTTATGGGACCCCCCTGAGCCAGAGCTTGATTCAGTCTTATTTCTTGGGGCCACAAACTAGTTTGAGGTTTTATTTACTATCCTGTACTTATGCCATGCTACTACTGTATTTACGATTGTGCGAGGAGCACACTGTACTGTTTAGGATCGGGACACGATTCCGCGGTGTCGACAAGCTCAGTTTTGGGTTCCCAGTCGTTCACAGCCGTCCACCCAAACCTCGGGTCCGTCTCGGAGTCAGCTAACTTCGTTGCGGGTGTACTCCAAGGGGTGGCCCCCTGAAATATTTCTGAATCCTGTGATTGCTTTGTCGTGAAAGCCTTGTTGGGTTTTGATTTGGTTTTTCCGAGGTTGATCGAGTGTGTGTTGCTATTTGTGCACCCCTGCAGGGTAAAACTTTCTGAAAGCCGTGTCCGCGGTTATGGACGACTTGGAGCAGTTTTCTCGATCATAGACAAGCATAACTAAAGTACCGCTTTAATCGACTAAGTAATTTGACTAGTAAGTAGTGCAACACTCGTGAATGGTTAATAAAATTGCCAGCGGATGGGGTTGTTTAAATGCCTTCCTCGTTGGTAGCGAGGAGGAGGATGGATCGATGAATTCTTGTTATAACTGTCATTAATTCACGGACATCCGCTCATCTTTGGTTAGGCGGATGGTTAGCAGTATCCAGAGAATTGCTAGGGTTTATCTTTCACGCAATTGCGTCATCCCAGGTTGTGTCCCCTTTAGAGGCATTAAGTCTTGCTGAGTACCCTTAGGGTCTCACACGATAAATTATTGGTTCATGAATAGGTACCCTCGCAGGATCTTGGGGGTGGAAGAGGCTGATGATGCGGCAACGATCGCTCGTAGAGATTCCGGAACGGGGATCCGTGAGATCTGTGGGCGGGATGTGCTTAGTTCTATGGCATCTTATGCCGATTTGCTTCTTATCCGTACTCGGACTTTGTTTTGCCGCTTCCGCTTGATACTCTGATGTGTCATGTATGAGGAATTATCCTGAAATATTATATCTATCTAGGTCATTTGAATCTTGCCGTATGCTATATATTTCCTTTCTTTCTAGATGGTATGGCTCGATGTACTCTTGTATGGTGGCTTGCATACATACCCACTTGTGTATGTAGTTGATCCCTTCGCCGACATTCGCCGTCTGGACAGTCCCGATGAGATGGAAGTGGTTGGGACGGCCGAAAGGTCTACCCGTGAGTGGCTTTTGGGGCCCCACCGTACTATTTCAACCACTACCGCTCATCCAGGCTTGTATCTAGGAGCGTAATTCACCGAGGTAGTTACAGAATGTTTTCGCGGTATCGACAAGCCCAGTCACACTTTCGGGTTCCCAGTCGTTTACAGCCATTGTCACAAACCTCTGGGTCCGTCTCGAGCCGACCGTTGCATGGTAGCTTAGTGGGGTGGCCCCATGTGCTTGCTTTGGTGCAGGAAATGTCGTGTCAAAACCCGTCGACATACCGTTGGGTGTATGTTTTGTGATCTTGTACCTACATGATCGACAACAAGGGTGTAGGTGCGTGAAACTTTGGTGCACCTGAGTTAAATCTTTTCGAAGCCGTGTCCGTGGTTATGGACGACTTGGAGCACAGTTCTCGATCATAGACAACTACAACTAAAGTTTACTATTATAATTTGACTTGTACACGATATGACTAGTAATCAGCTTCACTACAACGGAATGGCTAAATAAAAGTACCAACAACTGCTGGGTTTGGGATATCTCATGCTAATTGTATCTGACTAGTAAGTGTTGCAACTACAACGGAATGGTTAACTAAAAGTGTCCACCGCTTATTATATCAGGATGACTATCTATACCTGACTAGTAATTGCTGCAACGATAACTGAATAAATAAAACTGCCAACTGTGTGAATTCCTCGGTTGACTTCCTCGTTTGGTCTCGAGGGGGAAATACCAGGATGGGTATGTTTGGTGGTAGAATCAGGTTGGTTCCGAATAGGTATTTCTTATCCCTCTCGATAGCCAGCCAGTTATCCGAGTCTCTATAGGTTGTTTAGTGCATCTTTAGCTGCCGCTCGATCCACCATACCGATGTAGGCGAGGGCCAATTCTAGTCTCGCCGTGTCTTGGCCTCGATCGACCGCTTCTTTTTCCTTTGCCCTTTGTCGGCACCCCTTTTGTTTAAACAGGTTTTGAGATCGACGTCGTTAGCAGGGTTACCCTTTCGGCTTGGCCTGGGCAGGGTTATGGATGCCATTGGTTATTCTTTAGGGCTCTTAGCCCCATTTGCATCTTGTCCGTAGTCGGACGTTGTATCATTTTCAAGGTGATTTGGATCTTTGGATGATATATCTGTATTCTTGACTCTTTGAGTCATTGTTGTATATATTTGTTCTGTGGGTTCCATCGTGGACTATTGTGTAATGCTATTACTTCGTTTTCCACCCGCACGAAAGTGCCTGGTGGGCACCTTTGAATCTTTTCTATGCGGGTTTGGCGGGAATCGCTGAAACTTGCATAGGGCCGATTCCGAGGGTGTTACAGAGTGGTATCAGAGCACAGCAGTTGCGATACCCCACTGGTCCAGCTTGTAGGATAACCTAGCTAACGACCGTTTTAGAGTGTCAAAACTATTTTGGAAAATTGGTTGGATAGATCTGATTAGGTCTGCTTTTACTCCTTATCCCTTTGCTATTCTCTTCTTACCTCAACGTGTTTTGAATCTGCTCTCTTATCTTTTCTTCGAGTTCAGGAATTCTCGTGGTTGGGTTTCCGTCGTACCTTCAGGGTTTCGCTTCCTCCTTTGTAACGGTGCTTCGACATCCGGTCTTCAAGCTATCTGATGAAGCTTTCATCTGGTGTACCTTTCAGTGGACCCAAAAATCCACTAAAAATTTCTTTGTATCTTCCGGTGTTTTTCGACATGATCATCTACTTCAGATCTGATGAGTACCTGCATTCCCCGTTGTTTTCTGAACCTCGCTTGTCGAGATCTACAATCTGAATTCCGAGAGTTGGTTGCATAATTTCCTATTCATATGCAGAGTAATGCTTTGGGTGCGCGATGGACTGATCACCATCCGACTACTCTTATCATTCGCTCTTGCACATTGAATGGTGAATCGATGCAGTTATACTCCTTCCGCGGAAGTTAGAGGTGGCCTTACCCTTTTGAGACCTTTACCTTTGTCTTTGTTTCTCCGGAGTGTTCTCTCGATGAATGGGGGAAACCATCCTTGTTGGTGGTGTCGCCATTTTCAAGCTGAAGAAAGAACCCTTGTTAATGGTGTCGCAAGGATCTACACGAAGCGCGAAGGATCAGATCGTCGGCCTTCTTCCCCGTACCAGGAGGCGGATCTCGAGGGCGAGATCCATTGTTAGTGGTGTCGAACTGTAGCATCCCGGGTAAAACCACTTCTAGAAAATCTACTTTGTGCATCATCATGACAACATGCATATTTTTCTTTTATTTTCTAAGCATAAAATTATTTTATTAAACATCATATTTTGTTTGCTAAATTATCCATGCGGTTTAACATCTGTAAAGCTACCGTCTCTTTTCTTATTTTAAATTAAAATAAATAATACTTTTCGTCTATTAAGTGACAACCAAAGGTCTTAATATTTTAATATAAATAAATTTGGCAAAAAACCCGTCTAAAGTTTTGGCCCAAACTAGCTCCATCTAGCCTATTTTAGACTATATAAATAGTCAAATCTCTTTTCTTGTCTCCAAACCCTAGCCCCTCAATAATCCTCTCGGTCGCCGCCGGTCTCCTTATTTTACCCCGCGTGAGACAACAGCTAGCCTCGATCTGGTCATCTTCCTTCTCTCTGTCCATAGGCGAGACATCACCAAGTAATTCCCATTTGTGTGCAAGTTCAGCCCAGATTCCATCGTGGACTCCTTGTGTCTTGATGCTTGAGCTAACTAATCAGATTCATTCCAGATGCCAACCACTGCATTGAAAGACACTAATCCTAGAATGGCCAAATCGATCTGCATTCATCATACCTATAATTACCACTCGCCTCCTCTCTCGCTTTCAGCAAAGGCATGGAACACCACGTCCCATCGCGCCACCGGCCAGCTCCGGCCCAGATCCCTTCCTTGTCCCATGTCTGCAAACCATCAAGAGCAGGTTAATCACCACAAGCCTCAAGGCAAGTGGATTCCATCGCCACTCCCTGCCGCATAGCGCCACCACAACTCAACACGTCGCGCCGGCGCACGCATGTACAAGCCCAACACCTCACACCACCACGTTATTGTGCTCCCGCTCGAGCACTGTGCCGCCTCGGTGCCCTGCTCATTGGCCCTTCGCACACAGCAACGGGCAGCGCATATCCTCCTTGCCATCAGCCTGATGTAGCACATCAGGGAGAGGAACTCTGGCGGGTCAACGCCCACGCCCGGAGCCGTCCTACAGCGCCTCGGCCGGAGAGCCCACGAGCCGGCCTCCCTTTGGTACTTCCGCATGCCATCTCGATATCCAGCAGGTAGCGTTCCTGCTCTTTGTGGCATATAAGCTGTTTGATAAATTTCCTATGTGAGATTTGACCGTGGTTTCTTGTGACTTGTGTCATTTCTTAAACTTGATTCCAATAACATTGCTCGGTGTCAATTCGACGTCGACCTCTTCTGCTACACCGAAGACCCCTGAGCCATGAACCAAGAACGCCGAGACCCGATTGCGCCGACAAGGACCAGAAGCCCGATTCTGGCAAACCGACCTCCTGGACCCTCAAGGTCTTCTTCCTGGACCCGAACCCTCGGACTCCAAGATCTCCGATCCGCCATGTGTGACCCCTATCTTATCCGCCCCTATTTTGTAATATAACATCTATCTTGTTGCATAATTAAATTATCATGCTTGCATACATATTGTGGGTGTTTGGGGGTGTTTTGACGATTCACCTAAATTAAATATGGAGATCATATGAGGGCAAATCTAGTCTAATATTGGTCTCATTTAAATTTGTGTAGTGAACCGATGCCATGTTTTGACTTGTTAAGACAACATTTAACTTGCGGGGTATCTAGAACAACTATAATCATATACTTAATTGTCGGGACCCTGGTTCCGCTTAATATGGCCTAATCGCATTGCATCCTTGCCATGTCATACATCATTCATGCATCATGCCCGATCTTTTGCCGTAGTATTAAATAGTGCATCCGGTGTTTGTTCTAGTGCTTTGCTTCTTCACGGATTAGGCCGATGAGTTGATGCGAGCTTTGTCCCGATCTTCGGTTGAATCTTCGGCAGTGTTTTTCAGGCGAGCATTCTCCCCCTTTCTACCTATCTTACTTTTATAGTCTTTATTTCCTCATGTTGACCTATTGCTATCTGTGATGCGCTGCTCTAGTTTTGTACCCGTGATATCCCTTGCAGCCCTATATTGCCTTGGACACATCCTATTACCTGTTGTTTGGTAGATAGTTGGACTTGCGTGTCGTAGTCGCTTGCTCAAGTGTTGTTGCGTGTTGTCAAGTACCACAGTTGTTGGAGTAATGCCGCATGTTTAATGTTGGAGATGATCATGGATTTAATTACTGTATAATAACTAAAATTGAAAGTAGGTAAATGCAGAGGCACCGGTGGGTAATAGACAATATTTGGTTTTAACCGCTCACTGGTGTCCCGTAGGACGCCGAGTTCTTGACACCTGTTCTGAGATCGAGCGCGCTAACCAGTGTGGGTGTGGGCACCCCATCGATTAGTACCTGATTTCAAAGTACTGTACCGGGGGCCACAAAGTAGTTTGGGGCTTTATTACTATCATGTACTTATGCCATGCTTTACTGCTTTATTTACGATTGCGTGGGCGCTTGTTTTTTGGAACCAATGTGGAATGTTTTCGGTATCGACAAGCCCACCACACTTTTGGGTTCCCGATCGTCTGACCATTGTCACAAACCTCTGGGTCCGTCTCGAAGCCGGCCGACTTCGTTGCGGGTAGCTTAGTGGGGTGGCCCCCATGTGCTTGCTTTGGGTTTGGGAAACGCCGTGTCCGAAACCCCGTCGACATACCGTTGGGTGTATGTTTTGTGAACTTGTACCTACCTGATCTGACAACAAGGGTGTAGGTGCGTGTGAAAACTTTGGTGCACCCCTGCAGGGATAAATCTTTTCGAGAAGCCGTGTCCGCGGTTATGGACGACTTGGAGCACAGTTCTCGATCATAGACAACTACAACTAAAGTTTACTATTATAATTTGACTTGTACACGATATGACTAGTAATCAGCTTCACTACAACGGAATGGCTAAATAAAAGTACCAACAACTGCTGGGTTTGGGATATCTCATGCTAATTGTATCTGACTAGTAAGTGTTGCAACTACAACGGAATGGTTAACTAAAAGTGTCCACCGCTTATTATATCAGGATGACTATCTATACCTGACTAGTAATTTCTGCAACGATAACTGAATAAATAAAACTGCCAACTGTGTGAGTTCCTCGGTTGACTTCCTCGTTTGGTCTCGAGGGGGAAATACCAGGATGGGTATGTTTGGTGGTAGAATCAGGTTGGTTCCGAATAGGTCTTTCTTATCCCTCTCTGATAGCCGACAGTTATCTCGAGTCTCTATAGGTTGTTTAGTGCATGATGCGCTGCCGCTCAGTCCACCATACCTATGTAGGCGAGGACTGCCAAATTCTAGTCTCGCCGTGTACTGGCCTCAGTACTGACCGCTCTCTTTTTCCTTTGCCCTTTGTCGGCACCCCTTTTGTTTAAGCAGGTTTTGAGATCGACGTCGTTAGCAGGGTTACCCTTCCGGCTTGGCCTGGGCAGGGTTATGGATGCCATTGGTTATTCTTTAGGGCTCTTAGCCCCATTTGCATCTTGTCCGTAGTCGGACGTTGTATCATTTTCAAGGTGATTTGGATCTTTGGATGATATATCTGTATTCTTGACTCTTTGAGTCATTGTTGTATATATTTGTTCTGTGGGTTCCATCGTGGACTATTGTGTAATGCTATTACTTCGTTTTCCACCCGCACGAAAGTGCCTGGTGGGCACCTTTGAATCTTTTCTATGCAGGTTTGGCGGGAATCGCTGAAACTTGCATAGGGCCGATTCCGAGGGTGTTACACTTGATACGTCGAAAACGTATCTATAATTTTTGTTGTTCCATGCTTGTTTAGTATCTACTTTGCTTTGCTTTGTCTACACTTTGAGGTATTTTTGTATGTTTTCTAGGACTAACCTATTAACAAGATGCCATAGTGCCAGTTGCATGTTTTCTTCTGTTTTTGGTTCCAGAAAAGGCAGAAAATGAATATTCTCGCAATTGGACGGGACAAAAGCCAAAGTCAATATTTTACCGTGGGGAACACGGAGTCAGAAGACGAGACGGAGGAGGGACTCTAGGGGGCCACACACCCTGGCCGCGCGGCCAGGCCTGGCTCGCGCTTGGGGAGTGCAGCCGCCTCGGGCACCCCCTCGGCATCCCGCTTCGCCTATAAGAAGCCCCTGATACCTAAACCCTAAGTACCCGATCAATCTTCCATGAAACAGTCCGTAGCCGCCGCCACCATCGTCCCTAGATCGGGGGGATCTGAAGCTCTTCCCGGCACCCTGCCGGAGGGGAGAGATCATCCCGGAGGCCTTCTTCATCACCATGCCAGCCTCCCGTATGAAGCGTGAGTAGTTCCACCTTGGACTACGGGTCAATGTAGTAGCTAGATGGTTGTTTCTCCTCCTTTGTGCTACCATGTTTAGATCTTGTGAGCTCCGTTCATGATCAAGATCATCTATTTGTAATCATGCATGTTGTGTTTGCGTGGATCCGATGGATATTGAGATTCCTATGTCAGATTGGTTAATGATTTTATCTTATTGATTCTACCATATCTGTGTTGTTTGAGATCTTGCATGATCTCCGTTTCTAGTAGCTATCTTGGCCAAGTAGATGCTAGTGACTCCAAAAGGGAGTATTTATGCTCGATAGTGCGTTCTGCCTCTATTTAATCTGGGGAAGTGACAGAAATCTCTAAGGTTATAGATGTGATGTTTCTAATAGGGAGAAAACAACGATCTCTTGTTCATGTATCAAGTGGATTGTTTACCTTACACACTTTGATTAAAGTAGTTATCTGTTGCTTGCAACTTAATACTGGAGGGGGTTCGGATGATAACCTGAAGGTGGATTACTAGTCATAGATGCAGTTGGATGGCGGTCTATGTATCTTGTTGTAATGCCCAATCAAATCTCATAGGATCATGAATGTCTAGTATTGCATTGTTATGCCTTGCTCTGTCTTGTCAATTGCCCCGCTGTAAATTGTTTACCCAACATGTTATGTTGTTTATCTTAAGGAGAACACCTCTAGTGAACTATGGACCCCGGTCCAGTCTTTACCATTGATACATCTTCCACTGTTCCTATTTACTTTCTGCAAACCATCATTACCTTCCATACCATACAGTTAATCCTTTGTTTTCAGCAAACCGATGAGATTGACAACCTCACTGTTCCTTGGGGCAAAGTCTTGAGTTTGTGTTATGTAGGTTTCCAAGTTGCTAGCAACACCTTTGAGTCGTTTCCTTCCTCCTACCGGTTCGGTAACCTTGGTTTCTTACTGAGGGAAAACTTGATGCTGTGCTCATCATACATTCCTCTTGGGGTCTCCCAACGAAGCTCTATAGTGATCCGAGCTACACATCATCAACTACGCACGGGAATCGAGGAGACGCGGTAATTATCGCATAAACTACGCATGACTAGTCAAATCCAAGTCAGAATGTGGGACCCATGATCGTCTCGTCACGTCACCTCTGCTGTCGTAGACAGTTGAGCTCACCAAGCATCAGCAATGGCGTCGTCAAAGCAAATGCTAGCAATGGTTAAAAACTTTCGATTGCACAAAAAAGTACTTACTTGAGTCTACGACTCAACCAACTACTCGGAGGCTACTCCTATCAGGAGCGCTAGCCGCACACCTAAGAAATTAACATGGTGGAAACTCTTCTTCAAAAAAATCTTCGATTCCTTCATCGAGTATGTGAATCCACTACGTACTCGGGGGCTACTCCCATAGGGAGTGCTGATTGCGCATTCAAAAAGCACTAGCATTGATGACATCCATAGATTTAAAGTCTCAACTCGAGTCTACAACTCGAACAGACACTCGGGGGGGCTACTCCCATAGGGAGCGCTAGTCGCGCACCCTATGAACTATTCACATGATAACCTTCGGATCACATGTGACAAAAAAAATCTATTTGGCAACTTTGCCCGAACTAACGCTGGGACAGATATTGTCTCCTTGGTCATCCGTCCACGGTGATAAATTTTTGGATGCTGTGTCTGCGACACAAAGATAAGACATACAAATATCATCTGATGGCCTGGTATCGCACCTGACTGCGCTCTACCGATAATATACCATGTCAGCAGGCACGATGAAAAATCCTGACGGACGCGTTGGGTACTCAACTTAAACACTGGAATTCGACTCATGTAAGACCTCCACGGCCTGGGTCGAATTACGCCAGCATTGTTCCGGATTCTACTCCTGGGACTCGAGTTTGAAGTAGATCGTGTTGTTTTGTCCGAAGACAGTTAACTGATCCTGATCCATCTGACAAGTCAGGCACACGTATCAACAATCCCTATGAACTAACATATTCACCCGAAAGCGTGTTTGGAAGAGAAGCACTCGAGAGACTATAGAGTCTTTACTCGAATCTACGATTCAACTGAACACTTGGGGGTTACTAACATGGATATGCTCTATGGGTACCTAACATTGGCCTACCCGGTCCAGCCCAGTGCAGGCCCACACAAAGACTTGCTGCTAACGTGAATCCCAAGGAGACTCCGAATGGCCCAAGCCCGGTAGAAGTTCGACTCCTTCTTGGAGAACACGGCCAAACTATAGATAGAATATTCAAGGGTGAAAACCTAACTTGTAACAGACTCGACCTACCCGAGACCTGGCCTCCCCATATAAAGGCCAGGAGGGGCAGGACGATAAGGATCTCTCCCCAACTCATACACACACCTCACGCCAGGTTGCATCTGCGCACCCCCTATAACCTTTGGTTCAGCCATCAATCAAAAGCGGACAAGCAAGAGTAGGGTTTTCCCTCCGGGGGCCTAAACCCGGGTAAACATCGTGTCCCCTTGATGCGTGTATGTTAACCGTCTCGCGATCTCCAGCATCCCCATCTTCTCCAAATCCAAGTCCATAACAATGGGCATTGACGATTCGAACCCTCGTCATAAACCTTTTGTCCACCTCTCGTGAAAAAGACAAATGTCTGCAGAATGTGTAGGGAGTGGGTCCGATTTGAACTGGATGTACGTGAGATCTAATTCTCATGATTTTTTACAAAAAATCATTTTGGGTTCACAATATATTGTTTCATCGGAAATCCACTGAAAGTTTTGCAAGGTTCCACCCCTAGACGAGGACGTTCATGCCCGCGCAGCCCGCCATTTTGACCATGTTTTGAAATGAACATAAGAAATTCAAAAACCACGATCAAAACATTTTTTTAGATTGTTCTATATGTGATATATTACTAGAAACTAAAAGTATTATGCAACCAAAAAAATCAAATGCTAACATATTTAAATCATATATATACATGAAATCAAATGGGGTAATAAAATGTAAAAAGGAGCAATGCCGAGGGGGTTACCCTTGGCCTAGGTGGGGCGGTGCCGAGGGGGTTACCATTGGCATTGCTATGCTCAGGTGCGCGCCTGTGACAGGTCAAGCGACCCCGACGACAACCCCTCGGCTTTGCTATGCATCGTTAACTTGTTGTATGCAGAGCTACGCCAATGGCAACCCCGTCGGCATTGCCATGCGCCGTCAATTGTCCGTCCAACGGTGGTCGCCGGGACACGATGTGATGCGTGATGTGCCTACGGCCAGTCCATGCGTTGGCGGCCCTCCGCGTTGCTCTATCTATGTCGAAGGTCATTCTGCACCGACGGTCCCGCTCGGTGTTGCTCATCTATGCCAACGTTTGTGCTACGTCGATAGTGTTTCTCCAGCCATGGGCATCGTATGAACTATGTCGAGGGCCTCGACATTTCGGCGTCGTTGCTTGTTCATGTAGTGCTAGTTGTTGACGTTGCCACTTTTTTTTTTACTTTTACCTTTCCCTTTTTACATTGCATTGGCATTGTCTATAAAGCCAAGTGGTTGAGCTCGCAAACCATATCTTTTGTATTGGCGTTAAACCCTAGGGCCTCTATTCGGGGTTTTGATCTTACCTTCCATTCCCTCGGTTCTAAATTAAATGACTCAAATTTATCTAGATATGTATGTCTAAATTCATGTGTATTTAGATAAATTTGAGTCAATTATTCTGAAACAGAGTGGTAATTTTCAATCCATGTGATAAACATGTGAATTTGATCGATAGTCCCCTGCTTACAAGCTATACGACCCCGTCAGATATTCTAGCGCATTTTGGGATAACATAACCCATTGTTGTACTAATCCTGAGAGGGGCCGTGTTTGGTTGTTACTCGTCGGATCAGCATGTAGATTTGGAAGCCTAGTTGTAGTAGCGGTTATTTTTCTTTCTTTCTTCTCTTTTTTTTTAGAGAGAGAGAGAGGGACCTGGATGAGGTCGACTCGGGTAGATTTGGCAGGGCAACGGAAACACGTTTAAATTTGCATTGCAAATTACGTACTCAACAAGACGTACTCAACAGACTATTTCGTGGAGATCTGATCGGGTGCTTAGGGTTTTGGCATCGGGGGCTTTTATAGACGAAGAGGCGAGGCAGGAGGGTGGCCAGGGGGCCCACACCCTGCCCAGGCGCGGCCTAGGGTGGGCCCTCGCCTGGGAGGGTGCGGCCATCCTGTGGTGCCCCTTTGGTCGCCATTTGGTCTCTGTGTTCATCTCGGTAAATTATTGACTTTGGCTTTTGTCCCGTCCAATTCCGAGAATATTTCCTTACTATCTTTTCTGAAACCAAAAACAGCAGAAAACAGGCAACTGGCACTGCGGCATCATGTTAATAGGTTAGTCCCAGAAAATGTATAAAAATACATCAAAGTGTAGACAAAGCATAGCAAAGTTGATACTAAACAAGCATGGAACATCAAAAATTATAGATACGTTTATGATGTATCAAAGGGCACGACAGGGGCACGACATGAACTAGTGTGACGGAATATCCTAACATAACAACGAAGATTCAAAAATATTTGGTTTGGCACCATTCACTCGAAATACCCCTCTTGGCAATTACTCCCCTCCTCAACTTTTTGAATCGTGGTGATTACAAGCAACTCGGGCTCTGCTATGCCTTGGCCTCGGAACTTTCGGGACGCAAAGTAACAAGAACACCGCGACCTGGAACGCCTTCTTTGCCAATCGGCAGAAAAGAGATCTCTCCAGGTACGAGGGAGACTTCCATCCTCTGGTGAACCACAACGAAGCCAGCCGGCGGCTGCGGTGGGCGAACCAGACACTCGCCGGTGTGATGCACCATATCGCCGAAGGAGATCACCCTCGCATGCGGTACCTGCACTTTCAGCCACCGCGGAGCTCAAGCAATGGCAACAACGGCCGCGGGCGCAACGTCATCACCAAACGAGAGACCCCACCTTCGGGCGTCCTGCCTTCGAGGACGGAGTGGCAGGTGCCTCCGAAATATGCTACGGCCACGCGCCAGCTTGGATGCACCGGCGACCTAGAGGAGTTCCCGGGGCAGCACGTGGCCATGCGCGCCTCTTTGTAACGCGAGGAGGTCGACATGGTGGCTTGTTGCAGAAGCTGCGGCCGTCGGTCTTCGCAGCTAGTCCACGGTATCTTCTACATGTTGCAAACTAGGGAAGGTCTGAGGTTCCAACCACGCGTGGCAAGCAACGACGATCCCGAAGCCGTGTACTGTAGGACTAGGCATGATTATGACTACTCCCTCGGTCTCAAAATAGATGTATTAGGTTTTTCAAAATTTGTATGAATCTATTCATCCAAATTTTGACAAATCTAAGACATCCATTTTGAGATGAAGGGAGTACTTTTTATTTTCCGCACATGTAAAATTGTCACCGAATAATTCAAAAATTGTTATCTTTAAGTACACGACTAGGAGCGTAACCACCACCACCCCCCCACACCACCCCACACACACACACACACCCCACACACACACCTCAAAAGCAGGCTGCGCCGGACGTCGTATTGGGGACAAGTGGAGATGCTCTAATGACTACGTTTGGCATGAACAGCATAATTCCTATAACTAAACAGTCACTCGATTTAGTATGTCATTGAAATGACATGTCCTCTTATTTTTATTACTAGTATAAACATTAGAACTTGTCAACAATTGTAAAAAGAAAAGTGTGTTTATTCTCACATCATCGATACCCATGTTTGATAGTGTATTGCTATATACTGTAGGAATTAATTTCAAAATCCTCTTTTTTTTTCTATTTCAGGGCCATGCATATCTAAACAAAGTTGAGTCAATTGATTTGGGATGGATGAGTAATTCTCAATCCATGTGATAAGTCTATGAATTTGATCAAACCGAGTAGAAATCTAATATAGTTCTATAACAAATTTAATATTGTTTAAAAAAAACTGTGTTAAAAATATCTTTGCGTGAATACCCATGAAGAAAACTCCCGACAACAGCCTAATGTACACGGAGGCCAACCAACTATAGCTGGAACAATATCTTGTTGAGCACGTTCTACCTGTCATAATAGATAGATATTTAAATTATCTAGTCGTTTTGCAGATAATAAGATATGTAACAGCTGCAAGAAAATTACATGCGCGATCGATTCTGCAATTCAAATTACGTGCTCAACAAACTTTATCTGTTTATATATTTATCCGTTCGGTGCAGAGGCGAGTTGTATCAGCTCGATCTCTATAAATACATGCATGTACTACTAGCTACGTACCTGCCAAAGATACGGAAAATAACCAAAAGCCAATCCTCCAATCTACCTGAGATCTACAAAGCCAGCCACCTTCCGTACGCCGGAACCTAGCTAGCTAGCTCTTCCGCCGTCGCCGTCGCCGCCGCCCTCCAATCCGATCAAGCAGCAAGATGGTGTCGGCGGACGTACCCAGCATCGTGGGCATCATCGGCAACGTCATCTCGTGCGGGCTCTTCCTCTCGCCGGTGCCCACCTTCTGGAAGATCATCAAGAAGAAGGACGTGGAGGAGTTCAGCCCCATCCCCTACCTCGCCACGCTCTTCAACTGCATGCTCTGGGTCTTCTACGGCCTCCCCATCGTCCACCCCGACAGCACCCTCGTCATCACCATCAACGGCGCCGGACTCTTCATCGAGGCCGTCTACCTCATCATCTTCTTCCGCTTCGCGCCCGCAAGGAAGCGCCTCAGGGTGATCGCCGTGCTCGCCGCCGAGCTCGTCGTCATGGCCGCCATCGTGCTCGCCACCCTCCTCGGAGCCCACACCCACGTCAGGCGATCCATGATCGTCGGCATCATCTGCGTCGTCGCCAACACCGTCATGTACGCCTCGCCGCTCACCGTCATGAGCAAAGTTATCAAAACCAAGAGTGTCCAGTACATGCCGTTCTTCCTCTCCCTCGTCGGACTCCTCAACGGATGCTGCTGGACCGCGTACGCTCTCATCAAGTTCGACCTCTACATCACCATACCAAACGGCCTCGGCGTACTCTTCAGCATCGCGCAGCTCATACTCTACGCATGCTATCGAAACTCCACACCCAAGGCCGCCGGGACGATCAAGAACGTCGAGCTACCAACCAAGAACAGCACCAACAACAACGACATCTCCATCGCCGTCTGAGAAATAAGCAGCAACGCGGCACGCCTTGATGCCGGCCGTCGTCATCCTCTAGCTAGGTTTTATTAGGTTATTATAAGATGCAGTAGCTTTTAGTTCTATGTTAATTCATAGGCACATGCACGTGTGTTTGGTTTGCCTTTTTTTCTTTTCTTTTTAATAAATTCCCTGCCTAGGGACAAAAGATATGGGAGTACTGCAATACAAGAAAAAATGAATTATTTCCTTCATCTATCCTTATTCATAGAGAATTATTCCTTATTGTCATGCATTATCGTTTTCTTATTTATGTGCGTCTTCACGATTTTCTGATTGGACCTATTAATTGTTGTTTTCTATCTCAGCAAATCTTATTTCGATCATTCATAATTTATGAATGTTTTGTTTCAATCCACGGAAGCCATATTTGTCCCGAGAGAAACACTTTCGTAGTTATGGCGATTGTATCTTTTATCTGTGGCGTGGAACCATACACAGCACTAGTCGAAATTACTAGTGTGCACGGTACCTAAATTGATTATCGGTCGTGTGCCTGATGCACGCCGCCGTTACAACCTACTGCTACTACTAGCAGCGATGAGTTAATATGATTTGATAACAGACATGGTCGTAGTCTTTTAAAGTCGTTTCATGCACCGTGGAGAAATGTTGGTAGTTTAACGTAACTTTTCGGAAGTAGATAAAGGTACACATGCAATGGCAGACCCTTGACCATTATTAAGGAGGGGCTAAAAGACATTAGATGATAGTTAAGGGGGCTAACTTGAAGTATTTTGTGTTTTCTATGGTTAAAAATGATTAATACAAAATAGTATAGTGCAAATTGCAATTGAGTAGGGGGACTGGCCGTTTTGGCCTTCAAGAAGGTCCGCCAGTATACGTATGATGTAATGGAATGACAAATCGATGTTTATTGAGAGCTATATGCACATTGACGATAAATGTGAACAGTAGAAAAGAATTCTAGAGGTCTACGATCGTGTGAAACCGAAGTTATCTAGGGTAGTTGTTAATATTTCCAAATAACAGAGAAATAGTAATTTCTAAGTCAGCCATCGATTGTACTCAGCTTCCAAATTATGAGTATTATTGTGGCTTAATAAGGTAAGACATAGTTGCATGTAAAATATATATTGATGTGCAAAGCACGTTCAATTTTACTAGTAAGATCAGTTAGCTACTGAGTTAGCTCTTGAGAACTTCTCGGGAGAATACTGTGTACGAACTTCAGATTTTTTTTCTAAGTTAGCCCGGACTGGGCCTGGGATGACGCAAGTACATATAAAGATCCTAAATTACTCAATATATATGGGCCTTTAAGGGCCTATGGCAATATAACTACTTGAGAGCCCATTACTCGGTTTCAGTGTCAAATGGATGGAGTAAGAGCTTATGTCCGCTGCAGAGCGATCTGCCCGACCGAGTCTACCCCATGAATCTGGTGAGGCCGAGCTTGTCTGCGATCGTTGTACATCACGAGATCGTTCCACACTGGCCCAAACAAAAGCTCACATCCGACGATGAAAGTTCTGGCCCAGGTGAGGAGAACTATAGCAAAGATGGTAAAGTCGGTCGGGTCCCCTTTCCGGGCGACTGGGTCTTCAGATCTACAAAGCGTTCGCCAGATGCCTCGTGTATGCCGCTTTCGGACGGATCTCTTTCGATGCGAGTTGCGGTGTATCACCCTCGTCGTCAAGATAATTGTATCTCGGGTGTGGTCGACATACACCTTGGCAACTCCCCTATTTTCGAGTGTGTGCCCAGTCTTAAGCGTAATGGTGAGTGCAAAAACCACAGTAGGTTTTCATGTGATCTATATTGTATTTAATTTAGAATGAAGATTTGCATCGAGTCCAACCTCACTTAAAATTTGCATCGTGTCCAACCTTATGGACGTACTCACCTTCCTTTTTTGAATAATAAGATGCTCCCAGCATTGCCCCGATGGCAAGCAACTCCATTGGAGTGAACTTGTTGATAGCATGTACATTTAGAGTATGTTGATTGTGATCAAAGTGTACCATACCTATTTTTTCGTATTGACCAAAAGGTTGGCTCCTGTTTAAATAGTTGCCAACGTTTTGACTTGCCAATACTTCACTACCAACTCTAAATTATTTTTAGTCAATGTTGGCTAACTTGTGGGCAATAAAAAGCTCAGCCAAAATTTTGACTAGCCAAATTTTTGGTAGCAGCCTTGGTCACAAACCAGACACATTCTTATGACCAATATTGGTTGTACTAAGCTACAATGGCTTGAAGTAGAAAGCTCTAATAGGATATTTGTTAGACTTGGTACATTTAGAATATCTGTCAAACATACTTATTAATACTAACATTGGTACCAACAAGAAAACCTAAGTGGCGCAAACTACTTTGAAGGTGAACGTGGTTTTGTGGTAAATCATATATGGTTTTCTTATATTTTGACAAAACTAATTCCAATGAAATTTCTCAAAATTAAAAAAATACAATTCTACTCAAATATAGATAACTACATTAGGATTTCCAAAGTTGGAATGTTAGTCGTTTGAATTCTATAATGAGTTTATTCAAGTCATTAATGTTTTATATATAATTGAAAACATTCTATCTAAGGTTGCATGAGAAGTTCAAACCTTAAGTATAAAATATTAGTATAAAAATAGGAAAAGACCAAAATCTGATTTCAAATGGTTTTTCAATGAATTGTTGAAGCAACTTAGTGAGAGTTTCAACAGTTAATTGAAAAACCATTTGAAATCTAAGTTTTCATATTGTTCAGTTCTTGAAGCATTTCGAGAGGACAATGGAGGTTAAAAAGAACAAAGGAATTGCAATCCCAATTTGAGGCAAGAAAGAACTTACCAAAAATCAAGATGCACACACACTTATGTTGTTGGTAGCAATCAAAGAGTACACCCAATTATTTTTGAATCTTTCCAAGGTGAATATGAAAGATCCATGGCTGCTTGCACTAGAGTATTGGATGGAAATCACAAATTTGTGGTTTGCTATTGAGAGTTTGCATGGTGATTAAAAGTATGAGAAGTAGCGCATAGGGATTGTGATCATTTGGCACAAATGGTTTCATGTAGTTGTGGAATGTTCAATAGGACAGGAATATTATGTGGACATGGTAACAAAATTCTTGATTTGATGAATATAAAGATGTTGCCATCATATTATATCTTAAAGAGATGGACTAGAGAAGCACGCAATGGAAGCATACAGGATAGACAAGGAAGGAATATGGTAGAAAATATGAAGTTTGAAGCTCAACTTCGGTACAAGAATTTTTCTTCCAAATTTCATAGTTTGGTATATAAAGTAGCCAACTCTATAGACTGATGTTTGATCTTAGAAAATGCACTTGATTGTGTTTGTACCCAACTTTTTTTGGAAAGGAGCATATATTAATATCAAGAGATACCAATTACACCCAGACTCTACAACAATGCAATACCCTATTGGTATTACGGATGCACACAGCCAACAAAAGAAAAAAGAATTACAAAAAAGAAAAGTCCCGCTACAGTGACAGATCCTTGAAACAGCGGACAAAAGACCACCAGAATAGCACCAGAAATCCAACAACTCCAAAAGCGATGCCTCCAAGAAGGAAACAGTGCTCAAGCGTTGTCATGGCCCTGATCAAAGACCATAGGTTTTCACCCTGGAGAAAGTCTGCTCACACAAAACAATGCCCTTAACAAGGTCATTGCCATGCACAACCAGTTAAGGCAAGACCTTGGATTTTGACCATGCATGATTAGACACTGAATTCCTCCTGTGTTGTCGCCTCCGCTTTCCAATTCCGCTTCTCCAAATCACAGAACACCAAGCCAGAAACCCTACATCCCCAGGACTCAAACTTCCATTGTCAGACATCAGTTCCCGGATTCCGTTCCATTCTCCGCGTCTGAATGTTGGAGATATGCCCTAGAGGCAATAATAAATGTAGTTATTATTATATCTTTGTGTTTATGATAAATGTTTACATTCATGCTATAATAGTATTAACAAGGAAACATTTATACTTGTGTGATTTGTAAACTTGATTTGAAGTCCCTAGTATAGCCTCTATACATCACTAGCTTGTTGGTTGATAAATGATTGTGGTTTCCCTATCATGAACATTGAGATGTTATCAACAACAAGATCATATCGTTAGGAGAATGATATGATGGACATACTCCTATAGATAAGCATAGCATAAAGATCAAGTCATTTAAATAGTTCAATTGCTATATGCTTTCTGATACATAGTAACCTAATTCCTTCGACCATGAGATCATGCATATCACCTTTACCGGATGGATGCTTTGATGACATCAAACACCACCGTGAATCGGGTGGCTATAAAGGTGACATTGAGTGTTCGGAAAGTATTGGTTGAGACACATGGATCAAGAGTGGGATTTATCCATCCATATGACGGATAGATATACTCTGGGCCCTCTCGGTGGAATGTCATCCAATTAGCTTGCAAGCATGTGGTGGATCACAAGGGATCACATATCACGGGAGCGTGAAAAGAGTACTTATCGGTAACGAGGTTGAACTAGGTATGCAGAGATACCGATGATCATAACCTCAGATAAGTAAACTATCGTGAGAGAAAGGGAATTGGTATCGTATGTAAGTGGTTCATTCGATCGCAAAGTAATCGTAGAAATATGTGGGAGCCATATGAATTTCCAGATTCCTCTATTGGTTATTGTTCGGAGAAGTGTCTCGATCATGTCCGCATAATTCACGAACCGTAGGGAGACACACTTAAGGATTCGACGTTGTTTGAGTAGTTATGGTAGTATGAGAAAGAGACCGAATGTTGTTGAGTCTCGGATGGGATCCGGATATCACGAGGTGATCCGGAATGGTCCGAGAATAAGATTCATATAAGGAAAGTCCCGTTTGAGTTCGGGAATGATTCCGTGTTTTCATCGGAATGTTCTAGAAGGTTCGAATGTCCGCACTCGGAGGGAAGGGTACATGAGTGTGTCATTGCAAGTTGGAATGATTGCATCATGTACTAAGTGTATTCGTTGTCCAAAATAAAGGGTTTAATCAAATCCTAAATTGAAAAGTCAAACGGCTAGTTTGAAAGTCAAACGGCAATTTTTGGAAAGTGGAAAAGAGGAGGAAGGAGGGAAACCGAGTTGGGGAGGGAATCCCTCCTCGAACCGGCCCACCTCAAGCCGAGTTGAGGGACTCCTCCCTCCCTGGCGCCGGCCCTCCACCTATATAAGGAGGGGCTCCCTCCTCTAGACACACAAGTCCCTCACCTCAAACCCTAGAAGCCGCAGCCTCCATAGCCGCCGCCACCACCTAGGGTTTGCCCTTCCGCCGACTTGGGGTCCCGGAACCCTACGCCTGCTCTAGCCCGTCCTCCTTGGTGTGTCTAAACCCTAGATCGCCGAGGAGCTCTCTCATACTCCACCATACTCTCCGCTTAAGGCAAAGCCTGCGGATCTCCTCTACTTAGGTACCACGCCGTTGTCAGCCGGAATCTCGAGGAGAGTGCTACAACCTCCGTTGCTTTGGAACAAGGAGAGGAAGGTCTTCGCCGAAGTCCGAACGTGTGACCGACTACGGAGCGCTTTAACGCAGCCTTGGAAGGATCGTCACGCGATCTTGAGATCGGGAAGAGTACGACTACATCACCCACGAGAATCCGCTCTCGTTAAACACTTTGGAATCTTCGAGGGTAAGTTATTCCATCGACTCGTTGCTACAATCTAGTAGATAGATCTTGGCTTGTTTGTTTGTATGCGATAGAATTTTTTTTGTTTTCCATGCTTCGAAATCCTACAGTGGTATCAGAGCCGTGTCTATATGTAGATCTGTTGCACGAGTAGAACACAATGGTCATTGTGGGCATTGATGCTTTTATTGTCAATTGCTTCTTGTGTACTTTGCATCTTGCGGTATGTTGGGATGAAGCGGCCCGGGCTAACCTTACATGACATCGTTCATGAGACTTGCTCCACGCTTGACATGCAACTTGTATTGCATAAGTGGCTTTATGGTGCATGTTTCTCCTAGCATAGTTAAGATCCAATTTACAAGGGGTGATTAACAATACTAGTATCAATGTTGTGGTTCATGTTCGTAAGTTAGAACGACACTTGTTGAAAGCCCCAAACCACGTAAAACATGCAAAGAAAGTAGAGGCGTCTAACTTTGTTTTGCAGGGTGTGCTGATGATGTGATATGGCCATGATTGTGATTATATTTGATGTATGCAATGTTCCTTATTGTAAGTTGGCAACCAGAGCCATATGGTTGTCTTTAATTTATGTTAAGACCCGTGTGTCTATTCAAAGTAGTTGTAATAGTTAAAGCCGTGGGCGACAACCATGGAGGCGTCATTGACCTTGATGCAATGCGGTGATGATGGAGATCATGTTCGTGCTAGAAGATGGAGATCGAAGCACAAAGAAGAAAGGCCATATCATATCACATATTATGAATTGCATGTGATGCTAATCCTTTATGCATCTTGTATTGCTTAGTAGACGGTAGCATTATAAGATGATCCCTCATGCACATGAATTTCAAGTCATAAAGTGTTCACCCTTAGTTAGCACCGTTGCTAAAGCTTGTTGTTTGAAGCACCACGTGATGATCGGGTGTTAGATTCTACAAGTGTATACAACGTGAGCAAGCCAGATTTGCTCATGCGGAAACTAAGGTTTGATCTTGACGAGCCTAGCATGTACAGACATGGTCTCGGAACACGGATCACCGAAAGGTAAAGCATGAATCATATAGTAGATATGATGAACATGACGATTGTTCGCCATTGAAACTATATCAACTCTCGTGATGATCGGTGTTGATGTGGTGGATTTGGTTCGTGTGATCACTAAAACAATGTGAGGGATATTGTTTTGAGTGGGAGTTCACCTAGATTAACTTTATTAATTAATTTGAACTCAATTTGTCATAAACTTAGACTAAACTATTGCAAATATGTTGTAGATCAATGGCAGCCCTACCATCAATTTTAATGCTCCTAGAGAAAGAAAAGTTGAAAAACAATGGAAGCAACTTGGCGGATTGGTTCCGCAATTTGAGGATTGTCCTCACCTGGTAATTTGACCTATGTCTGGATGCACCATTGGTGTATAGAGGCCTCAACTGATAAGGTAGATTCCTCCTGTGTTTCACAATGCTAGTCCTGGATCAATAGCTAGCATCCAGTTTTAGATGTAATATCAAGAAACAAGGGTCATAATATAACTTTATAACCAGGAATAACATAATTTTATTACATCAAACATAGCTCATTAGGCTATTACATTATATTGCAGCGGAATAACTATAAGCATGGGGTCCATCATCTTCAAAGTGCCACGTATGATGGTTGTAGACTTTGTAATCCTAATCAATCAATCTTCACTAAAATCAATCAAACCTGCAACATACAAGTTACAGCCACAAAGGTCAATACATTTGAATTGTATTGGCAAGTGATACTATGGTATTATGGTGGATTCTATCATCTATATGCATCTGGCTAAGTGGAGCTGAGGCTTGCATTGCTCAAAATAGATTTTTCCTTAACATTTGAAAATACTAAGTTTTTGCTTGACAAAATCATTTTTCTCAATCAAAGATTTCAAGATCCTTGTACCAAGCCATCTCTCCATCAATGATTGAAGAATTCAAACAACCCTTGTTCAAACCACAAGATTTTAATTTAGAAATTGAAATGATGAGATTCTTGATTGCTTCCATGTCTTGATGCTCAAATTGTCCTTTACCAGGGACATGGCTAAGTACTTAGATTTTACACTCTGCAGAGGTGGTGCACTTTCCCCACAAGACTTGGTTTCCCAAGACAAGATCTTTTAGAAGCTTTCCCTTAGACCAAAATGGACGCGTTCCAACCTATCAAACACTACCACCCACTGTCCATATGGCTAAGTTCTTGCAACCTATATGATCATGACAGAGCCCATATTGCCAAGTGGTTACACTTGAAGCTTCTCAACATTTGACATCTCAAATCCCTTTGTTTCCTGGGTGGCATTCCACAAGTGAGATACACAACCCAAGTCCATGGCCTTGTGTAACCACTCAACATATCCCATTCCTTCCATTCCACCCAGGAGGTTCATTAACTTAGTTGTTTTATTAGACAAAAATCACAAGTCCTCAGACTTAGAATATTTTTCCATAGTGTGAATATATATTCCACCCATGTTTTATATTAGCTAGGCTAAGCTTGGTAGTAATAGGAAACTTAACTTAGAAAATCCTACTAAGGGTTCATCTACTAGGTTTCCTATAGCAAGATCTATACTTAGCAAAATCCATGCAAGTTTACTTAGCAAAATCACTAATGCATAGAAAAAGTAATGGGACAAAAAGTATGAAGCATCACTTGCCTTTTGGAAGGGAATGGTAGTTCACTCCTTGATCTTGATAGTCTCACACTTCACTACAAATCAATCAAGCAAACACAAATTCAATTCACATTCCAAACCAAAGTCAAACAAACAATTCTTCACACACACACAAAGTAATGGAATCTAAGTCATGCATGGGAGCAGGCACAAGATAGTTTTATTTTGCAAAGGGGTCTCTATGGGCTTTCTAGACTTTGTAAGATCCAAGTTGGTCATTTACCAAAGTGGCAAAGTCATTAGCAAGAGGGTCTTTGTCCAAAAACTATCTTTAAATCCATTCATCATTTTATGTGGTGAAAAATGTTTTTATTAAGGCAAAACTCTTAAGTGGTTCACCAAATGAGTTGCTAATTTGCAAAACTTGGTGTTTTGGGTCAGTGGGTTTGATCAAACCATTTTCTTAAAGTTTTCTTTCCATAAACATTTTTATAATAGAATCAACAATTTTATTTGGCTAGAAATGGACTAAACTAATTAATCCATTCCAAACTTTTCAAAATTTATTTTCCAAACCATGGGTTGGTTCCTAGGGTCAGTAAGGTCACAACAAATCAATTTGCAAAGGTTTTACTTCAAAATTATTTTCAATAAATAAATTACATTTCTATTTGACTAAAAATGGTTTTAAATTAAAGAATCATTTCTTAATTTCTACAAATACATTTTTGTGTCCACAAAGTGTTTCCTAGGGTCAGTAGGTTCAAATCAATCCAATTGCCAAAGGTTTTAACTCTAAATTCGATTTTAAACAATTTTTACATTCATAACAAGCATACAAATGTTTCTGAAATTTTAAACAAGCTAACAGCTACTATTTGCTAAACTAAGGGCATGGTTGGCTAGGGCTTGTTCTCCTGAATTCATTGATATAAAATTTTCCAATTTTGGACGTGTGGTTTGAAAGTTATAGGGTTTTCAAAAATGGCTTTTCAATCTGATTTCAAATCTAATTCAGCTCATCTAGTGCCACGCGTCACATTCTAATTCGCCAGTACCGTTTCGGGGTGGATCACGGTGTAGACCGTCGGATCTAAGCATATCATGCGGCGCAGGTTCACTCGTACCCTTTCGATAAGTCACTCAATCGTGTGCCTCGGATGCATGTGACGGTCACTCTTTGCCAAGAACTGGCGGCGCTAGGTCGACGGCGAGCGGCTAGTTGGCGGCGGCGCTGGCGAAGCAGGAGGCGAAACAGAGAGGGAGAAAGCTCACCGAGGTCGCGAGGATGAGGCGATGTTGTTCGTGTGGTCGTCGTGGCAAGGGGCGCACGGGGACGGGCAGGATTTCTCGCCGGAGTTGGTTCTGGCGACAGACGCGTGCGGTCGAGGTCGAGGTCGACGCTGTGGTCCACGGGAAGACAACGGAGGGCTGGGTTAGCTGCGCAAGACCATGGCAAAGATGTGTGCGTGATCTAGAAGACACGGGGTGGTCGGAATTAACCTGTGGGCTTCGCCGGAGTAGAGGCAGACGGCGGCGGTACTGGAGGTTGTCGTTGGCGAGGTTCAGGGGTGCCCGCGGGGAAGCCGAGGCTGAGCGGTGCTCTGAGTCAGCGAACCTGCCGCTTGCTCGGGAAGACAAGGCGGAGATGCCGAATTTGGCGAGAACTCGTCGGAGGCAGCGGCAGTGATGAAGATTGGCGACAGCCTGGTGGCTCTCGAGGTATGGGGTTTGGGGGGAATGAAAGAGGAGGAAGAGGGGATTTATCACGCGTGATCACTGCGAGGTTTAATCGTGGCATTAAATCGAATTAAGTCTGAGGAATCAAGTCTGCAACGGCGAAGTGAGGAGGAAGAAGCAGTCGCGGGGTGGAGAAGGAGAACAGTGGAAAGGGTCCACTGGTCAGTGGGAAAAGAAACGAGGGGGAAGGTCCACCAGTCAGTCTCGGTGTGGGTCGGAAACAGAGTGGGGAAAAACGGTTTGGGCGTGGAGCAGGTGGGCTTCCGATGGGCTTCGTGGGCTGCTGGGTTGGGTTGGTTTATTTTTTTCTGTTTTCTGATTCCTTTTCTTTTTCTATTTCTATTTTCCTGTTTTGAATTTCAAACAAACAAACAAGTTTCAATTCAATTCAAACCAACACCAAATCTTTGGAAGTTTGACTTGGTTCTGTTCAGTAGTCTGAACCTAAATCTAAATTCCATAATTTTTAATTTTTAAATAATAAAGACCATTATTAATTAAATAATTGTCCATTGCTAATTAATCAAATTAGGATTTGATTTATTTCAAACTCTATTTAAATCCATATAATTTCCAAAACCAAAATAGTGGGTTGTATTTGAAATAAGGTATATTTAGAAAGCTTGTTTTAAAATAAATAACAATTTTGTAAAAGGTTCCATTTATATTCAAAAATAAAATGGACCATGGTTCATTAATAAAATTAGGGTTTGGTTTATTTAATAAAATCTCCATCTTTAAATCCAATCATTTTCAAAACCAAATCAGTAGGTTTTATTTGGAAATAAGGAATACTTGGAAACTTGTTTAAAATAAAATATCATTTTATTTTGGAGTCCATTATTAAATAAATACAATAGACCTTCTTATTAAAATAGAATTTGTTTTATTGAGTTATTTATTTTTGAAATCTAAAATAAAGTCAAAACACTTTAGTAGGTTTTATTAGAGAATATAAATTACTTGGAAAGCCTATTTAAAATAATTTATTAAGTTTTGATGTTTTAATTAAAATGGTGAAACCTTTTATTAAATAAAGTTGGATATTAAATTCTTTTTATTTTATTTAAATAATCCTTTATTATTTTTGTTTAAAATAAAATGTTTTAATTTCCAAAGCTTGTCCAATGTTTAATTTGGTTTTATAATATATTCTTTATTTATACACTTTTTATTTCATTTGAATCCAAATCCTTTCATTTAAAAGATCCAAAATAGTATTTTAAATATTTTTATTTTCCTTTAATAAAAGTTTATCTTTTTAAATCTCTTTAGGATTTATTTGATTCAAATTGGTTTGAGGTTCCATTTGAATTCAAAAAAATTTCTTCTGGCCCTGAAAATCAAACAAAGTTTTATTTTATTCATTTATTTTTCACATTACAAGATTTGGAAAATCTTGGGATGTGACAGTGACCCACCTGCAGCTGATGCTTCCGATGAAGTAAAGAATGTTTACCTCGCACGGAAGAATCAATACTCCATAGTTCAGTGTGCTATCTTGTATGGTTTGGAATCGGAGCTTCAGAAAAGGTTTGAAGATTCAGACCCATATGATATTGTCGAGGATCTCAAATTTATTTTTGAGACTCATGCGGCAATTGAAAGCTATGAGGCTTCTGAAAAGTTCTTTAAGCGCAAGATGGAAGAGGGCAGCTCGTCGGTGAGCATGTGCTTAAGATGTGCAGGCACGCAAACAAGCTTCAAAGCTTGGGTATAGTGATTCCTAATGCTTTGGGGATTTATCGTGTCCTCCAATCACTACCACCAAGTTACAAGAACTTTGTGATGAACTACAACATGCGAACATGAACAAGACGTTGCGAACTCTTTGCCATGTTGAAATCTGCGAAGTGGAGATCAAAAAGAGCACCAAGTGTTGTTGGTCAATAAGACCACCAAATTCAAGAAAGGCAAGTCTAAGCGGAAGGGACACTTCAAGAAGGGTGGTAAGAAAGTTACCACGAAGAAGACCAAGGCTGGACCTAAGCACGATATTGAGTGCTTTTTGCAAGGGAGAAGGTCCTCGAAGCGGAATTGCCCAAAGTACTTGGCGGATTTGAAGAACGGCAACATCAAGAAGAAAGGTATATCGATATACATGTTATTGATGTGTATCTCACTAGTACTCGTAGTAGTGCACGGTATTTAATCTTGGTTCGGTTGCTCATATTTGTAACTCAAACAGTCTTGCGAAATAAACGGAAGCTAGCGAAGAACGAGGTGACGATGCGTGGAAATGGATCAAAGGTTGATGTGATCGCGGTCGACACGCTACCACTTCATCTACCATCGGGATTAGTTTTATACTTAAATAATTGTTATTTGGTGCTGCGTTGAGCATGAACATTATCTCGGATCTTGTTTATTGCGAGACGGTTTGTTTAAGTCCGAGAATAATGGTTGTTCGATTTATATGAGTAATATGTTTTATGCACATGCACCTTTGATAGATGGTCTATTCTTATTGAATCTCGATAGTGGAAATACACATATCAACAACATTGAGGCTAAACGTTTGAAATCAGCGATAATTACCTATATGGGGCAATCGCTGCCTTGGTCACATTGGAGTGAACGATGAAGAAAGTCCATTCCGATGGACTTCTTATTTTGAATCACTTGAAAGATGCGAAGCATGTCGATGGGAAAAATGACTAAGACTCCATTTTCGGTATGATGGAGCGAGCTACAGACTTATTGGAAATCATACATACCGATGTATGTGGTCCAATGAGTGTAGCATCGTGATGGTTATCGTTATGTTCTTACCTTCACGGATGACTTGAGTAGATATGGGTATATCTATTTCATGAAACATAAGTCGAAACTTTCGAGAAGTTTAAGGAGTTTCAAAGTGAGGTAGAGAATCAACGTAACAAGAAGATTAAATTTCTACGTTACGATCGTGGAGGTGAATATCTAAGTTCTGACGAGTTTGGCGAGCATTTGAAGAAATGCGAATACTTTCACAATTGACACCGGAACACCACAGTAATGGTGTGTCCGAACGTCGTAATCGAACTCTCTTAGATATGGTTCGTTCTATGATGTCACTTACAGAGTTATCGCTATCATTTTGGGGTTATGCATTAGAAACAGCCGCATTCACTTTAAATAGGGCACCGTCTAAATCCGTTGAAACGACACCGTATGAATTATGGTTTGGGAACAAACCTAGATTGTCGTTCCTTAAAGTTTGGGGTTGAGAAGCCTATGTAAAGAAGTTACAGACGGAAAATCTAGAACCCAAAGGAAAATGCGTCTTCATAGGATACCGAAAGAAACTATTGGGTATACCTTCTATCATAGATCCGAAGGCAAAATCTTCGTTAAGAATGGATCCTTTCTAGAGAAGGAATTTCTCTCAAGGAAGTGATGGAAGGAAAGTAGAACTCGACGAGGTTGTCGAACCTTCTCTCGAATTGCGAGTAGCGCAAGACCGAAGAAGTTCTGGCGTCTGCACCAATAAGAGAGGAAGCTAATGATAAGTGATCATGAAACTTGGTTGAAGTTGCTACAGAGCCTCGAGGTCAACGAGAACTCGTACACCTCCAGTTGGTATGATTCCGTTATGAATGTCATGTTGGTGGACAACACCGATGACCCCGAGACATATGAGGAAGCGATGATGAGCCCAGATTCCAATAAATGGCAAGAAGCCATGAAATCCGAGATTGGATCCATGTACGAAAACCAAGTATGGACTTTGGTGGACTTCGGATGGCGGAAGGTCATCGAGAACAAATGGATTTTCAAGAAGAAAACAGATGCTGATGGTAATGTTACTGTCTATAAAGCTCGACTTGTCGCAAAAGGGTTTCGACAAATTCAAGGAGTTGACTACGATGAGACTTTCTCACCAGTAGCGAAGCTAAAGTCTGTGAGGATTATGTTAGCAATCGCTGCATATTATGATTATGAGACATGGCAGATGGATGTCAAGACAGCATTCCTCAATGGAGACATTGATGAAGAGTTGTATATGATGCAACCCAAAGGTTTTGTAGATCCTAAATATGCTAACAAGGTATGCAAACTTCAACGGTCCATCTATGGATTGAAGCAAGCATCCCGAAGTTGGAATCAACGTTTTGATAAGGTAATCAAAAGTTTTGGTTTTATACAAACTTATGGAGAAGCTTGTATTTACAAGAAAGTGAGTGGGAGCTCTATAGCATTCTTAATACTATATGTGGATGACATATTGTTGATTGGGAATGATGTAGACCTTCTTAATAGTGTCAAGGGATATTTGAATAATAGTTTTTCAATGAAGGATCTTGGCGAACCAGCTTACATATTAGGCATAAAGATTTACAGAGATAGATCGAAACACCAAATATCATTGTCACAGAGTACATATTTGGACAAAGTTCTAAAGAGGTTTGGAATGGAAGATAGCAAGAAAGGGTTCTTGCCCATGTTGCTCAATCGACCTTGAGTAAAACTCAAAGTCCGACATCAATGAGAAGATAGAGAAAGGATGAGTAAGACTCCTATGCCTCGACCATAGGATCTCTAATGTATGCCATGCTATGTACTAGACCCGACATTGCATATCTCGTTAGTTTGACTAGCAGATATCAAAGTGATCCAGAGTGGATCATTGACAATGATCAAAAACATCCTTAAGTACTTGAGAAGAACTAAGGATATGGTTCTTTCTTATGGAGGTGATGAACAGCTCGTTGTTAATGGTTACACCGATGCTAGTTGGAACACCGATCCGGATGATTCTAAATCACAATCCGGACACGTATTTATTTTGAATGGTGCAGATTATGGAGGAGTGCAAAGCAAAGCGTTGTGGCGAGATCTTCAACGAATCGGAATACATGGCTACTTGGAGGCTTCACAAGAAGCGATATGGATGAAAGAGTTCATTACAGTGGGTGTGGTTCCTAGTCTACTGGACCCAATGTCTATCTCGTGATAACATGGGCGCCATAGCCAATGCGCAAGAACCAAGGTCACACAAGAAGCTGAAGCACATCAAGCTACGTTTTCACGCTATTCGAGAACATATCCAAGATGGGGATATAAAGATTTGCAAAGTACACACAGATCTGAATGTGGCGGATCCGTTGACTAAACCTCTCCCGAGGGCAAAACATGACCAGCACCAAACTGCCATGGGTGTTCGGTATATTACCATGTAATCTAGATTAGATGACTCTAGTGCAAGTGGGAGACTGTTGGAGATATGCCCTAGAGGCAATAATAAATTTAGTTATTATTATATCTTTGTGTTTATGATAAATGTTTACATTCATGCTATAATAGTATCAACAAGGAAACATTGATACTTGTGTGATTTGTAAACTTGATTTGAAGTCCCTAGTATAGCCTCTATACATCACTAGCTTGTTGGTTGATAAATGATTGTGGTTTCCCTATCATGAACATTGAGATGTTATCAACAACAAGATCATATCGTTAGGAGAATGATATGATGGACATACTCCTATAGATAAGCATAGCATAAAGATCAAGTCATTTAAATAGTTCAATTGCTATATGCTTTCTGATACATAGTAACCTAATTCCTCCGACCATGAGATCATGCATATCACCTTTACCGGATGGATGCTTTGATGACATCAAACACCACACCGTGAATCGGGTGGCTATAAAGGTGGCATTGAGTGTTCGGAAAGTATTGGTTGAGACACATGGATCAAGAGTGATTTATCCATCCATATGACGGATAGATATACTCGGCCCTCTCGGTGGAATGTCATCCAATTAGCTTGCAAGCATGTGATTTGGATCACAAGGGATCACATATCACGGAACGAGAAAAGAGTAATTATCGAACGAGGTTGAACTAGGAATGCGGAGATACCGACGATCATAACCTCGGATAAGTAAACTATCGTGAGACAAAGGGAAATTGGTATCGTATGTAAGTGGTTCATTCGATCGCAAAGTAATCGTAGAAATATGTGGAGCCATATGAATTTCGATTCCTCTATTGGTTATTGTTCGGAGAAGTGTCTCGATCATGTCCGCATAATTCACGAACCGTAGGGAGACACACTTAAGGATTCGACGTTGTTTGAGTAGTTATGGTAGTATGAGAAAGAGACCGAATGTTGTTGAGTCTCGGATGGGATCCGGATATCACGAGGTGATCCGGAATGGTCCGGAGAATAAGATTCATATAAGGAAAGTCCGTTTGAGTTCGGGAATGATTAGGTGTTTTCATCGGAATGTTCTAGAAGGTTAGGAATGTCCAAGACTCCGGAGGAAGGGTACATGAGTGTCATTGCAAGTTGGAATGATTGCATCATGTACTAAGTGTATTCATTGTCCAAAATAAAGGGTTTAATCAAATCCTAAATTGAAAAGTCAAGCGGCTAGTTTGAAAGTCAAACGCAATTTTGGAAAGTGGAAAGAGGAGGAAGGAGGAAAGAGTTGGGAGGAATCCTCCTCCAACCGTGACCCACCTCCAAGCCGAGTGGGAGGGACTCCTCCATCCCCTTGGCCAAGCCCTCCACCTATATAAGGAGGGGCAGGGCTCCCTCCTCTATACACACAAGTCCCTCACCTCAAACCCTAGAAGCCGCAACCCTCCATAGCCGCCGCCACCACCTAGGGTTTTGCCCTAGCCGCCGACTTGGGGTCCCCGGAACCCTAGCCACGGCTCTAGCCCTCCTCCTGGTGTGTCTAAATCCTAGATCAGGAGCTCTCTCATACTCCACCATACTCGCTCCGGCTTAAGCCTGCAGGATCTCCCTCTACTTAGGTACCACGCCGTTGTCTTAGGAATCTCGAGGAGAGTGCTACAACCTCCGTCACCTGGAACAAGGGAGAGGAAGGTCTTCGTCGAGACCAACGTGTGACCGACTACGGAGGCTTGAACAGCAATGGAAGGATCGTCACGATCTTAAGATCGGGAAGAGTACGACTACATCACCCACGAGAATCCGCTCTCGTTAAACACTTTGGAATCTTCGAGGGTAAGTTATTTCATCGACTCGTTGCTACAATCTAGTAGATAGATCTTGGCTTGTTTGTTTGTATGCGATAGAATTTTTTTTGTTTTCCATGCTACGAAACCCTACACTGAAGCATGATGGTATGGAGCCTCAATTAGGAGTGGAGTAGGATGACAAATGCTAAAGGAGCAAATCCGGAGCTTCAAGAGTGCAACGTGATCATGAGTAATACGGACCTCTTGGCAGCTCCCCCTTGTGGTTTTTATGATGAAGATATGTTCTAGCATGGACAAGATTGTTAGGTAGTATTTTGGACGTGGTTGGCTAGTATTTTGGACAGGGTTGACTATAGAATATTGTATTTGGGGGCTAGCAATACTCATTTGTGGCATAAGTGTACAAGTAGAATGGCCTAATTTATGTACGCGCTTCAAAGATTATGTAAGAACAGATTATGCCACAGAATTTGAGGGTTAAATGCTACTAATTTCTATGTTATGTGATTCAACTCTCTTCTATAATGTATGCTTCAAGTTTTGCTGCTGAACTGAACTCCTTTGCTGCACTAACAAGCTATTTTGCTTTCGAACCGATCTTATATTTCTCTGCTACATTGATCTGCTATTTGGCTGCTGAATTGAACTGTGTCTTGCTGCTGTTTAGCTGAAAAAATCATGTATCTAATCAAATTATATGGAAGCCTTTATCAAAATTTCAACAGTTGTTTGCTTCTGTTTTGCTGAACTGCAGTACAGCAGAAAGACGGTTAATTGAACCTGATCGTTTTTTTCCTCGTATATGCATCTAGTTGTGTCCGTGCGAGAAGTAGTAGTAGTACCTAGGCATATGGGTTTTGACTTGTTCCTGCCGTTGGATGAGAATGACCGGTGGATGGAGTGCCTTCTGGCAGGGCACTGGATCTCAGTCCCGACCGCTGAGTTCCTCTCGCTCGCTCCGTCGCTTGACTCGGTAAGAAAATTACGGGTCGATTTTTTTCCAAAAAACTCTAGGTGGGCTGCGGCCCATCCGGCCCGCCCCTCCATCCACCAGTGTGATTCATAGCGAGACCCCATGGGGAGTAATGCGAGTTGGCCAGGAGACGTGCCCCGTGGTTTGCTGAAAAATAACTGATCACAAATCGTGTCCAACTGGAGCAGTCCACGTAGAATCCGTAGGTTTAGTCCGTAAGTTTTGTCCGTAGGTGTAGGATTACCGCCCCATGGGTGTTGTCCTCCAGGATTTATAACTGATATGGGTTTATCTAGATTCGAATGTATCTAGATATATTTTAAATATATTTGAATCTAGACAAACTAAGTCACTTATTTCTGGACGGAAGGAGGGTGTATATAATATTTTAACTTGAATTGATATTAACACAAAGTGAGAAGACAGGAGAAGACTGGCATCTTCACTTCTCCAGAACCAAAATCAAACTGCGCCGGCAGCAGCTGTAGCATGTCGTCATTGACCTCATGTAATAGCAAGCATTCTCAGAGGTTGACGGCTACAGAGTACAGACTGTTGCTGCCACCCACTACTGAAGAAGCCATACCAGCAGTTCTCAAGGTCTTCCTTTTTCAGGTATTCGAATTTAGTTCCTGTGATGGCTCATACAGATACAGCTGTCTGCGGCCATATCGGCATATCCGAGTTACAAGTGCCGAGCAATAGATCATACTACACCATAACAGTGGAACTAGAATATGTTAAGTAGAACGTGTTTGAAGCATACTTAAGAGCAGTCAGAGAGCTTTTCTGGACAACATTTTGTATAACATTTAAAAAAAAACTAGGTCCGGCTCATCCTGGCCTGGGCCGTCCTATGTACTCCCTCCGTCTCAATCTCAAAATAGATGTCGCAAATTTGTCTAAATTTAAATGTATCTCAACGCTATTTAGTCTCCAGATACATCTAAATTTAGACATATTTACGACATCTATTTTGAGATGGAGGGAGTACATAAAATCCTCAACTGCTCAATACGGGCTTCTGTAGGCCTGTGGCAATATAACTACTCAAGAGCCCATTACTCAGGTTCAGTCTCACCAGTGACTAATATTACAGAGCATCAACACACAGGGTACTAAAAGTGAGACGATCAAACGGCTGGATCAAGAACTTATGTCTGCCTCCTCGGAGCAATCCGCGCGACGGAGTCTACCCCATGAATCCGGTGAGGCCGAGCTTGTCTGCGATGTTGTACATCACGAGATCGTTCCACACCGGCCCAAATAGCCGCTCACCTCCGACGATGAAAGTTGTGGCCCAGGTGAGGAGAACCACCGCGAAGATGGTGAAGCCAATCGCGGATTTAACGACATCTGCAAAGGATTATTTGTAAATCGTAAGGAACTGCGGAAATGGCATGGACAGCACAAGACAGAGTGAAGTCCAATTGAGTGAGCAGTAGTAAAACATGTGTAAGAAAGTAAGGGCAATATAACAAGCATATAAAATAGAACCTAAGAGCGAGGGATAACAACGTCCATAGTAACCCCAAATTGACTTAATTAGAGATTTATCATACTTTCACATTAATCGTGTCCCTTATTTGTCCCATACCATGAAAGTAAACTACTGCTCTGAGAACAGACAGCTATAATGCGCAAAAAAATGCTTTATCTCATCACTAAGACATAATCTACATCAAATGACAGCGAGAAGTCAGTCATTAGCTCAGATGGTCGTGTTCTCCATATTTTTATTTTTTTTAGAAAACGCAAAGGACCTTTGCGATTTCATTCATTGAAAATATAGAGTTGTTACAATCCTCCTAAGAGGTCAAAACTATATATCATGTTCTGAAAAGCAGTACTCCCTCCGATCCATAATAAGTGTCATTGAAGTGGATGTATCTAGTACTACAACATGTCTAGATACATCCAATTTAATGACACTTTTTATGGATCGGAGGGAGTACCATTTTTTTAGATAGTCGTATTCTCCATATTTGTCATAACAAGAAACTATATATCATTTTTTATAATTTCTGAAAAGCAGTTCAAACTTTCTCCAGTGACTTCCAGATTTTCTCAATGACCATAATAAATGTTGTCACAAAGATATACAAATGAGGTATTTCAAGCATTATTGAAGTGAAAATGAGTGTACTAAAAGACTGCTATTTTTTAGAATTCTTAATGTGTTAATGTAACTGCCATTTTGGATTGCATGCAGCACAGTTGAGCTGTTCATCCAAGGGATGCTCCAAGTTTTACTATAGACTTCAAGACTATTTTTGTGCTTTAGTTGGCATTTGGTAACAATAAAGTATCAAGATGATATGAAACTTTCCCTGAATTAAACATGATAGAATGTGATCCTAAGGATAGAAAATTGTACTATTTGTTCATCTGATCTATCTTACTTCCTGACCACCTGCACCCTAAGGTTATCCTGTGATAGTTTGGTTTCCTGGAAGCAGACAGTGTGCAATCTAAACCGTAGCATCGAAGTGCCAATGAGTTGAGAACTTCCACAATGTTCCAACGTATAAACCATCAACCTATATGACAGATTTTGTGCTGTGAATCTTGTCCACTATTACAAGTAGAATAACATGTCCTTATGGGGTCACAGACCTAGAAACCAAGTAAGCCTCACTGAACAATTGTTCGTTTGAAAGAGGACCAAATAAAGAACATGTAGGTTTCTCCCGGATATAACTTGGCAATCTGAGATAAACACTTACTAACTACTAGATGGGTTCGGTTCAAGACATCCACATCCGTGGTAAGATTACAAATCTCCCAAGACCTGACTAGGGTAGCAGTCAACAGGTCCGCCTTGAAGCAACTAAACAAGAGTCAGAGGCCATCAAACTGAACTTCAATTCAGTTACGATTTACAGCAAGCACCCAACTCCCCCTACATCACTAGAACTACAGTATTGTTTACCCTCTAATAGTAACTGACTGCTAAGAGGCACTGGCGCAAGACACCACATTATGGAAGCACAATTTTACAAAGGAATTCATAATTTCAGCAACCTAAGGTCCTAGTTAAAATCACTAAGGATTTCAGTTTGACAGCAACAAAGGTCAATTCCATCCTATGGACAAGAGATCAACAGATGGTCAGAACCGCACCGCGTGCTTGTACCAACACGACGAGATCTCCTACACCTACGCGAGAAAGTAGGGCGAGACGGGGAAGAGGATCGGGTGAGCTTACAGGGGCGGATGGGGGCGAATGCGGCGGGCGAGGAGGCTTTGGGGGAGCGGAGGACGGGCCAGAAGTAGCAGCAGTTGATGGCCCAGAGGAAGGGAAGGCACGCGAAGCCCCAGAGGAAGAAGCGCCGCGCGTGGCCCTCCGCGTCCTCCAGCGGCATCCCCAGGGGCCCGTCCACCGTCGCCCAGACCGGCGGCGGGGGCAGAGGCGCGCGGCGCGGGGCCACCGCGGAGGAGGATGGCGGGCGCCGGGCGCCTGCTGCTGCCGGCGGGCGGGAGCGGGGGAGGAGGCCGGACTCCTCGTCCACTCCGGGCGCTCCTGCTGCAACCCTCGCCTCCATGACTCTATGTTCCGTGTTTCTCCCGGTCTTACTTTTCTAGTCCTTCGGGTTGTTGCCTTCTTTTGGTCGCTTATCCTACCTACAGCTTTTTTAAAACCGGTTTTAAAATTTTATGAGGCTTCTAAATTAGTATATCTTTACTATTAATTTTAAAAGCGTGATGAATGTCTGGTGTCACACATGCAAAAATTACAGAAAATGCCACCGCTAACAAATTGCCTAACCTCCATAAAAAAGACTAACAAACCTTATCTAACAGGACTAACAAACCTTATCTAACCAGACTAACAAACTTTATCTTATCTATATCTATTATCTAAAAAGAAGGTGTTATGTTTACTGCCGTTTCGCTCGTCAATTCTTTTGTCGCGCGTCGCTCGAATTGCCCGCACGACGCATAATGGCTAAGCCCAACATCGACACCACGCCGATCCGCCGATCTTCCACCCGATCCTCGCCTTTCTGCCGCGAGAGATCTCTCCTTCCGACGACGCCGATTTCCCTTCATCGTTGGGATGTCGACCGTCTCCAAAACAATGGAGTTCGGCTTCACCGCGTGGCGAGCGATCCACGCCCTTGTTGTCCATTGCGATCTCTCGAGCTCCAAGGCGGCGCTCCGGGATCATAACACCAATGGAGTGCGTGGGAGGTGCACGATTTCAGCGACTTCTCCATGCCCTCGATGTCACGAGGCACGGTCTCCGTCGAGCTCCGGGGCCTTGGCTACCCGATCAGGCGCCAATGAAGTGCGGCAGAGGTGCGTGATTTGGGCGACTTCTCCACGCCTCGTAGTCCTCGCCGTCTCCGTCGAGCTCAGGAGGTGCGCCCGGGATCGAGCGCCAATGGGTGAGAGTGGGTGGTGCACAAGAACGTCCCGCAACGATGAGATCAAGACCATCTTTGTGGTGGTGCCGTGTCGGAGGCGATCATCTTCGCGGACGGATGCCATAGGTGTGCAACCAAGGTTTGTGGCGACAAGATCGTCAACAATCGCCTCTCTTGAATGCCGATGATGGTGATTGACACGCACCCTTACTCCCTTGATCCAAATTAATGTTCTCATATTTGTCTAGATTCGGATGTATGTAGAGATACATCGATCTAGACAAATATGAGAACATTAATATGGATCTGAGGAATAATAAAGATGGGTCCGATGACCTCATTTAAAAAACATATTCTCATTTGGATTTTTGAAGGAGAAGATCTCCCAGTGTTGTGAATGACACTTGATTTTCTCATAGTTATACTTATTTTCTATTTTTCTTTGAAAATGAAATGAATCATTGAACTCCCTGAGACCCTGACACTCAACCACATAGGCTTTTGTCCGTGCTAACTTGATTTGTTATCTCAACAAGTCAACATGGAGTTCTAATATATATATCGTGATGTGAAGGCAATTTGTTGTAACGCTGATTTGTGATTAAAATAAGGTGTTTTATAAGTAAATTTATACATCTACAAGCAGTGTAATTTATTGAAGATCGTGTTTTTTGGCAATTTAGACCCTAGGTATATTAAGGAGTACAAGTGGTACACAACACCGCACTAATAAATAAAATACTACTCCCAAGTCCATGGGATATAACTCAACACGAGGTCCACCGTGTTGTCACATCAACACTCCACCTAGAGTCGCCATGAACTTTGTATACCAGAGAGGTCCACTATACGTTGCATTGCCACTCTCACTCCGAGTCGTCATGAACATTGTATCTGTAGATGGGATCTCTGTTGTCACAAAGTTTTCGACTTTTGTATCTCCATACCAACACTAGAAAGCAACATAAAGTTGAAGAACCATCAACTCCAAGGTCCTCCCCTCCCACTCCTACATCATCGAAAGGAGGCAAAATTGGCGCCTTGTGACTACCTCATGTACAATGTCTCACACACTCCATGACACCGGAGGATGCATCGTCACCACGACGGAGTTGGAGAAAAAAGTTGTTGTGTGGGTGACATCGTAACCACGACACCCACACGGCCACCTAGCGCACAAATCTCGCTCCATCCAAGAGAAAGCATGAAGATGTTCTGCCGGTACTTAACGTAGCTACGTCAATTCCGTTCATGGGATATAACTCAACACGAGGTCCACCGTGTTGTCACATCAATGACACTCCACCTAGAGTCGCCATGAACTTTGTATCATGAGGTCCACTGCATTGCTGTCACTCCCACTCCAGAGTCGTGAACATTGTATCACAGATGGGTTCTCTGTTGTCACAAAGTTTTACTCAGATCTCCATACCAACACTAGAAAGCAACATAAAGTTGAAGAAACACCAACTCCAAGGTCCTCCCCTCCCACTCCTACATCATCGAAAGAAGGCAAAATTGGCGCCTTGTGACTACCTCATGTACAAGGTCTCACACACTCCATGACACCGGAGGATGCATCGTCACCACGACGGAGTTGGAGAAAAAAGTTGTTGTGTGGGTGACATCGTAACCACGACACGGCCACACCTAGCGCGCAAATCTCGCTCCATCCAAGAGAAAGCATGAAGATGTTGCTGCCGGTACTTAATGTAGCCCGTCAAAGTGAAATTTGGAGCTGCGATGAATTATTTTTCACCGTCATTGTCACCACCAGGAAAATGACAATCGAACTCTAACCCTACCACTACCTGACGCAGGAGACACGATTTGTGGTCCTCTACTCCCACCAATGAAGTGAATGATGGAGAGGGAGGGACCCTCGTTCGCTAGCTACGGAGAGGAAGTGGAGTTCCTCCTTTGCTTCTCTTTCACTATAGCAAAGGGAAGAGCAGAGAATGATGACATCTTGTGTTGTCGGCAACCAAAGGGTGAAATTGGAAAAAAAGAAGTGAACCATATCGGAGATATTTGACAAATTGAAAGATGAAAATGCACCATGACAACTAAATAGGGCATGACATGGAAATTTAAATACCGTGGCAACGCACGGGCATTCAACTAGTCTTAACAATTTTGAAAGTCTCATAATTTTTTTAACCGGCTTCCATAGGAAGCTGGGTAGAATAGCTTCTTCTCGAGAAGCTGTTAAAAGAACTGAGCCTAAATCCACCCACTCGTCTATCCAAATACCTCAATTTATTTATGTTGAAGAAATATTAAAATTTAAACTTGATACTCCAATGGACGACTTCGGCATCGGTCGATCACACCACCACTATTTTGTTACGGTTATTAAAGGTCAATAAACCAGATTTCCAATTTGGCTCATAGATTGTAATATATATATATATATATATATATATATATATATATATATATATATATATATATATATATATATATATATTAGTCCCACAACTTGCGTCACGGGTACGTTTTAGTCCCACGTCTTGCAAAGCGAGCAATATTAGTCCCACAACTTACAACCCGAAAACATTTTAGTCCAATTCGATCAAATTTCTGTGATTTTGAACGAATTTATCCATCTCTTGATCAAAACTTATTCTGAAGATGACATGAGGCATCAGTTTTTTTCAAAATGAGTATTTCAATGGTATAGTATATCTCTATCTCTACTATTCTCTACTATCTAAAAAGAATATGGTTGTTCCGTATTCTGCCACTACGTCATCCTTTCGTCCAACCTCCGTTCCGCACTCCCGCATCGCTTGTCCATCGTGTTTTGGCATTTTAGTCCCTCCCAAATTCACATGTCAACGCAATGTGTTCTATTCAACCGTGCCTGCCTCCGTGATCTCTGCCTCCACCTTCGCCTTCGTCCAGCCTCCCACGACGCTAGTGCCATCTCCGCCTTCGCCCAACCTCCTATGCCGCCAGCAGCTTCCGACTTCCTCTCCCTGGTCCCGTCCTTCAAGTCCCGCCTTTCTAGTCATCGACATGGAGCACGGACTGGGCGACATCATGGAGCGCCCTCGACACCGCCTGCAAATCCGCTGTCCTCCCCTCCCTTGCTTCCCCACTGCCATCGTCGATCTCAGCATGCTCACATCACGAGCGACCCAGCGCTAGGCGCTGATGGAGGTCTCCATCGGATCCGCAGCCACGGCCACGACATGTTGGAGGGCTCAACAGCGTCGGCCTCCTCCCGCTGGACAAGGCGGTGAAGATCCAGTTCCCCTTCCTAATCATCCTCCCCCATCAAGCCACCAACAAGCCCTCTCCTCCAAGCGCTCTGGTCCCTAGAATCGACACACTCTAGGTGCTCACGGTCCCCAGGATCCAGACCACTCCATCCGTGATTCAGATCATGCCGACGTGCTCCCGCCGGATCCATCTTGTGTCCCCCTTGCTCGATGCGACTCTCTAGCAAAAATGAGCCCATGGCTGAGCCCAGTGCCGGTTCCCCGCCTCCATCATCTTGGCCACGAGTCCCAGACTCCCAGCTACTCCCCCTACGGCTCCCTCTCCTCCCGCCTCGATCCTTCCGCCCACCGCTCCGATTCGTGCCTCTGTCATGTGGGGTCGTCTGATCCCATCCTAGGAGACGAGTAAGGAGGGCCGGCATGATTACGGGCGTCTCAGTGCTACTCAGACAGGAGATCCGACCAAGCACCCTAGGTTTATTTTGTTTTGCCGGTGAGAAATCCTAGCTCGAATTTTTTTGCTGGTTTGGATCCCTGCTTGCTTGGATTATATTGTTTTGCTGGTGAATCTGTGGATAGTGTGCTTTGATGGCTCTGCTGTTGCGATAGGGTTCATGAATCATGATTCCTTAGTAGATACATCATCTGTTTGTGCTTGATCACATGTGTTTGGTGTAGGCTTTTTGGATGCGTGGATGTGCTAGGCATAGGCATCATTCCTTTTTTGCGGGTAGCTAATACATCATTTTGTAATATATTCAAGGAATTCGTAAAATAGTTGTTAGCACTAAGACCAATTGATTAGTGAAAACTGCTAGGAAAGCTGTTACAACTTCCATTGAGCCTTGAGCTCTGCTATCTGAAATATAGCATTGACCACACACAAGACACAAGTACGCACATCTTGATCTATTTCCTTTGCGAACTGTTTTTAGTTTTTTTAGTTACAACGATTGCGAAACAATGCATGGTGTCCATCATGTTACGCCTACATACACTCAGACATGATCTTGTGCCAAACTAAGAACATATGGCATGAATCACATAATAGGTACTTGGCTTGTTTCTTGGTTTTATGGTGTTTCATGTTGTTTTCATGAGCCACTTTGTTATCAGATTTTGTGGAAGATGAAGGTTGAAAGAAATTTCGTTTCACTTCTATTTTTTCATGATAGTTGTTTTAGTGTTTGGTTATGTAACCTAGGTCTGCTAACCAGTAAGGTTGGTCTCCTGTCGTGATTCACTACAACTAATGTCTAAAATTCGGTGAAGATCGATTCCCAGTACTGCCTATTTAATGGACTTGAGTTATTTTTTGATTTCGCCACTGTTATGGTTCTGTCCTACAGGCCTTCATTTCCTGATTAAGTTGTTTGACTGCCTACACAGTCCTATGTATAAATCCTTTGCTCTTTTATTCAGTTCACCACGTCTACATTTTACACCTGAGTTTGTGCACACTGCCTAAACTGTTTGACATGCCATCCTGAGCATCTGAGATGCATTGTGCAAATTCTTGAAAAATAAATATTGTTGTTGCAACAATCTGGCTTTAGCATTCAGTGATACAGCTGCATCTTGAATGAAATTCTTATAATGCATGTGTCGATGATCACTTTTCATAAAAGCTGTAGTAGAATGGTATTGTACTAACATGTGTCGCTTTTCCCGACCTATAGAATTGTTCTGCACGTGTGTACTTTATGCGCTAATGCCACTGTATTGATACTGCAGTTAAAGATAATAGTATTGGATAGCGGCGGTTTTTAGACTCGTCTATTAATGTTTTGTTTACCTCCCAGTCTTATTTTAATTTGTACATGATAGTTGTATCATGTGGCCTGCCTCATTCTGTCCAGTGTATGCTTTGCCCTGATATACATTTTATTTTAGCAAGTTGCTTTGCCAACCAAGATCATCCTTAACTAGGGTATACCATAATTTTAATGGTTGAAGAATCTCCAGGTTTTAGATCGATCCTATTTCTTGATGATAACAATAATGCATGTAGCGACGCTATCTTTGCTAGGGAATCCTTCACTGATGCAACCAGGTCAGAGAAGTCTTGTTTCTCTGCTCTGGTTATATGCTTATTTCTATAAGCTCTATGCTATCTTAACTACATGGCACTGGGTATTCCTTGCAATAAAATCAACATATCATAGAACTTAGCTCTGTTGTTATGTATTGGTATCTCTACATAAGATAGATTGATGATTGTTTATTGCGGCTATTTGATGCAATTTTTGATAGCAATATTGAATTCTTCTAGAAATATTTTGTTCCTTTCTGGAATTTTTCCAGTGAAGTTGTTTGTTGTGATGGCCACATTGCATCCTATGACCCTCTGAAGTTTGCCGGACTTCACAGAAATTATTAGGTGTTCAATGTTGTACTGTACAGTTGTGGTTATGCCTTCTTGACTTTTTTTCATTGCACAAATTTGGGGGTGGTCCTAATCTTTCACAGAGAGCAAAAGTAGCAAGTACATGTCAGGTGGGTGGGTAGGACTAGATTGGATCGGAAGCAGCATATGTGGTGTAGTGCTATAATAGATGAAATAGACTAACAATAGTTGATCAGGAGTTGTGTAATAATAGAACTTGATTAGTAGTAGTGGCAAGAATTAGCAATGGAATCTAGACGAATACCTGGGATCAATACTAGATGGAGGAAGGGTTTGGTCCTTGCAGATGACAAAAATAGAACTAACTCATGTCCTGGTGATCATGAACACCAAACGACGTAGACAAATTAGACCCTAATTAGGGAACACAAAAGCGTTGAAACATGTGTTTAAATTCCTGGCAGCTGTTCTTGGCGGGCCGGTGCTAGGGAGGCGGGTGTCGCATCATTCAATGTAGTGATGTGTCTGTGTGCACATGGGGATGGATGTAGAAGAGGCTGGTGCACGTTGGCAGCAAATGTGGGGGGAGGGGGAAAGAGATGTTGTGTTTGAGGCTTGGAAGGCTATGAACCAGAGATTTGACCTGCCAGTGCTTCATCTTAGGTCTAGCTTCATCCTCTTGGTGTAATTCTTCCTGATGTTGCAATATATTACTAACTACACTCCTATGATTGTGTAAGTCTATAATGCCTACAATAGTTCAAAACTGGTACTCCCTCCGTTCGAAAATAAGTGACTTGGATTTGTCTAGATTCACATGTATCTACACACATTTTAGGGTATAAATACATGCGGATCGAAACAAATGGAAATCACTTATTTCTAGACGGATAGAGTACATTAGCTACCCCTGAGATGAGTGAGCCACACAGTTATTCATACCTGGCAGTATGAAGATATGCATGACAAATGCTTTGCTCTCATACAGGTTTCCCACTTGTACAAGTGCATTCTCTTTTAAGACTTTATATCATTTACTCAACCTTGGAATCATGTTGTTGCTATTCAGGTTTCATAGACAATATTCTCAGACATTCGATGACTCAAAAAACCACAACGGGCAAGTTTTAAATTATGCCTTACACACAACGCGCAACATGGGCGGAAAAAAAGGAGCATGGTAGAAGGAGAGGAAGGAGAAGGAAAAATGAGCAAGAATCTGTAAGTGAAGGTTCAGAGACATGACGGGTAAGGATGCACTGTCTGTAGGTTCCGAAAACACTAAACTGGGACCTGTAACAGTTCCTTTATATTGAAATGTCACTTGATATTTCGTTCTAAGTATCCAACCTGATACATATATAATTCAGGTTCACTTGTCGTTTCTTGGATTTAGCACAGCTGAAACATGAGTTCGTCTAAGCCAATATCCTCTCTTTTTTGCGTTTGTGTACAAGAAACATGATCGAGGAAACAACAAAAAATATAAGGCTACCATATTGGAGCGATTCCTGTAGTGGAAGCAAGCACGAAAGGGAGATAAAAATTGTATAGATTATTTTTTTGACATGAGAAGGGACGGCATATTCATCATTTTAACGCCTTTATGGTTCTATGTTGTGTGTGCGCGCATGTGTGTGTCAGAGGAATCGATGTGAAGTACAAGTGTATCCATTACAGTGGGGAAGGGCACGTCATGACTGCAGTTTGAGCAGCTCAAATTGATTTCTCTTGTCGATGATGTTGATGGTAAAAACTGAAAAAGTGCTGATAAATGTCTTTTTATATCCTCCACATAACAGTCAATATTCATGTGCGGTTATGTTTATATGTCTAACACACATAGAACTTATAAACCCGTAGCAACGCAAATAGAACAATTGTGGGAATTGAACTCACGACCTATGTCACCAAAGAAATAAAACCTTGCCATTACAATACAAGCACCAATGTGATTATATCAAAAGCGGTCTTTTATTATACATTATTTTCAGCCTGATTCGTCCTACCTCGTCTACACCACACACACATTATGTATACTATAGTGCACACATATAAGTGAAGTGAACTTTGATTGATTGAGTGTATACACCCAGGCCACATGTGTTATTTTGGTCATTTAAAAATACGTGTTCTAAAGCTGTGAAAAATTCTAAAAATATATGCAATTTTCAATCAAAACAATTTGTGTCCTTAGCAACATAGAAAAGACAAAAATAGTGATTTGGATTTGTAAACAGTGCACCTTTAGATCCTGTCTGATTTGTCTTTTTTTTGTATAGCCCTAACATAAATCAACCCGGGTTGAAATTTTGCACACTCAAAAAGCTTACGTCATGTACATATTTTTAGGAGGTGTATTTGATACTTTGAATTGTATTTTTTTAAAAATGTTCAAAATAACGGCCTCCACATAGCCAGAGTTTAAAATGCATTTTTCCATGGATACATGTCCTTATATAGGAGTCAGGAACCGACTATTCTAGAAAAATATTCACTACTAGCTACCGTTACAACTCAAGTTTATTCTAGACACTACAAATACACGATAGATATTATGGACCATGCTGACATGCGCATAACGAATTGATTTGATATAGATAACGCAAACGTGTGTGCTTTTATGTTGTATAAATAAATTACGTCCTTTTAAGTTAGCAAACAGTTCGTATGTTGCTGTAGTGGCTTAGGAGGATTGGTAGATCTAGGAAGGTACAAAGTTCAAATTCCTCCTATGCTTAAAGTTTAACTATTTTATTTCTATACGTCTACTGACAGGTGCATCGTACCAAGGACTCAAATGCAAGAAAAAAATACACCGGGTTATTTTAAAAAAATTAGGACGCCTAGGTGGACGGATTTAGTTAAATTTGCTGAAATTTGATCAACTGGACTAAAAATGCTCGCGGGATGCAAGTTGTGGAACTAGTATTGCACATTTTACAAGATATGGGACTAAAACGCTCTCACGATGCAAGATGTGGGACTAAAAGTGTATATACCTCATTGTAAAACCTACAAACTTGTTTGGACACAAGTGGATGTGATGTACTCCCTCCGTTTCCAAAATATAAGATGTTTTAGAATTTGTGAAGCAAATGTATCTAAACTTTTTTTAGTAAGTACTAAAACAAGTTTAGATACATTTGCTTCACAAAGTTAAAACATCTTGTATTTTGAAACGAAGGGAGTATTCTTCTGCAGGGAAAAAATTCGAACAAAATCTTCACAAATCCAAGGAGATAAATATGGAGAAAAGCAATGCCGCGAAGGGAGCAGTCTTTAAGTTGCAAGGGAAATAATTAAGGTATCTATTATACACTTATATAGTAGACGTGTATCCTTAACTTTTGCTTAATTGTTTACTGCCTTGCATAATTTTTTAATTTTGTATGAAGCTAAGGACTAGACTGAGGGTTTAAATAACTCACTCAGTCAATTCAAAAACTTCTGTAGCAACACACAAGCATTTTGCTAGTGTAAGAAATAAGAGAGGTGAAACAAGACACTCAAATACAAGAACAGTTTTTTATATCTTCACTCTTGATATTCGTTTTACAATCTTTTCCCCTTGTAGCCATGGAGCAATGACACAACATTAATATTGCCGCACAGCAACATCCTTCTATGCACAAAGTATTGTTCTCCTGACATCCAATGGAGTTGTTCATACAGCCATTAGATTCTCTCGTAGTTGAGTTTGTCGGACTGTAAAAAAGAAAAAATTCGGTCACAAATGAAGCCCAAGAATTATTTATCCTTGGTGTATATATGGAAATTACACTAGTAGTTCATCGTGGCAATACTTCCACACCACTAGATGTTCATTATATTTGATTATCACATTATTAGGAAGAAAAACTACCAAATGGTCCTATGCCCAAAATAATAATTGGAGTGGAAGTAACTATACCTTGATGAGCATATAAGTTGGTAGCCATGCCGGAGGGGTTGGAATCCCAACCCACGCGATCTGTGTAACAAATATCCATAATTCCGTTGCAAAGAAATGATAAGACATATTTGGTGACCAAAGGTTCATCTAAATCTAGCGAGAATTACTGCAACTGATATTACTGAATATCCAAGGGTAAATAAAGCACGAGGTTGCTATGTTTACCAGCGCATACTCTCCGGTTTCGAAGATTCTGATGTCCAGAACCTACAAGTTCACCGTTGGCGTGGTTAGCAAACTGAACTATAGACTAGAGATAGTCATTATTATAAGAAAAGCTAGGTTCTCTTAAGTTAATCATAGTAGTTACCTCGCCACGGTCCTCGTAGATGTAATCTAGCCCCTTGTAAAATGGTGGATGCCCCACTGACAGGTACTGAAATTTAATAGATGGTGGCGAACAAATTAAAAAGGCAGCAGATTAATAAGTGTTAGTCACTAAGCTCCCAAAGGGAAACTAGTTGCAAGCAGGTTTCAAATTTCAATTACAGAAATAGTTGTGCAAACTTGTAAAAACTGTTCGAGGAATATAGTGGGCAAATTATTTTGGGTGCATGAACCGAAATACAGTCTTACGTTGATGCTGTTTAGGTACTTTTCTTTCTCGACGCGAACGATTTGCCCTTTCTTCACTGCAGAAAACAAGGAAAAAATGCAGAAGTTCAGATAGTTAATCGAGGGCACGCAAGACGATTAAAGCTCTCTCTAGCTGAACGTCTGAAGAAATAAGCATGTAGAGTAGTTCTGAAGCTTCGGTGGTCTTACTGGAGTAGACGGGCTTCTTCTTCAGGATCTTCTTGGGCGCCGGTGCCGACACCGCGTCGCCATCAGCAGCGGCAGCAGCCGGCTTCTCCTCGCCGGCCGGCTCGGCGGCGGCGGCCCTGACACGGCCGGCAGCTGGACGCGTTGCCGACGAGGACGCCCATTTGGCCACGGACGGCGTCGGCGAGGCCGTGCGGGAGAAGAGAGCGCGGGGTGAGGACGCGAGAGCTTCCATGGCCGCGCACGCACGAGGCACCTCGATCTAGAGCTAGCTACGAACAGAACCGCGGCATACGCTCCACGAGAAATCGCGGCGGCGGATAAGGCGACCGCCACGTGTACATCCTGGTGCACACGCGCGCGCTCGTCTCGTACACGGTACGGACGGCGCTGGAGTGGAAAACTGGGCTTGGGCCAGAGACGTCACACAAGATCTGTAGCGCGCAGGGGCAGCCCATGCTCGCGGGGGCTCCACACGGGCCCAGATTAGCTTCGACTCCTTTTTTTTCTCATTCTTTTGTTCTTTCCAAATTCAGTTTCGTTCATGCTCCACAGTCCACACTACAACTAAATTAGTATCAGGAGTAAAGGACATGAACAAACGGGATATACCAGGAAAAAACATAATCTAAAAAAACCACATGGGTAAATACCTCCTCCTGTAGTAGAATAAATAACTCCTAATACAACATACAGATATGAAGTCATCTTCAATACTCAAGCCATGAATGTTCGGTGTCTTGCAGTTTGAGATTCAGAAGCAAAGCAAATAAGGCGGTGTGGAAGTGAGTGTTTATGTTCATAGTACATGCTAATCTACTCCTGAAAATAAATCATATATTAACAAAACAATTCAAACAATTGAACATGAATGGACAAGTTGTTGCGGTCATACCTTGACATTAGAACTTTATTGCCAATCGGGAGGCTCGTCGAACGAACGGCGAAGCTAGGGCTGGCCTGATATCCTGATATGCTAGTTCCCGTATGTACTAGCCTTCTAGGATCCAGTTCAGACAATCAGACTTCATCAAATTCTATAGGAAGGAAGCGTGATCACCGTATCAGATATCAGATATTAAAGCCCTAATAAAAAGACATTAGAGATTAGAGAAGGGTACGTAGTAGGTTGCTCGATCGATCTGCAGCTTTCCAGGTGGACACGACGATCGATCTACCAGCAAAGGAGTCAAGGACACTTCAGGATCGTAGAAATTGATCAGGGGCAGCCAGCGCGACGCGAGCAAACACCTGCAGCCTGGAGGAACGCGGGCGTCGATGATCGATCCACGATAGCGGGACGGTTCCCCAAACTAGCGTTAAGTGAGCTGGGCCGCACCGGGAAAACAAATGACTATTGGGCTGCAGAAAATTGGGGGCCTCTAAATATCGGGGGCCATGTTCCGTCGATCAGTTCGAACCTGCCCATCGACGGGCTGCTAGTGGATAACTCTTGTAAAATGTACCGCACATGAGGTTGGCACGAGTTCGACACCGACCCAACTCTGCAGATCCAAAGTACTACGGATATATGAACGAGTGGTTCACGAGAAAGAAAGGGTCGAAAAATATAGACAGAGTCAAGTGGAAGAAAGGTGTCATGTGACAAAAAATTTACCCCCTCCATTCTACAATAGATATGTTAAATTTATTAAAATTTAGATAAATCTAGATACTATTTAGTATATAGATTTATCAAAATTTAAAAAACCCAAAACATCTATTCTTAAGCAGAGGAAGTACTACTTTAAAAAAAAAAAACTACTTACCTCAACGACGAGACATGTTCCATGAATCCACACAGATTGTCCGCGAATCATCCCGTCGCCCATCACGCGAGCTCTGACTTGGACCCCTTCTTCCCTGAACCGGTCCAAAGCCACACGCTGGAGCGCGCAGGTCTTGTTACGAACAGTAACCAGACTCACTAGCGCGTGTGTTTGGTTTATGGACAAATGTGCATGGGATGGGATGGTCCATATTTTCCGTTTGGTTCAAAAGATTTCCTTGAGAACTACCCTTGTGGCTTTATCCTTCCTTGTTTTCTGCAAAAAAAAAAAAACACCTTAAACCATAATAATTCAGATTTATCATGTATGTTTAGATTTTGTATCCTCCCTATCTCATCCACATGGATTAATCTTCGCTGACGTGCGGTGGAAATGGCATGCCCGCGGTGACTTTGTACATGACTTCCCGACTCCGGTATTGGATGGGAGTTGTAGCGTGCGTTTGGTTCCGGACCAGAAGAGGGATGGGATGGGATGGTCCCCTTTTTATACTAGTTTGGTTGCAAAGTGATGTGGATGGAACCATCCCTGTGAGGGAATATGCCCCGAAGATGCTGAGCCAACCCATCCCTCAGAATCTGCCGGATCGTTCGTCCACCTTTTCTTAATTGCTGGACCGTGGCCTAATCACTCTTCCCTGCTCATGTTTCTCTCACCTCCCATCGCATGTTTTCCTTCCTCCTCAGTGCCGCCTGCAACCAGTATTACACCGCTGCTCCATCAACGCATTGTTGCACTGAGATGCTGACCTCCGCTCCTCAGCGCCACCCGCAACCAGCCCCATGTCGCTGCTCCATCAACGTTGGTAGCCTCTCCATTGTGGAGGTGTGGAGAAGAAGCCGAACATGGCTAGCTTGGCAGGCTTCAGCGTCAAGGATAAGCGGCGAACGCGTTGGGACACATCAGCCAATACTAGGATTCAGATGCACATCGCGCCCATGCGCTCTTTGTCACCGGGATCGACCTCCCTGCCTAGTCGTCGACCGGCGTTCCCCTTTTTTGTGTTAAGCGAATTTCGATTTAACAAACTATTTATCAACTGCTATTAAATATCATAAGCTAATTATATTTCATCTCATCCCTCAAATCCTTGGAACCAAACAAAACAAGGGATCATCCTAACGTGGACCATCCATCCATAAAATATGGACCATCCCATCCCATCCCCGTTTGCCCATAAACCAAACACACGCGTAGTGAGCCTGCTCGTGCGCCAACTTTTTGCAGTAGGTGGTTCTGATCAAGAACAATGTTATGATCTTATGTGATAATTTGATTCATGATATTTATTTATATACTACGCACTTAGGGTAAAAAACGATAGCAAAGATGTCGCCAACATTTCAGGGTTATCGGCCACACAAACTTTCACGACGACCAACTCCAAGACTTTCAAACGATCGGGCTCCTACTACAAGTGGTAACAATACAAGCTTCAAGCTAACGGTCCAAAGTGTCGCATCTTTTGTGACAACTGTCTGCAAATCTCATGATATGGAATGTTTTAGGTGCCATGGAGTTGGGCACCAAGTACGTCAAGAGATTGCCCCCAACAACCGCGTAATGATAATCACGAAGCATGGGTATGGCGCCATGAGTGAAAATGAGCTTCAAGCCTTAGAAGAAGCAACTCATCTTGAACAAGGCGACGAAGACTCAAGTCAAGTTTGGCATCGATTTGAGCCTTGCTCTTTCCGTTATCAAAATTTTGAAAACTCAACTACAAGATAAACACGATCAATAATGCAACCTCCTCCAAATACATCAATGGGTCCTATTAATGTTATCCTGGATGGATGGATGAAGTTGTCACAATCTTCCGAACAAATAACTCTAGGCCATGCTCAATTTGAAGTAGAAGAAGCACACCTGAGCTTATCAACAATGTACAACAGTTGAATGAGAGTGGAATGACCATGATTGAATACACTATGAACGCTAGTTTTAGTAGTGGTGCACACCACGACACCATGGAGTATGATGTGCTCTATGTGACGGTTTGCCACCTTTTTCTAGTCGAACAATGTCTATATGATTGCAGTGATATCCATCATTAGCATACAAAGTATTATTACCAATCTCATAGCAGTTTTGGACCTAATTCTACTCGCTTTCTCGTCGCCACCAGCTCACTCTGATACAATAACTCATGACATTCCGGTCTCTTACTCTTCTTTTTGGCGCGTAGGTCTCTTCACCGCGCGTTCTCGTGCTATAGTAATTTGTTTGTGGGCTCTTCAAAATCTATCCTACAGGGTTTATCTGATGAGGAAAATCACCGGGAATATATTCACATATTTATACTAAAATTTTGAATTTCTTCATAGCTGCTATCACTAATTTTTATCGAGATATTTTATGAAGCTCCTAGAAGTATGCAATTTACTGAATTCCAATAATTATAATTATAAATACATCAATGCTAAAGTTTAACTATATTTTCCTGAAAATATTCCATTTTTAATTTAACATTCAATTTGAGACACTTCGTTAAAATGGGTTATATGAGAATTTAAATGAGCTTAGTGAACTAGCGGCCAAGCTGCGTGTGAACTATGATGTTAAGCAATATCACAAAATTTTCTCGGCAAAGAAACCATAGCTCCTTTGATTTGTATGTGTTTACGTGTAAATATAATGTACATACAACTTTGAGATTTTGACATCACACACTATCATTCCTAGCTAGGGCCGCCACCCCTAAAACGACAATAAAATGGCATTCTTTCGAGGAGTAATTTGTGTCGCTCAGATGTGTCATAGGGTGTCCATATGTGTTTGTGAGTATATTAGTATGAATAAGTATATCAATGGAGGTCATATATGCACCAAGTCTAACACATACCAAAAGAGAGTTTTCTAGAATATAGTTTTCCATCTTAGTAATATCAAACATAATTAACTATAATGTACACATAAGGAAATATACATTATGTAGATGAGAAGTCTAATCAACTAATTCGCGAGGATTCTATAAAACAAGATATCCACGACCATAATAAGCCCCAGGTTCACTTCGATATGATAATTGGTGCACATGCATGTGGAAGCATCGTTGGGGCTGTTTGGTTATGCTTATTTATAGCTTTTCATTTTTGACTTATAAGCCAAAGCACCTAAATAGGTACTTTTAAATTTGTTTTTTGGATTATACCATCATACTACTATGTTCAGTTAAAAGCCAAAAACCAAAGCCAAAAGCACTTATTTTGGTGCTTTTATGACTCTTTTTTTGAAACGGGGGCAAAAGGAGCTTTGCCTTTATATTGATATAGTAGGAGCAAACATAGGATTGGACGGAGCCAACAAAATAAAAAGAAAGGGGGGGGGGGGCAAAAAAGAGAAAAAAATGTCAGCTTACAAGCTCCACCAGGTTTTTAGCACCGGCAAGAATCCAATCCTTTCCCTCCTCCCTAATCTTGTGCATGATGACAGACGGCAGAGAGGATTTATTGTTGAAGACTCTTTCATTCCTTTCTTTCCAAATCTCCCAAGCGATAAGCAAGATGGCGGTCCGTAAACCTTTGGGATAAGAGGTGGGAGTCTTGGCGATGGCATGCCAATAGTTCAACACATTAGGTCTTCCGGTCCCCAGGCAGATGAGAAGGTTTGGACAATAAAGCCAAAAAGCCGCGACAGCCCAGATCCTCTTGGAAAAGCGACATTCAAAAAGGATATGTCGCGCCGTTTCGGGGGTGCATCTACACATCTGACAAGTAGGTAGCTGTGGCCATCCCCGTTTCGCAAGACGGTCGACGGTCCAGAGGCGGTTCTGAATGGCAAGCCAGGTGAAGAAGCGACATTTGTGGGAGCCCAAGTTTTTCACACAAAATTCCTGAAGGAGCATGGCAGGGAGGCCAGGAACTGGGCCTTGTAGGCGGAGCTGGCCGAGTAACAACCATTGGGCGACATGGTCCAGATTATGGAGTCCATCGTGCCAGGGGATAGTTGTACCGTCGAAAGAAGATCCCAAAGGCGAACGTATTGCTCCATGTGTTCAACCGTGAAAGATTCCACATTAATATCAGCAACCCAGTTTTGGCCCTCGAGAGCATCCCGAACCGTCCGGTTCTTTCTTCTACAGGCTTTGAAGATCAAGGGAGCTAAGTCCTTCGGAGGAGTACCATCCAACCAGGAGGAGGACCAGAAGAAGTGCTTTTATGACTTATAAGCCAAACTCGAAAAGCTAAATTAACCTTAACCAAACAGGCCCTTAATTATTTGGGGGTAGACCGTCTTCTTCTTCAGGAAGGATGTCACCACCGTCAGCCATGACTACTGTAAACGATTTTGTCTCATCAAACCTGCCTGACGGTGGACGTCATGACATGGCCCAACAACAATGTTGGAATTAGTGCTGAATGTTTGTATGGACCCATTGTTGGACTTGGAATATGCCGCAGATGAAGTGCTAAGAGTCAAGAACATGTAATAGGGGCTTGATATATAGATGCACTATAATAAGTAGCTAAAATAAACTATACGAATCTAGTAAACAGGTTCACAAGATCATGGAAGGGAGCGTCCGGGCGCGAGACGTCCATATATATATGCTGACCTCGCTTTCCACTATCCACGTTTTAATTTAATTGTCTTCGTTTGTTTGTTTATGCGAGTACATTTGATTTTTTCCCCCCTTTATTTAAAGTCAACTTTTCTTGCGCGCTGTAAATTCGATGAGTGGGTACCATGTTTAACACTGACACGATCTGGGTAAAGTCAGAATATACGAATGGTCGTGCGTACTACTGGCGAGGAGGAGGAAAAAGGTCGACAGAGTCAAGTGGGGCTGGCTGTGAGGAAAAGTGTCATGATGAAAAATCTAAAAAATCGCCGTCACCGTCAGCTTTTTCTGCCGGAGCGCTCGTGTGGTGTAGCCTCTATGACTAGGACCGGTTCCAGGAATCCAGACGCACAGATCCTCGGTGAATCGTCCATCCAAGACCTGTCACGGTAGCTCTGACTTTTTTTTCTTTCCTGATAAGTGGATCCCACTTAAATCTCCTAGTACTTCTAGTTTATTTTGTGATTTTCCGTGCAAATTTTTTGTTTAAATTCTGTACTCCCTCTATTTTAAAATAGATGTCGTGGATTTATTAAAATCTGGGTTAATCTAGATACATTCATTTTTTAACAAATTCTCAACAAGTATTTTGAGACAAAGAGTACTAAAAATCACAAAATAACAAGTCTCGGATGTTTTGTCATGACATTTTGACAAATTATAGCAAGATATCCGACACGAGCTTTGCTATGCCGAATGCCAGGGTTTGCTCACGGTGCGCCGTCTAGGGATGTAGGAGAAATATGGTATAGTAGTAATGGATTTCTCAAGAAATTGGCTTTTTTTTAAGAATGATCTTGTAGTAAGAGTTAGTTGAGCTTGCCTTGGGTCTTTTCCGGGAAAAAATCCAAATTCTCTCTAGAATATGATGATGTGGAATACGTACGATGTCTTCGCCAAGCGACAAGCGCGTTCCCTGCAAAAAAAAAAAAAAGCGACAAGCGCGTTCGTCGACAACGGACATTTCCGTGTCTGGCGTTGTGGCCCATGATCGTGGGACCACATGGCAGCCGCACACGCGCGGTGAGAGCGGGGTCACCGGGCCGTAAAAAACTTCCCATTCGGGCAAGCCGCCTGTCCCGTTCCGTCTCCCGGCCGGGCCTACCCACCCACGTTCGCCCAACTGACCAACAGGCGGGACCCACCCACCTCCTGCCGCCCTCCTCGCCTTTTGGCCTGGCCGCGCCGGCGTCAATTCCAACTTCCCACCACACACCACTTGCCGGGTCTCCAGTTTAGCCGCTCCACCAACTCCACCCGCGCTCCTCTCCGAGATGGGCCACTCGACCTCCCGCCACAATGCCCGCGCCGCCGGCGGGGACGGCGGCAACGGCGACGAGCCTGAGCCTGCGCCTCCGGTACTGCCGTCCCGCTTCTCGCGGTTCCGCACCCGCCTGCGCCTCCGCCGCCGCGACCGCTGCGCGGACCCCAGCGGGTCGGGCAGGCCCGCGGTCGCCGTCGCCGCCGACGAGTTCGCCGGCATCGCCCGTATCCGGATAGTCCAGGTACTACGCTTCCCCGCCGATCTCGAGGAGTAGAACCGCCAACTGGCGGTTCCGAATTGGGTTTCTGTTCTGTACACTTCTGTTCTACGCGCCGCTGTCTGATTTTGGCCGGTTTGATGCTGGTGCAGGCGGACATGCGGTTCAAGGACAAGTTCTTCGCCTGCCTCTCGCTCGGGGAGCGCACCTACCGCACCGAGACCTCCGACAAGTTCAGTACAGTAACTTTTTCCTCTCTCCTTCCCTGTGCCTGCCTGACTCGGTCACGAGTGCGTCCTCTGCGATAAACCTCTACGCTCTTCACGGTTGACGAATCGATGTGCTTATTCTGCTCGTTGTACTGCCTCACGTGTTCTGAAGCAAGCAGTCAAGCCCCCTTGTCTTATGATACTGATTGCTGGTAGTACATGACTCAGGAATTAGGATAATGCTTCTGGAATCGGAATCTGTTCAGCGCCAGGCAAATGAACCAACCTTAGTCTGCTTGATGCATGCCCTTTTTTTAGGATTTTTTTGTGTGCATGACAAGTGTCTGAATCCTGACGATCTGCAATTGCGTACTTCGAGCCGCTTGCATCTTGTGAAAACCTGCTTGCCTTATGCTCCTCTGATTCTGAAGCATATCTTTGTAGATTCGGATGATACACAATCTAACACCATTTGGTACTGTATCTTTGTAGGCACGTAGTTTTACTATTATCTCCCACTTGTTTTCAAGCAAGCAGATAATTCCTGGTCTTATGATAATGAGTGCTAGCTAGTACAAAGCTTAGGAATCGGAATCTGTTCTGCAACGGGCAGGCTCTTACTGAATTTTCTCTTGATCACGAGGGTCCGAATTCTGCTCATCTAAGACATATGAAAAAAATGCAGAACGATGCATCTTGTTAATCTGCTTGCCCTTTCTTTCTTCTGTTTTGGAATATATCACGGGATACACTTCTAAAGCCCTCTTTTCTTCTCTTTTTGTTACTTGTCGCTGCTGATGTTTTTGAACTACAAACACTCTCCGCAGCACCCACAAGCCTGTATGGAATTCAGTGAGTAAGCTGCACGTTTTCTCTTCTTCCTTTTGTCTAATTAACATGGTTTCCTGTATTAGTGATGGAGATGTGTAGATTTATATATAATTTATAAAAATTGCAGGAAAAGAAAGTCGTTATAGAAACAAATGGACCTCATGTTGCGCGTATATCTGTTTTTGAGGTACGCCGCTAACTGCATCATTTTCTTCTGTAAGCTTTCCACATGCATATGCTTCCGCATAAGTAAGATACTGAAAGAAAGCTTTTGAAGTTTTTTCTTATCTGCAAGTCAAGACAACAATTTCAATCCATTGACATTGCTTTTTCCGCGCAACTTTGCAGACTAACCGGTTTTCCAAGAATACCTTGGTTGGTTATTGTGAAGTCGATCTCTTTGATTTGCTCACAAAGGTAACACTGATGTTTTTATCCCTTTAGTTATATTATCTCTTATTATTTTATTTTACGAAATATATATCATTTCTTTTCTTTCATGAAAAGACTGACAATATATTTTTCAAGTCTTATCTTGATTCAAATTTTCAAATATGTATCATAAGAGTATTTCCTCATAGTGTCTCCCTACTTTGGTGCTGTATTCTGGAACTTTGTAACATTTCGGGACAGTTTTCTTAATTTACCATAATAGACAAATTCGTAATGTTTACAGCTTTCTGAAGATATTTTTAGTTTTGATATTTGGAATATTTCAACCAAGTAACTAGCACTTTCCGTGGCAGGACTTGGAGGAACACATTGAGGACCTTGCTTTGTTAGATCCATCGTCGTCCTCTAACACCTTGGGAACCATATCCATATCCTGCTACATTGAAGTAACTGCTTTTCTGTTACCTTTGTTCTGTTATCAGCACTCATGGAGCATTCCAAGTTCAGAGACTAAATTTGCGGTTTTGTTGCAGGATCCTGTTGAAACAGAAAAAAGCTTCGCACGCCGGGTCTTAGCTATTGTGGTATTCTTTCAATACTGATTCATTGTATTCTCTTTTCTTATATGGTTGGCACTTGATTATGTTGTTCCTTGAGCATATCATAGTTCCATATGATGTTTTTGATTACCTAAATTGTGATGTTTCAGTATAGCACTTGAAAGTGGTTAGAATGTATGTCTAAACTTAGCATTGTACACACAACGCGAAGCAGGATAAAGCTGCAGCATGCTTCTATCGAATCAGATCCATTAAGAGTTTCATAGTAAAAACCATTCAAAAACTCTCTCCAATTAGCTATCCCATGTATCTGTTCTCACCAGTTTTACGGATGAATCTCTATGTATTTCTTGATGTCTTATTTACTGTTGTAGCACCTCATTTACTTTGTCACAGTTGCTGCTAGTATCCATTCAATTCAAGGACAGTGGTCTTTAATTCTTGTTATTTGTTATTCCTACTCACCAGCCACCGGAGCAGATTTTTTCTACCAGATGCCTCTAAGTTATCATTTTCACACTACACGTATATTTCCTTTATATCTTTATGTTCCACCCTACAAAGCTCAATAGTAGCCTTGTTATGGCAGGACTACAATGAAGATGGAAAGCTTTCCTTATCTGAATTCTCGGACTTGATGAAAGCTTTTGGTAATGGACTAGCAGTTAACAAGGTTGGATATTTTTTTCCTCATCTGAATGGAGGTTCTGTTCCTTACCTAGCTGGTTCCTTGTCGGAAAGTACATTATGTATCTTATTACTTTCTATAATGCTTAGATCGAAGAGCTTTTCCACCAAGCAGATACAAATGGTGATGACATAGTTGACATGGATGAATTAGCAGCCCTACTAGCTGATCAACAAGAGAAGTAACAAATAGCTACCTTCTCTCATGTTTCGTTCTGTTTCCAAGATAATCATATCGTTTAGCTCTGACATTTAATAGTATTACTTGTTATGCTCTTTACAATTTTTCAGAGAACCAATTATCAGTAACTGTCCTGTCTGTGGTGAAAGTCTTGGAAAGTATGATAAAATAAATGATATGATACATATGACACTTTGCTTTGATGAGGGCACTGGCAATCAAATTATGACTGGGGGATTCTTAACGGATAAGCAAGCTTCCTATGGGTAAGGCAATTCGCTTGCTGTAAATTTTGAAAATTCATTTAAATATGAGCAATTCATACTGTGGTCATATAGTAATACTTGTCATGTCCAGGTGGATGTTTAAGCTTAGCGAATGGGCTAATTTTTCCTCATATGATGTTGGTTTACGCTCTGGCTCTACTGCTTCGCATATTCTGGTATGTCTCATTAGTTAGATTAACTTAATCATATTTGTATAGGTTTATTGACAAACCAACTCGAATATAGTGTGAAAATATTTCAATTTCTTTGCTCTTTTATTTCGTTAACTCAAATCGATGAATTAGGTTTTCGATCGGCGAGCAAAGAGGCTAGTTGAAGAAGCAATAGATGGAAAGATTGTGTTGTCCATGAGGGCTTTATATCAATCAAAAGTAGGGCTCACTCTTATCAATTCTGGTATGTCGAGGCAATGAAGACCATTTCCATAATGCACGTCATATAGATCGATTCAAAACTTTTTGAATCTGCCCCAACTCATACTTGTACATATGCTTTTATTAAGAATGCTGTCTTGTGAATCTTAATAGTCAGAACAATAACGGATTTTCTGAATAATTGTTTACTTGGTGGCTAGGTGACCATGAAACTACTTCTGATCACCAATTGACTTGTCCTTCCCAAGTTCTCTGTATCGCACACATTTTATTTATAGGTTCAGAGATTCATTTGTGGCTAGACTTTGTCGGTATTTGCTTTATTACAAGTTACAACCACAGAGTGACTATTTGATATCATACAGTAATGACTTGTACCACCATGGTTTTGTTATCTACGGGTGGCCTTTATCATGGTCTAGTACTACCCCTTCTAATGGATGCTGACACCGAAAAAACCTTATGTTTTGATATCTCTGGGGTAATTGGGATTGTCCTCATGCAGGTGTCAAAGATATCTTGAAAAACCTATCTGAGAAGCAAGGAAAGAAGATGAACTCGACAGAATCTGCCAAAGATATTCCAAAGTTCCTTGATTTATTTATGGTATGAACTTTTATTCTTTTGCAGAATGCATCTTCAAATAGCTAGTGGGGAGACATATTTGTTCTCAAAGACACATCAAAATGTGTTTCATTTTGTATTTGTAGGAGTCCGTCCGAATGACACAGTTACAACCCCTAAGATAAAATAAGTTAGCACAATCCCTAGGTTATAACGCCTTCAGGTGGCCTTATGTGTAACGCAGTCATGTCAGTGCCTTCGCACCCACAAGCTGCCGCAAATCTTCGTTGTTGAGGGGATAGATTCAATACGCTACTGGTAGTTGGGGGGTTGGGGGCTCCCACTATCAAACACAAGCGTGTGCATCCGCCAGATTCTCCACATAGTTGAAGTGATCAGAGATTGCGTCCCTTGAGCTTGCCGTCACCTAAATAGAAAGAGTAACTTAAACATATCTTAACTAATTCCAAACAGGGATATTAATCCCACAACTGTATACCGGTTACTGAAGGTGCCTGATTTTTCCATTATCTGATCTGGAACTTCCATTTTCTGAAGTATTTCCTTTCATTACATGTTTCTGCCTTGGATACATAAAATTGTCGCTGTTATCCTTGATGTATTTTGCATATAAATGCAGGGTCAAATTAATATGGATGAGACCAAGGACCCTATTGAAAGTTTTAAGGTATGTCACGCCTCGACATTTTCTGACCTATAGCCCCATCTTTTCTGTTCTATGTCAGTGCATAGATTAATGCATAAGGAAACCACCATTGCTATGTATACGGGCCTCATCCAAATTAGCACTCAGGACCCTTTGCTCATTTTATGTGAGTGGCTAGTAATTGTATCATCTGTTTAAAATGACCCATTAGTTATTGAAGTATACTGTTTCTTCTGTGCATCAGGTTCATAGCATAGCTTGTTTCCTTTTTTATTGCCTCGAAAGGTTACCAATGTCAAAAAGTTTTGAGGGGTACATGTTTTTGTTAAACCATCCTGGCCTTATGGGTTTCTCCTTATAGTTCACTCACGGAGGCTCACTTTATTTTTCTATACACCTATGCTCATATATTTGAGAAAGGTATCTCATCTCAGGGAGGAAATTACAAAAAACCACCACAATTGGGGTCACTATAACAGAAAACCACCACAATTCAGATTCGTGACAAAAACCACCACAATTGGGGTAAAAACCACCACAATTGGGGCAAAAAACCACCACTATAACAGAAATTGTACCCCGATTCTGGTGGTTTTTTGTCACGAATCTGAATTGTGGTGGTTTTCTGTTATAGTGACCCGAATTGTGGTGGTTTTTTGTAATTTTCTCCATCTCAGGGGATACCTAGTTCAGAAACACAATTTGGTGCACATTTCTAAAAGCTTTTGGTTTGAGTATCAAATCAACACAAAAATGTACTTGTGTGCTACTAGACTCATATAAAATGTTTAATTTATATCCATACTTATTTTTGCAGACGTTCAATGATTTTTTTGTAAGACAATTGAAACCCGGTGCCAGGCCAATTGCGTACAATGATCAGGACAATATTGCTACCTGTGCTGCTGACTGCCGTTTAATGGCTTTCAGTTCTGTTGATGAGAGCACAAGATTTTGGATTAAGGTGAGGTATTGTTATCTAATATGGCTATTTCAGTAAATTACAAGATTTAATTATTTATAGAGGTCTTATGTCCATATAAAATCCTAAGTACTTGCAATACATGGAGAGAAATAAGTTGTCAACCGATGTATTTTCCAAAAGCTACCCGCTTTTGATATGATATTTTCAGAAAGTATTTGAAATAGTGCTTCTTCTGCATAAATACATTTCTACCAGTTGACATTAATAACATACTTTGAATCAAAGCAAAATAGTTGGTAGCTTTCCACTAGTCTCTATTAGACTCTTTCCCAAGGATGAATGGAGTACAAGTGATAGTAGCAGTGACTACATGAGTATTCTCATGCTTTGTAGTGTCATATTTTGGAGGGATAAGTATGAGGGTTGACTTCATCTGGTGCTTTTAGGACACTAATTAATTTGATTCACAAATTTCATTTATGATCAAACTGACACATCTGGGTGTGTGTTCAAGAAAAGTAATTCAGTTATCTTATATGTCCGGGTCATTTATATTTGCATTATTAATTTATTATTGCTCAAGTGTTTTTGTCGAGTAACTTTCTTTAACTAGAAGGGAAATATTTAGAAGGATAATTTGATACTTTTTGTGATGTTGTTTGGTTGAAGTCTCATTGCACTATATCTTCTGTTCCCAGGGTCGCAAATTTTCAATTAAGGGTCTCCTAGGGGCGGATGCGCACTTCGATGCTTTTACCAATGGATCGTTGGTAATTTTTCGGCTTGCACCTCAGGTACAGCTTGAATATCACTACTAAGGATCCATGCTTGTACGAGACATTGGATTTCTGCAATTTACATTTTGCAATGCAGGACTACCATAGGTTTCACGTACCTGTGTCAGGAACTGTAGAGAAATTTGTGGAAATTCCTGGATGCTTGTACACGGTATAGAATACTTACCTTGACATGGATTACCTGTGTGGAATGTGTGCTCTGTCCATCATTTTCTAGCATTAAGTGACTGTCTCGTATCTTTTTATGTAACAGGTCAATCCTATTGCCGTGAACAGCAAGTACTGTAATGTATTCACCGAGAATAAAAGAACTATCTCAATAATCTCAACTGCAGAGTTTGGAAAGGTTTGCATTTGCTCCTTTTACCATGTATACTAAAATTGAATTTATTTTGCCTTCAATTTCATGAGCGAACATACTGAAAATGATGTACACTTCTTATGTAGTTTCAGACTCTTTCCTATTCTTGCTGGGCATGAACAAGGCCAAAGGCATATTTGGTATTAATAATGTGGTATAACATGTGCCCAATGCTGCAACTAAAATTATCACACTCCACAGGGTTTGCTAATATAACCTATTAAGATCTGTTCTTTCAAATGCTTAAATTTAGCGGTGTTATCCTTTGCATTTTTAAGTATCAAGTATTAGCATCAATGTTTGTTGCTTCTTAATAATGGTACATGCTCCACATTTCCTTGAGATGACCCGATGCACTGAAAACGTCCTGGAGCATTGCCATGTCTAGAGGCTCCTCATTAGCTTTTGTTCTTATTTGCACAGCAGGCTTGCACCAAGTACAGCAATCTAGTAACCTTCTGAACTTTGGCTTCACTGACCTTGCACTATTTTGTAATGACATGGTACAGGTGGCATTTGTTGCCATTGGAGCAACTATGGTAGGAAGCATCACATTCTTGAAAAAGGAGGGGGACTATGTCCACAAGGGAGATGAGGTTTCCTTTATACTCTTGTCCTTATCGCGACTATTCTGCTGTCTGTGCTGGTTTGTTCAGTTATCTAATTCGTCCTCTTCTCTCTCAGTTTGGGTATTTCTCCTTTGGAGGGAGCACAGTAATCTGCGTCTTTGAGAAGGTTTGTTCATTTTTAACTTTCCTTTTCGTTTCCTTCCTTATTTTTAGATACTGCTAAGGAACTTTGCAAGCAATCCGATATCTCCCGCTTCCTTCTTTTAGATACTGATATGCAACTTTGCAAACAATCCAATATCTCCTGCTTCCTTCCTTCTTTTAGATACTGCTATGCTACTTTGCAAGCAACCCTATATCAACTGCTTCAAGTCCGCAAGTAAACCTTGTACTTTTGATCACAGGACGCAATACAATTCGATGCTGATCTGCTAGCAAACAGCGAAAGGTCACTGGAAACTCTCGTACAGGTTGGCACGACGCTTGGCACCTCCAAACGGAACAAGGAGCTACAAGTTCCAGAGCTACAGAAGTGTTCACTGGAATGATAGAAAGTTAGTTAGGTGCAGCTTACCACGGTACAGATCTGTAAAGTACCTATAGGAATTAGTGGGGTATATTCTCTTAGTGTCGCATTTGTGGTGCTATTTCGGTTAGGTTATCCTTCGTAGCTGGATCTCTTGTGTGTATCGCGTGAAAATAGATCCAGGTTTTGTTGGAGCAGACCATTGTCACAAATCACAATTAATCTATTTGCCTAGTGATGAAATATGAGGTGCACATATCTGATGTTTGGTTTCATCTATGGATTTTTGCTGTGAATGACATTTACCTGGCCATCAACCAATCATTCGCTGGGTTTGGCCATGTTATGATCAGGTCAGGTGGATGAAACAGATGTCGTTATGTCGTATTGTGCGTCTGCATAAGCTAAACTGTTATTGTTTGGATATTGCCTACCGCTTCTGCTTTGGGTCCGTGTCTTGCCTGACCTTCAGCACCTTCAGCAGGAAGAAATAGACTTAAGTCTTCCCTGCTGTTTAAGCAAAGACTAGAGCAGAAGCTGATTCCATAAGCTTTGTTCACAAGTCAAGGCAGGGAGAATAGCAATGCAAAGCTGGTTTGTGATCAAACACTCAAAAACTGAAATCATATACTCCTGCAAACGGATTTATCACATCTTGCGATTTCAGCGACAAATTCGCTCGTGTCTCTTGCAAATTCATAGAGCACCTCTGTTTCTCCTCTAATTTTATCATAGTTAACGGGTGATTCCCTTGGCTGTAAATGAAAGAAGCGGGGAAACAAAACTGCATCTTGATGATAGTGAACATCTAGTCTAGTAAATTAACAAGAAACACCACCAGTTGGACCATCCAATACAAACTACGGCTTGAATGAACAGAACACAGGAAACTATCAAAACATCATCATCCGAACAACAACCAAACCAATGCCATCCTAATTCCTAACACCTCCCAGAAGTTGACTCCTCGGCTAATTACATGAGGCCGGGCCGAGAATGGAAGGGGAAATGGGGAACAGCGAGGGCGGCTCGGTCAAGGTTGCTCCCCTGCTTCTTCTCCTTCTTCCCATCTTGATGCTTCCCCTGCTCTGGTTGCCTCTTCTTCTTCTTGCTACCGTCGCTGGAACCATTGACAGATGACGACGACGGTGACGAGGAGGAGGAGGATGAGGCGTTCTTGGGGAGCACCTGGACATCCGAAGGCCCGCAGCAGAACCCCATTGCTGCAGCTAGCTTTACTCCCTTTTCTGTCCTTCTCTCGGCCGGCTCTCCCTGATTCTTCAGCTTGTGGAAAACTCGGCTGCTGTGAGCTGTGCGCGTTTCTGTTGGAGAAGCAGAGGTGTTCCTGGGGACCTTCTTATAGGGCTCCAAACTTCCAGAGGAAGGTTGCTGCCACTCAAGTATCCTCTCCATTTCTTTACTCCATCCGAGCACGTGGTCACCATGAACTTGCGCCTGTCGCAACAGATAGCAACGGTCTCGCCTCGCCTTCCATCGGCAGTGACGCACGCACGCACGCCCGCGTCGAGTACCCGCGCCCCGTAAGGCAGGAAGCGACTGACATGTCGGGGCAGCACCACGCATGGCCCATCTGCCAACAGTAGCAGATGTACTTGGCCCGTGGAAAATTTCTTGGCCTTAACTGTATCGCTAACCGCTGACTCAGCACACGGACGAGCTTCCTTGGCAGGCAAGCTTCTCAGCTCTTTCTTTCTCTCCCTCGTTTGTTTTCACTATTTTTTAGGAAAATGATTTGATCACGTCCACTGTACCTGCCAATGCAATCCTGTCTCGGAAACCGGGCTGGTGGAAGCCGTTTGATTCTACGATTTTACCTTATAGTCTTTTACACTAAAAATCTAGACAAACACGAGACGATTAATTTCAAACGAAATACGCACTATATCTCGGATCGGAGGTAGTATGCAGCCATAAGTGGCGGAGACAGGGGGACTAACAGGCCCCCGCCCTCCCTACCATGCATAATTTTGTTAGTATAGCCCTTGTTTTCTTACCTAAAACACCCTAAATTACCTGAAATTTTGTATTGTGATGGCCCTCCCAACAATTTGCAAGAGGCAAAATCTTTGATTGGCCCCCCCTCAAATTTATTTTCTACCTCCGCCACTGGCTGCCATGGCTTTTGGGCAATTGAATGAAAAATGATGTTTGGGTGTGAATTCGCGGAGTTTTCAATTCCTTGGCTCACGAGTATCTGAAAATGTATAACATATTTGCGTATAGTATTTGTAGACATTTTTAACCTGGTTTTATATTTGCTATTTGTGGAGGGAAATGTGCTCGTGTGATGTTTGATCATGCTATATTCATACTTACAAAATGTTTTGATATGGGCAAATTGCTAGAATATAACCAATAAAAATATTGTATGATGTTTATGAAAATAAATGGAGCAGCCTATTGTCCAAGGGGTAGGCAGGGGAGCACCCACAATTTTCATTACGACATTATTCTTGGGGTATTAGATATTTTTTATTTTATCATTTTTCTTTATTTTCTTTGGTTTTACAACGTATTTAATCAAACCATTAAGTATTTTATCAAATGATATAAATTTTTAAAGTTAATAAAATTAAATATTATAAAAACTATTTGTAAATTTCAAAAAGATCGAGCTTTTAGTTTCTTTCGTATGCTTTAATCATCAATTGCCAGCAAAATCTCAAATCTTAATCGGGGAGACCTCCCTCCATTATCACTAGAACTCTTTACCCTTTTTTTAAAATTTTAAAAATCTTCACTAGAAATAATTTAAAAAAAATGAAAATATGAAATGGTCTAATGAAATTTAAGAGTGGTCTCCACTTATTTATAATAATTTTTTTTACTTGTTTCAAGATTTATATAATTAAATTATGGCTAACTTTTTTCCATCGATATGGTCTAAAATATAAGTTGAAGGTTCTCTATTACATCGAGAAACATTAACCATGTATTTTTGTTACTATGGCTAAACATAACTTTCACAATTACATAATTCAAGCAGTTAACACTTGAAAGACGTTAATGCTAATGTCGAACTCTAATTTCATGTGAAAATATCATGTTCTCTTAAATTATGGTTCGAGATATTTCATCGAAATGAGTCCACCAAAATGTAAGCTAGGACCTAAATGAATCTTTACCATAATCACATTCATCTACGAAGTAGTTTGACTTATATATACACTATAGTAATATCTACAAGTATTTTGATAGTGGTTCTAAATGTACCTAGCATAGCCGACATCCTACTCGAGCTTTCTACAATGGAGTTATGTAGCTTTGTTGAACCAATATTAATTATGTAGTGCATGCCATGTTCACTAGTTTTTCTCTAACGTGGCATTTGTTGCCATTGGAGCAATGTTGGTAATAGATATTCTTGTTCTTGAAAAGTAGGGGATCGTACGTTCATAGAGAAAATATGGGTTCATTTAAACTCTGTTTTTCATGAAGATTCAAAGGCATGTGTTAATATTCTTAATGATCTACCAGCACCAAGTCACCCATAGACGTATCACATGTCTTTACTTCTTATAGCGTACACCATGATATGAAAAGCTTAATAAAATAGACAGGACTAGAAAATTAAAATGACATTAGTTCGCATAGGGGCAACTCTTTTATGTGCTTTATATTAGTAATAACTATCACTTATGCCAAGTACATGCATGCAACTTTCATTTGTACACATGTGAAATTTAGTTGGAACTAAAACATCCACAAAAACATTTTATGGCTTTCTATTGTATAAGAGGACTAATAAGGTAAACGAAACTTTCTAATATTTCAGCCTATTGGGAGGGACATGCACCATCAACTATTATCTAGTAGTACACATTCACTTTGGTGCTAAAACTATATCAAAGAACAACTTCTCTTTTCCTATGATGGTGTGCTCCTTGTTCTTTATGATCATTCTAAAATAGAACCTACAATACAAGTCAAGCAGTACCACATGATATTTGTATGCACTTATATTTCCCATATATCTTAGGCTAGATACATGGTTATTTTTCAAATATAGTACTCCCTCTGATCCATAATAAGGATCACTGATTTAGTACAACTTTACACTAAATCAACGACACTTATTATGGACCGGAGGGAGTAGCATTTTTAAGTGAACTGAAAATATTCTTCAAATATAGACAATTTTACATTCTCAAAATATGTTTAGCAATATTTTTAAATTACTAAAATCAATAATATATTTTATGACAATATTTATGGGAGTAATTACTAGGCCTCAACCCTTAGACCGTGAGGAATAATCACACAAGATTAGAATAATAATCATAAACATCATATTATTAATTATTGAGAGATGAATAACAAATATTCTTACAATGCCGCCAAGGCGATGAAATTAATATTACAAGTAGGGGAAATGGTTGTGCAGATGGAGATGGTTATGATGATGGTGTCAGCGTGATGAGGATGATGGGGCGGTCACGGCGACTCACTTCTTGTCTTTCCTATATGGCATTACAGACGGCCTTACGTTTTCGAAGGCATTCTGATGCGAATTCCCTGTGGCTCCCTTTACGGAAGTCAGTCGACTTGACGATATGGTTAGGGTGACCTTATGCAGGGCGTTAACTTTGTCATTTCTTGTCTCCGTGACTCCTTTGACTTGGAAATATTCATATAGCTCATGATTTTTGCTTAATTTGTCCAGATATCATCACAAAAGCGTCCATATTTGCAAGGAAATAAATAGCAAAAGTGATTTGCAAATCTATGCAATAATTAGTGATTAGTGGCAGGTCTAGAGGAATAATCTCATCAAATATATGAGTGATATCTGGTTTAAACAAGGATAAAAAATGAGTGTATTTGTCACTCGTCAAGTAGTCATCACTTTTTTGTACTAGTCCTTTTTACTTACTCATTTCTTTATAACTAAATTTAAACTAGTTCTATTTTTCATCGGTTTGGTCTAAACTATACAATCTTAATGAGAACCTTGTCTATTATATCTAGAAACAATGATCAGGTCAAGACTCGTAAGATCTGACCCGGCCTTGTGAATTAAGTCGAAGCATGAAGAACAGTAATCTAACAAAAGACACGCATGTATCTCGTTGACAGTGAACAAATTCAATATCTAGTAAATTAACAAGAAACACCGACCACCAGTTGGATCATGTAGTACAACCAACCCCATGGATGAATAGAACACACTAATAAATAACAAAACCTTTCAACGGAACAGCCGAGGTCATCCTAATTACTAACCCCAACAAGAAGCTAACTCCTCAGCTCGTTACATGAGGCCGGGGCGAGAGTGGAAGGGGAAATGGGGCGTCGTCAGGACAGCCCGGTCAAGGTTGCTGCTCTTCTTCTTCTCCTTCCCCTCTCCCTTCTTGGAAGCTTGATTCTTCCCCTGCTCTGGCTGCTTCTTCTTCGCGCTACCGTCCCCAGAACTATTAGCAGATGACGACGAGGAAGAGGAGGAAGATGAGGAGGCGTTCTTGGGGAGCACCTGGACATCGGAAGGCCCGCAGCAGAATCCCATGGCTGCAGCTCGCTAGCTTGCTACTACTGCACTTTTCTATCAGCCCTCTCTGAATCTCGAGCTAATGAAAAACTCGGCTGCTCTTTGCCACTGATCTGTGCGTGTGCGTGTGCGTGTGTTCTGTTGGAAAAGCAGAGGTGCCCCTGGCGGCCTTCTTATAGGTCTCCAAACTTCGAGCGGAAGGTTGCCACTCAAAACCCCTCTCCGTCTCTCCATTTCTTGTTTACTCTTATCATTGCGTTAGTATTAGTATTTTTATTTCTCTTCCAACAAGTCCAAGCACGTGGGTCACCCACCCTGCACTTGCGCCCGTGGCAACAGATAACGATCTCGCATTATTCCAATGTATCGTTGACTGGTGACTGGTCAAAGGAGCCGATCGAGCTTCCTTGGCAGGCAAGCTTCTCAGCTCGTTCTCCCATCCGTTTGTTGTCTCTATTTCCAAAGTACGTAAAATAGTAAATGATTTGCTCGTGTAGACTAGGCCATCTCGCGTGGGGGATGGAAACCGGGTGGAAGCCCTCTGGTTTTACCTCACCCTTCTTTACAAAAAAACTTTTGTTGAACGCCAATTGATTATTTGAGGAGAACACACCCCAGTGCCGTAGTCGAATCTACGCACCGCCGGATGCACCCATGGCGTCGGATGGAAAGTGATGTTTGGTGATGTGTGTGGATTTACCGCGTTTTTAACACTTTTTTTGGTCCACGCACTACCTATAAAATGTACTATAATTACACACGAGCTTAATACTTATCATGCGTTGCTTTGGGATAATAAATAATTACTACATGTCGACATTTTTAACATGGTTAAGCATGTCAATATATACAACACAGTTCATTATTCAACCATAAAAAATTCTATGTATGAATGCTAACATGAAGTAGTACATTATATATTTACTTCATCTCTACACTTCCATCAAGTATGTCATTGTTCCAAACTTATCACGCTTTAAATATACCAAGTTAATCTTGGTATGCAAACATCTATATATAGACATGTCAAGTCCCACAAGTATGTCATTGTTCCGAATTTTTCAACTATCACACACGGTTTGAAAGGAAAATGTAATTGAGTGCAACATTCCTATGGCTCGGGGTAAAGAATTTTCTCAAAATTTCATCTTTGAGACTGTTTCTATGTCTATGATGCCACAAATTTCAAAATGGGTGGTGAAAACATCATTTATATTCCGTACGACAAGAAGTGAGTAATATGTTGATGAGGGAAAATAAAACTTCTCATTATTTAGTTGACGACTATTATACAAAGGATAAACCAAACGAAAATTCAAGGATGCAAAAACCAATTAATTAAAAAGGAAAAGAATGATTAACATGAATAAACGATCGTCAACTTAAACCCTTCCTTTAACACCATCCCGACAACATAATGGTCCTCCAAAGCAATATTTCCTAACAAAACTCCATGCACTATATTTGTTGTTTCATGCAACAATAAAAGTTATTCCCGAACACATAAATACGTCGCCCTCGCATTTGCGAGGGCCACTATGCTAGTTTTATTGAATAGTGAGAAAACATTTCAGCAATTTTAAAAAAGGAATCATTTCTGAATGTTTTTTCTCATCACGAAATTTCCATAAATTCTCAAATGTTGATCGATGAGGCATCTCCATTTATGTAGGAGTGGTCACCACTTATTTATAATAAACCATTTTACTTATTTCAAGCTCTTTATCGGTACATTGTGACTAGTTTTTTTCTTTTTCATCGATATGGTCTAAAGTATACATTCTTAGGTAGAACATTCTCTATTATATACAAAACATTAACCATGTAATTGTGTTACTAAGAGTAAAAATTGAAATTCAAAATTACAGAATTCAAACCACAAATATTGAAAATATGTCAATGGTATATAGAGCTCCATTTTCTGGTGAAAATAGCGTATTATTTTAAACTTTAAGTAGTTCGAGACATCTCGTTGAAATGAGATCTACCAAAACATAAGTTAGGAATAAAATGATTTATAGAATAATCAGTTTCATACGAAGTAATTTGTCTCATATAAACTATAGTGGTTTTGCAAAATTGAGTATCTACAAGTTTTTTGGTAGATGTTTTAAATATGTCGAGTCTAAGGAATATCCATTAGAGTTTTCTACAACTGGATTATGTAGCTTATCAGAACCAATAGTAATTATGTTGTGTATCCGGTGTGAACTAGTGTTTTTCTCTAGTGGCATTCGTTGCGATGGTGCCTATTATTCTCAAAACAATTTGCTCGTGTAGACTTAGGCTATCTCGTGTGGGATGGAAACCGGGTGGAAGCCCTCTGGTTTTACCTCACCCTTCCTTACAAAGAAACTTTTATTGAACGCCAATTGATTATTTGAGGAGAACACATCCAGTGCCGTAGTCGAATCTACGCACCGGGTGCACCCATGGTGCTTAGCCATTGGATGAAAAGTGATCTTTCGTGATGTGTGGATTTACCGTGTTTTTAACACTTTGGTCCATGCACTACCCATAAAATATACTATAAATTACACACGAGCTTAATACTCATCATGCGTTGCTTTGGGATAATAAATAATTTCTACATGTCGACATTTTTAACTTGGTTTGCAATTTTGTGGTTTGGGATAACAAACCACTTTTTTCCCTACTATCTTTCTCCAGATGGCAAGAGTTCAACAAAAATGTAACACATGCAACATTCTGTACATACAAGTATAACATGATGTGCGCCGGTCAGGGGAGTGCTCGGATCAGCCGCCTCCCCGCCGTCATATTTCACCAAAAGATGAAATCTGGCCGCCATCCATTGCAGCATGCCCCTCAACCCAACCAATTTTTTGTGTACTATTGTGACAGTGTCGTGACATTTTGTCCCGCGGTACGTCAAAATCGTACAAAAACATCACAATATTTTGAAAGCACTAATGCAACAAAAAGAAAGGTAGCAAATCCCGCTGGTCGCTGCAAAACTCCGACAAAAAAAATTCACGATGGGTGTGCAACATGGGAGACTAACTTTTGCAATAGACATCTAGAATCTTGACAATTTCTTGCTCGTGTGTTTGCAATAAAATGCAAACGAGTTCGCAACATATCAAAAACACCCAAGCAAAATCGACAAATCAACGAAAGCAAGCCTTGTGTTGGAGCACCAGCGTCATCGGATTGGGCACGGAGTTGCGATTCCAGTTCACCCGGAGCCAAATTTAGTTAGCCCAAACCCATACCCTCTATCCACTATCTTTCTTGGGCTCGACAAGGTGGAGAAGCGTCAGTGTGGTGTGTGAGCTCCCATCTATGAAGGTGGAAGAGAACAATAAGCGGAGGAGGCGAGCTAGATGGTTAGTGTTAATGGACTAGAAACAAGCTCCAAAATGTTGGGGCAATAGCATGGAACATGGAAGAAGAGATGGGAACATACCCTATAGGGGAGAGTACCTAGACGATCGAGTCGCTCACTAGGCCGATCAGTGAGATCATTTAAAAAAATATATTAACATACTAGAAAATTATAAAAATGTAACAAAGAAAATATTTTAGGATATTGATTAAAATTAAAGATATTAACTACCTGATGGTACACATGTGCGAATGATAGGTAAGGACTTTGTTGGGGTGTTATAACTTTTTGGTTTTATTTGTTTATATTTAGGTTTGTTTTGATTCTTTCAATTTTTATTGAATAGTGAGCAAACATTTCAGAATTTTTTAAAAAGGAATCATTTCTGAATGCCTTTTCTCATCACAAAATTTCCATGAATTCTCAAATGTTGATCGAGTAGGCGTCTCCATTTATGTACGAGTCGTCGTCACTTATTTATAATAAACCATTTTACTTATTTCAAGCTCTTTAGCGGTACATTGTGACTAGTTTTTTATTTTTCATTGATATGGTCTAAAGTATACATTCTTAGGTAGAACATTCTCTATTATATACAAAACATTAACCATGTAATTATGTTATTAAGAGTAAAAATTTAAATTCAAAATTATAGAATTCAAATCACAAACATTGAAAATATGTCAATGGTATATAGAGCTCCATTTTCTGGTGAAAATAGTGTATTATTTTAAAATTTAAGTAGCTCGAGACATCTCGTTGAAATGAGCTCCACCAAAACATAAACCAGGACTAAAATGATTTATAGAATAATCAATTTCTTACGAAGTAGTTTGTCTTATATAAACTATAGTGGCTGTGCAAAATTGAGTATCTAAAAGTTTTTGGTGATGTTTTAAATATGCCGAGTCTAAGGAATATCCATTTGAGCTTTCTACAACTGGATTATGTAGCTTATTAGAACCAATAGTAATTATGTTGTGTATGCGGTGTGAACTAGTGTTTTTCTCTAGTGGCATTCGTTGCGATGGTGCATATTATTCTCGAAAAAAGAATCCAGAAGAGAGAAAGGGTTTCCTTCCAACTTTTTCCCTCGAGATGGGGTTTCCTTCTGGGTTTTTTTAAGAATCAGTAGATTACATTCTCATACAATCGTGTTTTACGTCGGATTCATTTGCGATGCTGTTTTGGTAGGTTAGCTTTCATAGTTGGTCCTAAATCACATCTCTTCGGTTTTCCAACCGAAATCCAAGCTGCACACATCTAATGTTTGGTTTCACCTGTGAATTATGCTAACGAACACATTAACAGATCCATTTGTTAGGTTTGACCATGGTCTGTTGTGGTCAGGTGGATATATATCAGGAGCCATTGACTTGGTTGGGTGCGTTATTGAGCCTGCCTAAGTAAATTGCTTTCGTTTTGACTTTGCTTTAATTTGTTCGATTATAGATGCAACATTCCCTTTTGCTTTACAAGATCAGGTCAAAAGTATTAGGTGTGGTGTCCTCGTCTTCCCTGTTGTTGAAGAAAAAGACGAGGTCAAGGCTTTAAGCTTTGGTTGATCATGTCGAGCCAGGCAAATAGTAACTGAACAAATCGAAAAGCAGGGGAACTGATATTGTCCCGATGGCAAGGAGCATCATCTCCATTAAATTAACAAGAACCACCCGTAATTTGTTTCATCCAATATACCAATACAGCCATACCAATGAATGAATGAATAGAACACTATAAATCTCAGAGACTGCGAAAGTATAACTGAAAACCTATGGTAAATTCCTAACTCGGCTGGGAGCCGGGTGGGGAATCGTACGTTACAAGATCATATCTTCTGCTCTTCTCGATCGGTTTGCTACATGAGGCCGGGGCGAGAATGGAAGGGGAAGTGGGGCGTCGTCAGCGCAGCCCGGTCAAGATTGCTGCTCTTCTTCTTCTCCTTTGCCGCTTCCTTCTTTACCTCCGGCTGCTTCTTCTTCTTCTTGCCAGCGTCCCCAGAATTGTTAACAGACAACGACAGCGACGGCGACGACGACAAGGAGGTGTTCTTGGGGAGCACCTTCACATCGGAAGGCCCACAGCAGAACACCATGTGGCTGCTACTTCACTCTTTTCCTTCCTTTCTTCCTTTCGTTCTCGGCTCTCTCCTTTTGAAAAACCTGAGGTGTTCTATGTGTGTTTTCACTTTTGAAAAGCATGGGTTCATGGCGAGCATTTTATAGGTCTGGAGAGCAGGCTCAAAACTTGCATCGGAAGGTAGCTACTCTGCTTCGCTTTATTCGAGCACGTGGTCTGATTGCCACCTGCACCAGGTTCAACGATAACGATCTCTGTTTCTATCGGCAGTTCATGTGGGGGCATCGTCACCTGTGGCCCATCTAGCACTTGGCGTGGTCATCTGGCCTGTTGAATATTTCTTTGCCTCGCTGATGATACTGGCTGTCACTATACCGTTGACCGGTGACTAGGCGCAGAGCTGAAGCTGATTTCGCAGGCAAGCTTCTCGGTTCTTTTCTGTGTTTTCTCTTTTCTAGGGAAAACGACCTGTCAAATGGATTGGAACAAGGACCATTTCTTTCTTTTCTATTTTCTAAGTCTCGTTGGATTCAAATTGGGTTAAAGCCTTCTGATTTTGACATGTTTCTTTTCTCTCCTTTTTCTTATAGATAAATGTATGGTCGAGTCAAATTTCTTCGTCAAGAGCGCACAGCAGCCTTATTTGTGGTGTGGATTCTCCATATCCATGCCGAATCTGTCTATTTTTTTGGTCTTGCGGTGTCTTTGATTTCAGTTGGTTTTATTTGTTTTTCTTATGTATTGTGGATTCTTCAGGTTGTCAGTTATTTGCGAGTTAATATTTATGATATCATAAAAAAAGAAATCCCCAAACAAAATTGTTTGTAAATCTCATTGAGTGAACATTGCACCGGTGCAATATTCGGCATTGCACTTTCTAAAAAAACGGCATAGCGTTACATACATTGTCGACTGCATGAGTCACAGAGCTTTCCACGTTCCTATAGGTAGATAGGGTCATAAGTCAAAACTGCATTCACAAAAGAAATATTTTCATATTAAAAGATGTTATGCAAGATCATGTCGCCAAAAGTAGATTTAATGCAAGATCATGTCGACAACATTTGCCGTGTTTAGTTGGTCACGTGTTTGGATATGACTCAGTGACTTAAAATGGGAAAAAGTTTGGCTTTGGAAATCCATCTATGATTTAGAATAACCAAATAATCAAGAAAGTTTCGTCTTTCACCGATATATGTTGTTCACCACCTATTTATACTAATCGTTTTTACTTACTTCAAGTTCACTAACATTAGTTTTGACCAGTTTTTTCATCAACGTGGTTTAAAGTATAAGATCTAAATTATTACTTTACTATTATATTTCAAAGCATCCACATCATAATCTTGTTAGTAGTACTATAACTCAGATTTCAGTTAAAAATCCGAAGAACTAACACTTCAAATAGTACAATGCTAGTCGGCCTCTATTTCCCAGGGAAATTGTAATATTTTAAATGTTAGTACGAGATATTCCATTGAAATGAGTTCTATCAAAATATAAGAAAATCCTAGAATGATCTTACAAGAAAATCATACTCACCAACAAAGTGCATGTTCTGCCAATTGTAGTATCTATAATCATATTTTATATAGGTTCTAAGTGCACTAGGTCAAACAAGTATCCTATTAGAGCTTTCTACAATAAGCTTATGCATCTTAGTTTAACAAATACTAGTAGTGTCAAGTGTTTTCTCCAATTGCACTTGTTCCCGCTGAAGAAATGATGGCTAGAGGGAATCATATTAACAAAAAATAAGGTGAGTATGTCTAGAAATAAGATGGGGTTCCCCTTAAAATTTAGGTTCTCTCATGGTGAGTCTTGATCATGTGTTAACATGCTTGATGGTCCATGGATCTATTTGTAATTTTTATTAGTTTTAGGCCTCTTTGTACTTATGTTGATGATTATTAATAGATCGGTGAAATTCGAGTCTTGATCATGTGTTAACATGCTTGATGGTCCATGGATCTATTTGTAATTTTTATTAGTTTTAGGCCTCTTTGTACTTATGTTGATGATTATTAATATATCGGTGAAATTTCGCAAAAAAAAAGTTAGCCCCTGTGCATCAATGATTGATGACTAGTATTGTATAATTCACATGTACAAGGATTTCGGAGCTCCCCTGGTTCTCTAAAACAAAGAAATAGTACCAAGCTAGGGAAACAAACATTTTGCTGCCTGTAATGAACATGATCTATGGTGGACTAACAACAAGAAACACCTCGAATTTGCCAACAACCCCATGAACACGATGAAACAAAAATGAATGAATAGTACATACGACGACTCACACTACAATTCTTGAGACTGCAACGGAACAACCGAAGCAACCCTTGATTCCGATGTGTTGTTCCTCGTTACATGAGGCCAGGGCGAGAATGGAAGGGAAAGTGTGGCGTCGTCAGCGCAACCTGGTCAAGATTATTGCTCCTCTTCTTCTTCTCCTTCAGCTCCTGGCTCTTGACACCTTGTTGCTTCCCATCGCATCTGATTCGCCTTTTTGCTTTCGCTGCCATAACCGTTACTAGATAAAGACGGCGAGGAGGAGGAGGAGAAGGTGAAGGTGTTCTTGGGAAGCACCTTAACGTCGGAAGGCCCGCAGCAGAATCCCATGGCTGCTCAGCTAGATTACCTGTGCACTATTCTTCTTCCTTTCTCACCACTCGCTTCTTGACTTATGAAAATGGGATCTATATTGTGTACTTTCTGGAAAGGCATGGAGTTTCATTCCTAAATTGGAGTTCCCGTGACCATTTTATAGGGGAGAGTTCCAAACATCCAAAGAAGAGGAAGGTAGCTCTCGATCCTTGTTAGATGTATATATCTCAGATATTGTATTTACCCCATATGTTAGGGGCTTCTGCATATTTGCCCTGCACTGTACTATATATTGTGGCCTTTGGACCCCGTGAGGAATACAAGTTGCATATTCACGACATGGTATCGAGCTACGTTAGTCTCCTCCTACCGCAACTTCGTTGCTAGAAGTTGGAGATATGCCCAAGAGGCAATAATAAAGTGGTTATTATCATATCTTCACACTTATGATAAATGTTTACATACCATGCTATAATTGTATTAACCGAAACATTAATACTTGTGTGATTTGTAAACTAAAATGAGAGTCCCTAGTAAAGCCTCTTGTTAAACTAGCTTGTTGGTTAATATATGATCATGGTTTCTGATCATGAACATAGAGATGTTATTAACAACAGGATCATATCATTAGGAGAATGATGTGATGGACATACTCCTATAGATAAGCGTATAAAAGATCAAGTCATTTCAATAGTTCAATTGCTATATGCTTTCCGATACATAGTAACTGATTCCTTCGACCATGAGATCATGCATATCACCTTTACCGATGGATGCTTTGATGACATCAAACACCACACCGTGAATCGGGTGGCTATAAATGTGGCATTGAGTGTTCAGAAAGTATTGGTTGAAACACATGGATCAAGAGTGGGATTTGTCCATCCATATGACGGATAGATATACTCTGGGCCCTCTCGGTGGAATGTCATCCAATTAGCTTGCAAGCATGTGACTGGCTCACAAGGGATCACATATCACGGGAACGAGAAAAGAGTACTTATCGGTAAAGAGGTTGAACTAGGTATGCAGAGATACCGACGATCATAACCTCGGATAAGTAAACTATCGTGAGACAAAGAGAAATTAGTATCATATGTAAGTGGTTCATTCGATCGCAAAGTAATCATAGAAATATGTGGGAGCCATATGAATTTCCAGATTCCTCTATTGGTTATTGTTCAGAGAAGTGTCTCGATCATGTCCGCATAATTCACGAACCGTAGGGAGACACACTTAAGGATTCGACGTTGTTTGAGTAGTTATGGTATTATGAGAAAGAGACTGAATGTTGTTCGGAGTCTCGGATGGGATCCGGGATATCACGAGGTGATCCGGAATGGTCCGGAGAATAAGATTCATATAAGGAAAGTCCTGCTTTGAGTTCGGGAATGATTAGGTGTTTTCATCGAATGTTCTAGAAGGTTCCGGAATGTCCGCACTTCGGGGAGGTACATGAATGTGTCATTACATATTGGAATGATTGCATCATGTACTAAGTGTTCTCGCTGTTCCAAATAAAGGATTAAATTGAATCCTAAAACTGAAAAGTCAAATGGCCAGTTTGAAAGTCTGTTATCGCCATATTTTGGCCTAAGATGGAGATGGGCCGTGATCAAGATGGGCTTAGAAGATGCATATATTCAAGGTGTTGTTGGATCGGCCTAATGCGTAGATTTGGGCTGAATTGCCCGTGTATCTTGTATCATAGTAGGATTCGTGTTTGTTTAGGTTCCGTTTATGTTTGGGTAAAGATAGAGTTGTAGAGTTATTCCAAAAGTAGAGAGTCTCCGGACTATAAATATGTACCTAGGGTTATTGAGAAAAGGAGGACAATCACGTTCACAACAAACACAATCTCGGCGCATCGCCACCCCTTGTTCTAGGGTTTTCTGTAGTATATGCGCCTAGATCACATCTTGCGATCTAGGCAAGATTTACTTATCGTTATCCGGTTACTCGTACTAAGCCTTGTTGATGGCGAGTAACACCTTTACCACAGATTTGTTAGATCTAGCATCGATACTTTTACTATGATTGCTTATTTATGCTACCTCTAGCTATCTACGCCTTTGCACCTTCTCCGTGGTGTGTAAAGGTGGCATCTTGCTTGATTTCCGCTAAGTCGATTTGATCTCGTTATAGTTGTGCCTTGTTCATCAAGGTTTAGTTTAATATCTACGTGGTTAGGCCTCACAAACGGGTTGAACGATCCGCAATACGTAAGGTATGGTTTATTGATCTTAGAGGGATGTTCCGGAATTGACGTTATGTTGGTTTTAGGCCTTCTAGGATCGGTTTTCTACTATCTTCGATCTATTAGGCTCAACTACGCGGGACGTTCCGTTGCGTGGTGAAAACGTTAAACTATCGTAGATCGATTTAACTTGTAGTAATTAAGCAAAACCCCATGTTATCATAGATCCAATGCGAGCCATGGGACAATCGGCTCAAGCCGATTTAGGGAAACCGGAGCCGATCACGGCTCGAATTTTACGATACTTGTTTACCGTGCAGAAACCAATCGAACAATCCATCACCTTCCCGACCAGGTATAGGTCGTGGCACGCCGAACCAAGACAGGATGCGTGTTTGCGGAAGATTTGCGGGCCGTCGATCGAGGGACCAGGCCCACCGCCCGGAGCCTCCCTCTCGTGTTGCTCGTCACCGCCCGCGGTGAGTTTTGACAGCAACACATTTCGCACGCCGGTGGGACCTTCAACAACGCTACATCAATGTCCGACGCGCGATGGAGAACAGGCGTCACGCGACGAACTTCGCCGAGCACAAAGCGGTATGACGAGATCGAGAGCTCTTCGAGGCCGACCTCATCGGCTCTTTCGAGAGGACCCGCACGCTGTGGCATCGTGGAAAGGATTCTCCCGAGGGTGCTCTCGATGAAGTGGATCTGCTCTGTTCCGAGGAGCGCGCTGTGGCTCTACGACGAGGTCAACTACATGGTGGCTCATTCTCTACACCGCCACTCGAGAGCCCAGTGAACGCTTTCGAGCGGTCGCGTTCGCGTGGTCCAGAAATCATGAAACATCAAGATTCTCCGTCGGGCCCACTTTAGGAACCCACCAAGGAGAAAGACCGCTCCACACCAGTGCAATCGCCATTCACATCATGGCTCCAGAGCCGCCAGGATCAGCGCATACATTGTCTACAAGGCCGAGGCGATCTGTGTGATTGCCAATTCCTGCTCGAGCCACCCAAGGAGATCCCGCATGGGTACATATGTGCCTACGTGCGGATCGCAACAACTTGGCGCGCACCAGATCGCAATCATAGGAGTGTCCGCAGCGGGGTTCCTACCGCAGATCTTGAGGAGCGGCGTCGAGCGATATTCCGGATGGACGACAAACAAAGCGTAGCCAAGTATGCCACGGAACAAGCCATGAGAGTCTAGCCCCGCAGCTCAAAGTGGACCAAATCACTTCCATCTTGAGAGATCGGGCTTCGTCGAAAAGGCGCACAATCGGCTACTCAAAGCCGTACTCAACGAAGTTTGACCTGATTCCACTACCACCCAAATATAAGCTCCCCGAGTTCTCAAGATTCAGCGGATCGAGGGTCAAGCTCGATCGAGCACATAAGCCGATACCGCAGCTAGGCATGATTTCGCATCGGATCAAATGCGCGAGATTTTTTGCACAATCTCTAACAGACCAGCCTTTGGGTGGTACACCGCCGCCACGATTCAATCCGCACTGGAAGCAACTAGAAGAACAGCCCACATCCAATACCATTCGAGGCCACCGAGGTGGCATTGCACCTGGCGCAAGTACGCGAAGGGAGAAATCAGAGTAATACATCCAGGCTTCAGACCATCAAGAACAGATGTTACTCGGCTCGTTAATCGAGAAGGAAGCAATCGAGCCGGCAATATCAGCCTCTCAAGACCCATCAAGGACGTGGCATTCCGGTAGAATACAACTCATTGGCGCACATGGCTCGAAACGACGATGTATGAGCAGCGCCACGAAGTTGTACCAAGACAAATTCAGACGTCCGATAAGCCCGGTCGATGCGTAAGAGGAAGATCCTACGCAGACCGTGGAGGTGGCCGTGGAATGGGCTCGGGGGCAGATCCGTGACCTGTAAATGGGTGAAACAGCAAGGGCCTGCGAGAGGGTTCGACTGATGTGAGCAAAGCGAGCAGATATTCGATCATCTTTGAAGGAGAAGTACCGAGGTTGCCCAAGGCCACAAAATCGACGGCCTGTGAGATGAACGGAGACCATACCGCAAGTGGCATCATTCGTTCACCCACCCCACCAACGAGTGCAAGGAGCTTCGCCGCCAAATCCAGATGGCTATAGAGCAAGGCCGTCGATCCTCGCCGATTCGCCATGAAAGTGGACACGAACCCGCTCCGGTGTCAACATGATAGAGCTGCGCCCGCGAGACGTCAACTGGATTTTCGCTCGGTGTCAACATGGCTGGTCCGCACCACCATGACACGTATAAGGAAGGAGGCGATCACTCTCGGGGCAAAGAAAGAGAGAGGCCGGTCCACGATCGCCCGGCCACGATGACAGAGATACTTATCGAGGAACAGTGAGGAGGGTGCGGTATCGAAGCCACATTCCACGCATCTCCTTAATAAGTATGAGCGCCAAGATGATCAACGCCAAGACAATGGAGGCAATGAAGGACATGGGCACCTCGCCAGAGACCACCCAAAGAGAAGGAAGGCGCAGACAAACATTGGGATTGCCCTTTTTCAAGCATTGCTGGACGTGGAATGAGCCGATTGCCCACCGACAACCCGCCGTGTGGACAACAAAGAAGGGCACGAGGCCGATGTCGTGTTCGAACGCCTAGGACCTCTCCAACCTCGAGCCGCCCTAAAGAGTCCGCTGACGAAGGGCCTTGAGAGGCCTGTGGATGACAAAGAAGAAGATAGGTTTCACCGCCAAGGTGGTGCCCGATGGACTCGACACACCCGTAAGCGAGTGCAACGCCGCGTAACTTAGAAGAGGTCAAGCGCAGATCTCCACGCTAAAGAAAGCACGGCCTGATCCGCCGTCAAAGTAAGGCAGACTACGGAGACGGAGGGCCGCGCAACAAGGAAAGAGTGGCGACCCAAGCCAATAAAAGCCGATGCACAGGCATCGGCTGGTACAAACATGGTGTTTGTGCTCCCGTCAGAATTCTGCGCGCCAAGGACCGATGAGTTACTCGTGGCACAACTTGATCGCCCACCACGGTTATCTTTGAGAAGCCACGTGAGAAGGGTTACAAACATCCGAAAGCTCAGACCGCGGGCTACATCAATGGACAACCCGTGCCAAGATGTTGGTGGACACCGAGCGGCAATATCATGCCATACTCCATGCTACGACGTTTGGGACGCTCATCGCGGACTGATCAAAACCAACGCCACGTTAAGCGACTTCAACGGGGTCTTCTAAACGCATGCTCAACGTGGATCCGATCGTGGTGAAGACCGCATTCCAGCCATTTTTCGTCGTGAACAACAAAAGTACCTACGCCGCCTTGCTAGGAAGGGATTGGATCCACGCTAATCGCTGCATTCCATCCATGATGCACCAAGGTTACAAATGGGACGGGATGAAGTGGAGGTCGCCCATGCAGACGATTCTATCGAGTTTCCACCGCTGGCATGAACATCCGGGAAGCGGAAGACCAAGAGCCGATCTCGAATCAATCTAGACGGCTGCGATCGATTGAAGCTACAAAAAGCGGGTGAGGCTGGTCTTATCCATCGCCTTACAGAGTAGAAAAGCCCACGATCATCCGTGGTACGGCCGATCCTCGCGATCGCCACAAAAATAAAAAGCAGCGATCATACACAGCAAGTTCATAGTCGAAAGAGCAGTGATACCGCCACGTAAAATAATAAGGTGTAAACCGCCCTTGGCATACGCAAGAAGGGGCCGATTCTGCAATCGGCCCAAATTAATTTTGTTGTCCTCACCCATCGCTTGCCCCGTGTTTAGCGCCGATTTGACGGGTGACGGAAAGCTAGGGTATGGGTTTACATCACCGATGAGCTAGAAGAGATCGACATTGGTCCCGGGATAAGCCACGACCAACATTTATCGCCAAAGTTAGAGCCAAGTCTCGGGAACCGATGATAGCCCTGTTGAAACAATATCCGCATCGCCGCATGGGACTACAAGAAATGCAGGTTGGACAGAGCATCATCGAGCATCGGCTCCGCTCAAAAAGGATTTCGCCATTTCAACAATGAGCACGACAAATGAAGGCGAAATTTTGGAAGAAGTCAAGAAAGAGGTCGAGAAAATCTTGTGGCCAAGTTGATCGACCATGCGGTATCTTGAATGGATTTCTAGCATCGTGCCAGAGAGAAGAAGGGGCCAATGGCGTGTTGCTATAGATTTTCGAGATCTCAACAGAGCTACCCCAAAGGATGAATATCCGATGCCGGTGGCGTAAACATTGATCAATGCAAAGAATGGTCATAAAATTTTGAGCTTCATGGACGGCAATGCCGGTACAACCAGATCTTCATGGCTCCGAAGACATACACAAGATCGCATTCGTAGTCCTGTGGTCCGTGGGGTTGTTTGAATATGTAGTCATGACGCTTTGACCGAAAAATGCCGTATAACGTATCAAAGGGCCATGAATTATATCTTCCATGATCCGATCGGCAAACGGTGGAAATCTACATCGATGACGTGGTGGTCAAGTGCTTGGCGCAAGGGCACTTGGGCGATTCGCAACGCGTCTGGACCGAACAAGAAAGTTTGGCCGAGGATGAATCCAAAGAAGTGTGCCTTCGGAGGACGCCGGTCAGTTCTTAGGTTTTTGGTCCATGAACGCGAATTGAGATCGGCCTAAAAGTCGAGGAGGCGAAACAATGAAGCCACCCACCACAAAGAAAGAGCTGATCTCTCATCGGCAAGATCAACTTCCGACGATTCATCTCTAACACGTCGGGAAGAATAGAGCCGTTCATGGGGCTCGAAAGTTAAAGTCGACGAGGAGTTCTGGGGCGTAACAACAACGGCCTTCGACGAGATCAAAGAATATCGACAAAGCCGCCAGTGTTAGTTCCACCCCAGCATAAAACCGTTCTATATTTACTTGTCATGTGACACACGCCCATCGCCTCGTGGTGGTACAAGTGCATGATGGACTAGAGCGAGTCGTATTCTACATAAGCGTAGGATGCCGGATGCGAGACGCGGTATCCAGATATCGACAAGTTGTGCCTCGCTTGTTTGTTTTTACATGCACCAAGCTACGCCACATTTTGCTATCGCAGAGGTCATCATCATATGCAAGTCGGACGTCATCAAGCACATGCTATCGGCTCCTATGTTAAAAGGCCGATTAGGCAAATGGATGTTTGCATTATCAAATTTGACATCCGGTATCACCTGCGAAAGCTAAGGGACAAAGGCTAATCTTATTGCCGAGGATCAACACTAACATAGCAAAGACCTGTCCATAAAAGCATGGGCTATGTTTTTCGACGGATCAGTTTGTGACGATGGTCATGCATCGGCATTTCTCGTGTCGCCTGGGGCAACATTTTCCTTCTCCATCGATTGTCTACCTCTCCCACTAACAATGTAGCCGAGTACGAGGCAATACGCAAGGATGGAGTTACTCCTCGGCCGGAGCGGAAGCGGGAAATTTTGGAGACTCCAAGTTGGTGATTTCAGCTCACGGAGGACTACAAGTCGGGAGCGAGTCCTCTTCCCATTATGGCTGTGACCCGCGATGATGACAATTCCAGACATCAACTTCACTTGGATCCCACGCGGCGCAGAATACCGAGGCGAACGATCTTGCGCAGAGATAGCTTCAGGATACAAGGATATGGTAGAAGGAGCCGATGTCCGTACAGCCTTAGAAGCAGACGATCGAGAGCCGATATCTTCAATTACTTGAAAGATTCGCTCGGGGGCACCTAAACGGATAAGGTACAAAGCCATGAAGTACGTGCTTATTGGGGATGACATGTTTTACAGGACTGGAAGGGCTATTGCTCAAGTTCGGGACAGCCGAGGCCAATCAGCTCCTACACGAGGTACACGAAGGAGCCTGTGGAACTCACCAATCGGCTCATAAGATGAAATGGTTGATCAGGCGATCAGGGTTTTATTGGCCCACTATGCTTGAGGACTGTTTCAACTATTACAAAGGGTGTCAAGCATGTCAGAAATTTGGAAAAATCCAGATGGTACCCGCGTCAGCAATGAACCCCATCATCAAGCCTTGGCCATTCCGAGGATGGGGCATGGACATGATCGGCAATATCAATCCTCCGTCAAGCAAGGGCCACATGTGGATCTTGGCCATCACAGATTATTTTACCAAGTGGGTGGAAGCCGTCCCTATGAAGTCAGTAAGTTCAAAAGATGTCATCAATTTCGTGAAAGAGCACGTCATTCATAGGTTTGGGATTCCCCAGACTATCACAACCGATGGAGGTTCGGTTTTTGTTTCTCACGAGTTCAGAAAGTTCTGTGAAGACACAGGGATTAAACTGATACGGTCATCTCCGCACTACGCTCAAGCAAATGGGCAAGCTGAGGCGTCCAACCAGAGTCTTATCAAGCTGATCAAGAGGAAAATCGATGAACACCCAAGGCATTGGCATGAGGTTTTATCAGAGGCTTTATGGGCTTATCGCATGTCGTGCCATGGGGCGATAAAACCTCTCCGTACTATCCGTCTATGGGCAGAAGCCGTGTGCCTTGGGAAATTACTACTGGATCGAGACGTGTTACTTTTCGTAATGAGCTAACGATCAAGAATATGCAACTTTGATGAGTGACATGTGAAGATGGACTGAGCTTAGGCTGTGGTCGCTGAGAAAATAAAAGAGAACAAGGCTAAAGTAGCTCGTGCCTACAACAAGAAGGTGAAGCCAAAGGAGTTCCACGTTGGAGATTTGGTGTGGGAAGTCGTGTTGCCCTTGGGTACTAAGGACGCAGATATGGTAAATGGTCTCCAAATTGGCACGGACCGCATAAGGTCGACCAAGTTTTAAGAGGAACGTACATGCTTGAGCAGTTGGATGGTGAAAATTTCGATGGCGGTCAATGGCCAACATCTCAAGAGGTATTTTCAAGCATGTGGGATATGGGACAAAAAACTTGAGGGGCCGATACGAGAGATCGCTAAGTCGATTGGCAGTAAATATGGGGACGTTGAAAATCGGCCGAATAAAAAAAAACAACAAGCTACTAAGGAAATGCCTTGAGGGCGGAGAGCGCCAAGACGAACTCGTTATTTCAACCGTCATCATCATCCTTGCTGGTCGATAGTTGTTCGTTCAGGGCACATTTTTCGATGGGCAATGGAGGTTTGGGTCGCCTATTTTGAAAAAGGGTCGCAGGTTACCGCTTGCATCCAAGAAGTGGCTGTGATTCAATCAAGGTTGACCTCACAAACATTTTTAGAAGGAGCCGATGGGTGGTCATCGGCTTTGTGCAATTTAGCCTGTTTGACTATATGCATGCAACATGATGGAAGTCGATACAGTGTCATCGGCTTATGGAACATCGACCTGTTTCGGTTATCGGCAAAATTAAAGCAAAAGGAAGCAATATTTGGGAAACAGAGTTTCATTCATTCGAAAGGTCATTGCTTACAAGATTCAATTACAAAAGGGCCGCTAATGCTACGCCATTACTACTAAATCCTAATCGGCCGAGGTAAATGCCGCCGCCGCCGCCGCCTTCCTCGCTTCTTCGGCGCTACCGGCGTCTTTTCGCCATCTTGAGGAAGCCGGTGAGGATTCCTCGTCGCCTTCATCATCGCCGTCGTCTTCGACCCGACGGAAGTACCTCACCGGGTACTCCTCGGAGGAGGTGTCCTCCTCCTCCTCTTCTTCTTCCTCTTCTTCGGAGGAATCGACGCCATCCCGTGACATGGCGCTGCTGCCGCCTCCAGCTCCCGTCGGCGAGGAATCGAAGGTTCTTCGCCGCCCGCCGTGGACGATCGTCCTCGACCAGACGGGCAAGAAGTCTCAACCCTCTCGTCCCACCATTGTGGGCGAGAGTTGTACGCCACTGCTGTCGGTGCTCGAGTTGGTTCGCGTCACCGAGGCTATTAGAGGCGTGAGGAGAGATCGGAGGAAGCAGAGGAGGCCATGGCAAGAAAGAGGGTTTTTTCCGGTGGAGAAAGAGGGTTTTCGCTACGGAGGAAGATGGGGACTGAACTGCTCAGCGGATTTAAATAAAGAGGAATAGTGAAGAAACGGTTCAATGCCATAGCAGTTTCCTGATTGCGCCGCCAAAATCGTCAAATCATGCAATCGCGAGGAGTTGAGAAGACAGGCATCATGATGAAAGGGTGGCGTGATTTATCTGCTCGCTACGCTGCTCGACATACGGCGTAGCCCGATAAAAAAAACCCAGGAGAAGAAAAAACACAGAGTGGTTTTGGAATTATCATTGCCAAAACCAGGGGGGCATGTGTTATCGCCATATTTTGGCCTAAGATGGAGATGGGCCGTGATCAAGATGGGCTTAGAAGATGCATATATTCAAGGTGTTGTTGGATCGGCCTAATGTGTAGATTTGGGCTGAATTGCCCGTGTATCTTGTATCATAGTAGGATTTGTGTTTGTTTAGGTTCCGTTTATGTTTGGGTAAAGATAGAGTTGTAGAGTTATTCCAAAAGTAGAGAGTCTCCGGACTATAAATATGTACCTAGGGTTATTGAGAAAAGGAGGACAATCACGTTCACAACAAACACAATCTCACAAGATCGCCACCCCTTGTTCTAGGGTTTTTCGGTAGTATACTTGCCTAGATCGCATCTTGCGATCTAGGCGATTTACTATCGTTATCCGTGTTACTCGTACTAAGCCTTGTTGATGGCGAGTAACACCTTTACCACAGATTTGTTAGAGCTAGCATCGATACTTTTACTATGATTGCTTATTTATGCTACCTCTAGCTATCTCGCTCTTTGCACCTTCTCCGGTGTAAAGGTGGCATCTTGCTTGATTTCGCTAAGTCGATTTGATCTGTTATAGTTGTGCCTTGTTCATCAAGGTTTAGTTTAATATCTACGTGGTTAGGCCTCACAAACGGGTTGAACGATCCAATACGTAAGGTATGGTTTATTGATCTTAGAGGATGTTTCCGGAATTGACGTTATATTGGTTTTAGGCCTTCTAGGATCGGTTTTCTACTATCTTTCGTATCTATTAGGCTCAACTACTGGGGACGCCCGTTGCGTGGTGAAAACGTTAAACTATCGTAGATCGATTTAACTTGTAGTAATTAAGCAAAACCCCATGTTATCATAGATCCAATGCAGCCATGGGGACAATCGGCTCAAAGCCGATTCTGTGGAAACTGGGAGCCGATCACGGCTCAATTTTACGATACTTGTTTACCGTGCGAAACCAATCGGAACAATCCATCACCTTCTGACCAGGTATAGGTGGCACATCTCGAACCAAGACAGATGCGTGCGTGCGGAAGATTTATGGCCGTCGACCGAGGGACCAGGCCCACCAGCCTGGAGCCTCCGTCTTCGCTCGTGTTGCTCGTCATCGCTCACGGTGAGTTTTGACAGGCAACAAAGTCAAACGACTAAAACAGGAAACTGAGGGAAACAAGCAAGAGGAGGTTGAAACCGACTTGGGGGAGGAGTCCCTCCTCTCCAAGCCGGCGCACCACCTAGGCCGAGTTGGGAGGACTCTCCTCCCCTTGGCCGCCGGCCCTCCTCCACCTATAAGAGGAGGGGCAGGGCCTCCTCCTCTAGACACACAAGTTCCTATCCTCTAATCTAAATCCTAGCCCTAGACTCCGGTTTAGAGCCGCTTTGGTTTAGAGCTTCTAATTGCACTAGCCTTCGGATTAGAGCCTTCTAATTGGTGTGTCTAAACCCTAGACCACTAATAGCTCTCTCATACTCCACCATACTCGCCTGTCTTAAGGCGAAGCTCATGGGATCTCCCTCTACTTCCGTACCACGCGTTGTCTGCGGAATCGCGAGGAGAGTGCTACAACCTCCGGCTTTCTTTGGAACAAGAGAGAGAAGGTCTTCCGAAAATCCGAACGTGTGACCGATTACGGAAGCGCTTTAACGCAGCGCCGGAAGGATCATCTACACGATCTTGAGATCGAAGAGTACGACTACATCACCCACGAGAATCCGCCTCGTAAACACTTTGGAATCTTCGAGGTAAGTTATTCCATCGACTCGTTGCTACAATCTAGTAGATAGATCTTGGCTTGTTTGTTTGTATGCGATAGAAAATTTTTGTTTTCCATGCTACGAATCCCTACACCAGTATCGAGCCGTGTCTATATGTAGATCTGTTGCAGTAGAACACAATGGTCATTGTGAGCGTTGATGCTTTTATTGTCGATTGCTTCTTGTGTACTTTGCATCTTGCAAGATGTTGGGATGAAGCCGCTAACCTTACATGAAATCATTCATGAGACTTGCTCCACGCTTGACATGCAACTTGTATTGCATAAGTGGCTTTATGGTGCTGTTTCTCCTAGCATAGTTAAGATCCAATTTACAACGGTGATTAACAATACTAGTATCAATGTTGTGGTTCATGTTCGTAAGTTAGAACAACACTTATTGAAATCCCCAAACCACGTAAAACATGCAAAGAAAGTAGAGGTCTAACTTTGTTTTGCGGGTGTGCAAATGATGTGATATGGCCATGATTGTGATTATATATGATGTATGCAATGTTCCTTATTGTAAGTAGGCAACCGGCGGGAGCCATATGGTTGTCTTTAATTTCTGTTAAGACCCGCGTGTCTATTCAAAGTAGTTGTAATAGTTGAAGCTGGTGGACGACAACCATGGAGAAGCATCATTGACCTTGATGCAAGGTCGATGATGATGGAGAGCATGTTCGTGCTAGAAGATGGAGATCGAAGCACAAAGAAGAAAGGCCATCATATCACATATTATGAATTGCATGTGATGTTAATCCTTTATGCATCTTGTATTGCTTAGTGATTTACGGTAGAATTATAAGATGATCCCTCATGCACATGAATTTCAAGTCATAAAGTGTTCACCCTTAGTTAGCACCATTGCTAAAGCTTGTTGTTTCGAAGCACCACGTGATGATCGGGTGTGTTAGATTCTACAAGTGTATACAACGTGAGCAAGCCAGATTTGCTCATGCGGAAACTAAGGTTTGATCTTGACGAGCCTAGCATGTACAGACATGGCCTCAGGAACACGGATTACCGAAAGGTAGAGCATGAGTCATATAGTAGATATGATGAACATGTTGATTGTTCGCCATTGAAGTTGCATCAACTCTCGTGATGATCGGTTTTGATGTGGTGGATTTGGTTCGGTGTGATCACTAAAACAATGTGAGGGATATTGTTTTGGTGGGAGTTCACCTAGATTAATTTAATTATTAATTAGAACTCAATTTATCATAAACTAAATCAAAGTGAATTTGCATAGTTGTTGTAGTCATTGGCATCCGCTTACCACCTTGCGCTTAGTTATAATTGAGATGATAGAACTATAGAATTCGTTAGTTACTTTACGAACCGGTATCGTATTGTTTTGAAGTGTTAATCTAAAGTTTAAAAGTCCTATTGCAAACTTTCAAGAAGTTCCTACTCCATGAAGTTTAATAATTAGTATTAAATCAAGAGTAACAATTCCAAGTGTTAGTATATAAATATCATGTTTGTCTCCATGATTCTTGATATTCAAAGGATTCTCCTAATATCAAGGTTATCTAAGGATCTGAAAGAGTTGTTTCAGAAACCATGATTTGTGGAAGATATTGTGATATCTGAAACGAAGTTTTGGTTGCAACATGATAGAGTATAATATGGCTAAAGTCATGTTCTCATATTTGATGAGAATTTGCAAAAGGTTGGATACACTAGTTGTCCTAATCGTCCAAAAGGATTTGGAGAGCAACATTATACTCATGATTCACCGTTATAAGCTAAAAGTAGCTTGATCATGGATAATTCCATGATAAGGGTGAATATTTGATGTAGGTAAAATGTTTACTACACCAAGAGATTACTAAAGAAAGGAATTTGAAAGAACACCAAACACTTGATAATGGTGATCTACTTCAAAGTGCAAGTCCAAAGACATTGATATTTAACTATACACGCTTTGGACTATATGTCATATGTATGACTCCACTATTGATGTTGATAGATTCTTTCAAACAGAAAAGGAAATATTGAAAGAAAATCTCATAAGTATATGGCGTAAAAAGAAAAGACTAGAATTGTTCAGCTTGAGTATATAGATGATATACGGTTATGGCTATATTCTTTGCTTATTAAACAATGTGGTTTCTAAGTATTTGATACTGAATTTGTTGGTATGAATCGTCATACGAAACAACACAATTCATGAACTACAATGGCCTAAGTAACGGGCAAAGAATATGTGATGATGTTTATCGAGAACAAATAAAGGGTTATTGTGTTGCTCGTTAAACATCAAAGCTTGCCTTCGTGGATTTGTTTTATCGGTATTATGAGAACAAAAGGGTTGTTCAAATAATTGCCGTAATCCATAAAAGATGGATAATTCACAAATCTCGTTGGAGAAATCACATCCATAAAACTAGTGCTAAAATGTCGAAAGACAAATTGATTGAAAGATCGGTTAGAAGTGACATCGCTTTAAATTATATTGGAAAGAAAACATGAAGAAAATCCATATGGATGGAATTTTGGAGTCTATTTGATTTTGATCAAATGACGCTTGAGAAACTTTCCTAGAGATAATTAAAACTTCGTTCATAGGCCAAAAGGGAACGAATGACTAGCTTATTGGAAATTGTACATATTGTTGTACAAAGACCATCATGTGTAGTCAAAAGCGATGGATTTCAACTTCATATGCTTTCTCCGAAAATTTGAGTGAATATATGAATATTTACTTAATAAGGATAAAGTATGAAACATTTGAAAAGTTCAAAGACTTTCAAGATGAAGTGCAAAATCATTGTAACAAGAATATAAACAGTTTATGATAAAGATCATAAAGGAAGATATTTGAGTTACAGAGTTTAGCATAATACCTAAGATTTAAGGAATCGTTCCGTGGATTTGCATTTCCCGAAACACCATAAGGGTATGGAGTGTTCGAGGTATGTAATTAAACCTTGTTTGACATGGTAAGATCAAAGGTATAATTAATCAAAATGCCAACATCTTTTAAAGATTGAAACCTTTAGATATTACCGTTTTTCCACTGAAAAGAGCTTCATCATAATCCGTTGAATTGACACCATATAAAGTTATGGTTTGGGATAAAACCCAAGTTGTCCTTTCTTAAACATTGTTATGCTTTGCATAAGAAAGATGTTTGCAACCAAAGTCGGATGAACCTGTCTTTGTATGTTATTTCAATAATTAAGTATTCCTCCATAACACCGAGACAAAAGTGTTTGTCGCTTAGAACGCCAAATTTCTTTTGGAAGGAATTTTTCGTGAAAAGTAAAGTGGGAGGACAATAGAACTTTGATAAGGTTAAAGAACCTTAGCTATATGTGCAGAGTTGCGCAGAAAAGTGTTCCGAGGAAGAATAAACAATGCTCATGGCTCACGTGCCTCATAGGTTGTGGTCACGAGATCTAAGTTCCTATTGAAACAAGTAGATCGGTAAACAATCAAATACCAAGATTTGAGGGTTGAATCATTATTTGAGAATAATGAACCGACTACATGCAAAGAAGCGATGATGGGCCCCGACTCGTCAAATGGCTTGAAGCCATAAAATCCGTGATAGTTCCATACACGAGAAATCAAGTTTTGAACTTGAAGGACCCTCGAGAAAGGTGTAAGACCTCAGCTTGTGTTTGGATCTATAAAGAAATAGACATGGATGTTTTACATCTATGAAATAGTCGACATGTTGGGAAAGAGTTCACAAAATGTTCAAAGGTTGATTATGACAAGATTTGATCTTTCATAGTGATATTTAGTCTAGACGGATTAATGTAGCAACCACTACATATAATTTGTTATATGGTAGTTAAATAAACAAAACAAGTTCTTCTAATAGAATCGTTACCTAGGACATGTGCATAACACGGTCCATAGGGTTTTGTTAATTCAAAGGATGCTAAAAGCATATGCAAACTTCAATGGTTGAAGTGAGCATCATGAGTTGGAATCTTCACTATGATGAAACTGTTAAAGGAGTTTAAAAGTTCATTAGAGACAATGAAGATGCTTGCATTTGCAAGAAATTAAGTGGGAGCGCTAAGACATGTTTCTAATACATTATGTGGAAGACATATTGTTGATTGGAAATAATGTATCTTTTATTAACACATATTAAGAATTTCATCCCGATGAAAGACTTAGGAAAAACCCAAATATTTGGCATCAATAGACGCTGATATGGTTGTGCCAGAAGTACATAGACGAGATATTGAATGAGTTCAATATAGAAACTACAAGAAAAGGTTCTTGTCGCACAGAAAGGATTGAAAGAGTTCAATGTTGATGATATATTCAAGTGTATTGACATTTGGTAAGTGAAAAAAATAATCAAGTATAGATTGATACTTGATGTATGAAATCACAAAGAGTATTTATATCAATCATACTGTGATATGTACAAATCCAGATATGTCCTATGCTCTAAATGTTGTGAGCAAATACCAGAATGATTCGTAAGATGATCATTGGACAATAGTAAGGATATTCTTATGATCTTTTGGAAGAACTAAGAGTATATTATTTGTAGAAGTGACAAATAGATGGTTAGTTCATTGTAAAAGTACTACATTGATACTAGCTTTGTCACAAAGTACAAATTAAGTTTATCTCAATCTAAACTAAGGGTGATTTGTATCTATGTCAATTAAAGGGATTCCAAAATCAATTAAATAAAGTATTTTAAATTCGAAATTTGAAAATGGGGGGTAGTCCTAATGATTGTATATATTACTTAATAATAATACTTAAAAATAGAGTGAGTGAATAACCGGGATTCCTTCCCTACACTCGAATAAAAAAGAAATCTATTCTAGGATAAGATCCATTGAGTTCTCTTCGCACTCCTTTGGGAAAGAGTAGACGGATTCTTGAACCTCTTTCACGCTCATGTCACGTCGAGGTACTGCAGAAAAAAGAACTGCAACTAAGACAGAAATCAAGCATTGGGTCGAACTCTTCTTTGGTGTTAAGGTAGTAGCTGTGAATAGCCATCGACTACCTGGAAAGGGTAGAAGAATAGGTTCTAGTTACGTATTTACTTACGTCGACGAAGAATAAAACTATCGCTATATTTTTTCCTTTTCCTAGTTCTTCTCCCAAGCGCAGGGTAACCCCAAGGGGTTGTGGGATTGCTCAAGATACCCTCTTTTAGCTGCTAGGTCTATTTCTTAGTTCAAGATCCCTCTTACTAACTGGAATAAAAGAATTAGTAGATCTGTTCCGCCCAAAATGGGAATGGGCGCTAGGGTTATGAACTTATAATCATGGAATCGACTCGATCATCAGATTATAAGTTTATTCACTCGTGGGATCCGGGCGGTCCGGGGGGGGGGGGGCACCACGGCTCCTCTCTTCTCGAGAATCCATACATCCCTTATCAGTGTATGGAGAGCTATCTCTCGAGCACAGGTTGAGGTTCGTCCTCAATGGGAAAATGACTATAATTACCTAAGTTTAAGAATGTCTTGTTTAAGAGACTCCGTATTTTTTGTTTTGATGGGTATTCCATAATGGAATACCATTCTGAACTTAATTAACTATTTGTTTCATCCAAGCTTCATCCTGGTCATGGATAGATCACCCAGGTTCGGGTCCATAAGCAGTGACAATCGCCCTATGAAGACTCGCTTTCGCTACGGCTCCGGTGGGTTCCGTTCCCTTAACCAAGCCACTGCCTATGAGTCGCCGGCACAATATAATGGAAAGTGAGTTCCATAATGGATTTGGATGAGTTCCAAAGTTAAGACATTGTGACAGATACTACAACAAAAGGCTAAGTATATGACTGCTATTTTAGCAGCAAAAGAGGGCATTTGTGTCAAATAGTTTGTTATCAAACTAGGTGTAGTTCACAGTGGGATAATACTATGAAGATATATTGTGCGACAATATTATCAACATGTTTTAACCCCAAAGAGCTAAAGGTCACACCGAAAGACCAAATTTATACAAAGCCATCTCATTAGAGAATGAGTGATGCGTAGAGACGCAAAGACATGCAATTACACACGGACCTGGAAGTGTCAGATCCGGAGATCAGTTGACCACTAGAAATCGTGTACATACAACACCGGAAAGCCATAGGTGTTGAATACACAAAGGTTTGAAACTAAATTATTGACTCTAGTGCAAGTGGGAGACTGTTGGAGATATGCCCAAGAGGCAATAATAAAGTGGTTATTATCATATCTTCACACTTATGATAAATGTTTACATACCATGCTATAATTGTATTAACCGGAAACATTAATACTTGTGTGATTTGTAAACTAAAATGAGAGTCCCTAGTAAAGCCTCTTGTTAAACTAGCTTGTTGGTTAATATATGATCATGGTTTCCTGATCATGAACATAGAGATGTTATTAACAACAGGATCATATCATTAGTAGAATGATGTGATGGACATACTCCTATAGATAAGCGTAGCATAAAGATCAAGTCATTTCAATAGTTCAATTGCTATATGCTTTCTGATACATAGTAACCTGATTCCTTCGACCATGAGATCATGCATATCACCTTTACCGGATGGATGCTTTGATGACATCAAACACCACACCGTAACTGGGTGGCTATAAAGGTGGCATTGAGTGTTCGGAAAGTATTGGTTGAAACACATGGATCAAGAGTGGGATTTGTCCATCCATATGACGGATAGATATACTCTGGGCCCTCTCGGTGGAATGTCATCCAATTAGCTTGCAAGCATGTGACTGGCTCACAAGGGATCCATACTTATCGGTAACGAGGTTGAACTAGGTATGCAGAGATACCGACGATCATAACCTCGGATAAGTAAACTATCGTGAGACAAAGGGAAATTGGTATCGTATGTAAGTGGTTCATTCGATCGCAAACTAATCGTAGAAATATGTGGGAGCCATATGAATTTCCAGACTCCTCTATTGGTTATTGTTAGGAGAAGTGTCTCGATCATGTCCATAATTCACGAACCGTAGGGAGACACACTTAAGGATTCGACGTTGTTTGAGTAGTTATGGTATTATGAGAAAGAGACCGAATGTTGTTCGGTCTCGGATGGGATCCGGGATATCACGAGGTGATTGAATGGTCCGGAGAATAAGATTCATATAAGGAAAGTCCCGTTTGAGTTCGGAATGATTCCGGTGTTTTCATCGGAATGTTCTAGAAGGTTCCGGAATGTCAGACTCGGGGGTACATGAATGTGTCATTACATATTGGAATGATTGCATCATGTACTAAGTGTTCTCGCTGTTCCAAATAAAGGATTAAATTGAATCCTAAAACTGAAAAGTCAAATGGCAGTTTGAAAGTCAAACGGCTAAAACAGGCGAGAACAAGCAAGAGGAGGTTGAAACTGACTTGGGGAGGAGTCCCTCCTCTCCAAGCCGGGCGCACCACCTAGGCCGAGTTGGGAGGACTCCTCCCTCCCCTTGGCCGCCCTCCTCCACCTATAAGAGGAGGCGGGGCCTCCTCCTCTAGACACACAAGTTCCTATCCTCTAATCTAAATCCTAGCCCTAGACTCGGTTTAGAGCCGCTTTGGTTTAGAGCTTCTAATTGCACTAGCCTTGGTTAGAGTCTTCTAATTGGTGTGTCTAAACCCTAGACCACTAATAGCTCTCTCATACTCCACCATACTCGCTCTGTCTTAAGGCGAAACCTGCGGGATCTCCCTCTACTTAGGTACCACGCCGTTGTCTTCGGAATCGCGAGGAAGTGCTACAACCTCCGCCTTTCTTTGGAACAAGGGAGAGGAAGGTCTTCGTCGAAATCGAGCGTGTGACCGACTATGGAAGCTGGAGCTAACGCGCCTTGGAAGGATCGTCTACACGATCTTGAGATCGGAAGAGTACTACATCACCCACGAATCCGCTCGTTAAACACTTTGGAATCTTCGAGGGTAAGTTATTCCATCGACTCGTTGCTACAATCTAGTAGATAGATCTTGGCTTGTTTGTTTGTATGCGATAGAAAATTTTTGTTTTCCATGCTACGAATCCCTACAGTAGCCGCCACCGTCCCTGTCGTCGATGGCCTTGCCGTCGTCGCCGCCGCCGGTCGCCGCCTGTTCAGTTCGTCACCGGATCGGTTTCTCAGATCGATACTCTTGCGATCCAGATCCGATCGATCGACTCCTCCACACGCGGAACCTCCTCGGATCGATCTGACTCCTTCACGCGTGGGACCTTCGACTCGCCTTTGCCACCGCCGCCTAGCGAGCGCACGGGACACGAGCACGCGGCCTTCCCCACGTGTGGCCTTCTCCACGTGCGGATCCAGAAGCGTGCCGCGTGGGTCTTCTCGTCCCAGACGCTGGTCCTGCTGCACCCAGGCGGTAATCGAACGCCGGCGCCGCTTCCTGAACACACGGTGCGGGAATCACGCAGCGCTTCTTCCAGACACGATCTTTGCTCCCGAGCCTTCGCCTGCTTCCAGACACCCACGACGCCCAGTTGCTCCTAGCGCGTGGACCTCCTGCTAGTGACGACGCCCTGCTGCTCTCTTGCTAGCGCCGCACCACCGCCGGCCGTCGGGAATCGCTCCCCGGCGGCCCGAATTGGCCTCCATAGGTCCTTAGTCGCCGCCACTCGCCCTGCCTCGCCGGAATTTGGCCGGCCTCTGTCTGCAGCTCGGGTTGACCAGATCTAAAAGAGAGAGAGAGAGATGTCTTCTACATCGGGCTATGTTGCGATTCCTCGCTGCCCGGTGATCTTCGATGGCGCGAATTATCCTGATTTCGCTGCCTTTATCCGCGTTCACATGCGCGGTCTTCATCTTTGGGGTGTGCTCTCCGGCGAGGTCCCCTGTCCGCCGTGCCCCCCTGCTCCTGTGGCTCCTCTTCCGCCGATGCCTATTGTTCTTGGCGCTGATGCTTCTCAAGAGGCCAAGGATGTTGCTCAGAGTGCTGATGATAATGCTGTTGCTGCTTATGACCTGAAGTTCAAGCAGTACTCTGCTGATCTCGAGTCCTATCGCCACGCTCTGACTGCCTACACTGAGTGGGTCGATGAGGATGCTCGTCTCGCTGTTCTCACCTCCGATGTTACTTCAAGATGTCTTTCTGAGTTCATGAGTCTTCCTATTGTTGCCGCTCAGTGGGCACATCTTCGTCAGCGCTATCAGCCGTCTGGGGATGCTCTTTAACTGTCTGTGGTTCGCCAGGAGCATGCTCTTCAGCAGGGTGACTCCACTATTGATGAGTTCTATACTCAGAGTGCTGCTATCTGGCGTCAGCTTGATTCTCTTTGTACTGCTGTTTATGGCACATGCTCGTCTTTGCCAGTTATGCTTTCGGATTTGGAGTTTCACCGCATCTATGAGTTTCTGTCTCGGCTCCGCCAGGAGTTTGAGCCCCGGCGTGCTCAGCTGAATGCTCGTGGTCGTGTCCCGCTCTCTGAGGTGTTGTTTGAGCTTCGGGCTGAGGAGACCCGTCTCCGTGGTGCTGGTCTTCTTGCGGTTCCATCTATGCTTGCTACTCGTGGTCCTTCTATGCCGTCTGCTCCCTCGACTCAGCCACGGTCCTCTGTGCCGCCGCCGCCGCCGATACTACCCACTCCTCCCGGTCAGGGTCAGCTTCAGCACCAGCAGTCTCAGGGTCCGAGTCAGCACCAGCAGCCTCAGGGTCAGAGTCAGCACCAACAGGCTCGTGGTCAGGGTCGCCGTGGTTCTATTCGCCACTGCTCTTACTGCAACAGGGATGGCCACACTTGGGCCACCTGTTATACACGGGATCCCAGTTTACGTCAGCAGCACCAGGCTCGTGGGCAGTCGGCTCCTTCGGGTCTTCAGCAGTTGCTCTCTCTGATCAGGACATTATCAGGAGTCTTCGCGGTCTGCTTGCTGCTCTGAGCTCTTCTTCAACGACGCTTCTGGTTACGTGACTGATTCTTCCCGACTGTCGACCACCATCTTCTACGATCAGTGCGTCCCGTGGTATCTGGATTCTGGAGCTTCCTTTCATATGACCTCAGTCTTCTTTTACATCCCGCTCTTCGTTCTCTCCCTTCTCTTGTCCGTGTTTTCACGGCTGATGGTACCTCTCTTCCTGTTTCTAGTCGGGGCACCCTCTCTACTACTTCTTTTTTTGTTCCTGATATTTCTCATGTTTCTCGTCTTAAGATGAATATGTTCTCTTCTAGCCAGCTTACTGACTCTGGTTGTCGCGTCATTCTTGATGTTGATTCTTGTGTTGTTCAGGACCGTCCTTTACATGCCACAGTTGGGCTGCCCTCGCAGCCGTGACTCTTCAGGACTTTGGGAGTTAGACTGGCTTCGTGTTCCTTCCGCTGCCTTCATCTTCCAGTTCTTCTCCGGTCGTCGCCTCCGCTACCAGCTCCTTTCAGCAGTGGCATCATCGTCTTGGTCACCTTTGTGACTCTCGCCTGTCGTCATTAGTTCATCGTGGTCTTCTGGGGTCTGTCTCAGGAGATGGATCTTTACATTGTCAGGGCTGTAGGTTGGGCAAACAGATTCGGCTTCCCTACCCTACTAGCGCGTCTGTATCTCAACGACCTTTTGATTTAGTTCATTCCGATGTTTGGGGTCCGGCTCCTTTCGCTTCGAAAGGGGGCCATCGCTACTATATTTTATTCATCGATGATTTTTCTCGGTACACTTGGTTGTATTTTATGCGCTCTCGTAGTGAAGTGCTCTCCATATATCAGCATTTTGCGGCCATGGTCCGCACTCAATATTCTACCCCCATTCGTGTGTTTCGTCTGATTCTGGTGATATATCTCCCGGATGTTGCGTAGTGTTCTTCTTGAGCGGACACCCTTGCTCGATTCTCTTGTCTGGCGCATGCCCGAATGGCGTTCTTGGCGTAAGCATCGCCATCTTCTTGAGACCACTCGTGCCATGATGATTGCTTCTTCTCTTTCGCCGCATTTCTGGGTTGAGGCTGTTGCTACGTCGGCTTACCTCATCAATATTCAGCCTTCTACCGCTCTGCAGGATGGTATCCCTCTTGAGCGCCTATCTGGACAGTCTCCAGACTACTCCATGCTTCGTTTGTTTGGTTGTGTTTGCCATGCCTCTCGTGGAAAATGCAGCGTTGCACTCAATTTCATTATCCATTTGAGTGCACGAGTATACTATCTTTGCTTCATTCGAGCACGTGGTCTGATGGTCAACCTGGACCTGCAACGTGGCAGCGACAACACCCACAGCTAGGAAGCTGAGACTCTAACATGTAGGGACATCAACGCTGTGGGCTCACCTGGCATTGCCTGGGGGTGTGGCTGGCACACTCCTCCTTGTGTTTTGTTGAATTTTCTCTGTGTTGGCTAGTAGAGTACTATCGGTTCACCCGTCACTCCACGGTCAACGCACAGGTGAGCTTCCTTGGCAGGCAAGGTGCTCGTGTTAAAGAGACCATTTCTTGCATTCTTTCGATCTCTCATGTGTTTTCAAATGACTTGGTCATGTGAACCAGGATGAAGGCCGGCTAATCATATGTCATAGGATGGACACTGGGTAGGTGATTTACCCTAGTACTATATATTTTATCGCATTTTTTATTATTAGTAGTAGAAAAATGCTTGGTTGTATAGAAGTTGATCAGCTCGGCTTAAAAATCTCATCAATCATAATTAGTTGAGGAATTTTTTTATCAGCTGCAGCTGTCACTTTCGATAATTTAATGAAAAAGGGCAATTTGCACATGTGACGTGTGGATTTCACAGAGTATTCAACACCTCCATCCATAGCCAACATAAAAAAGTACTTCATATATTGTACTAGGTAAGTGCATGCGCGTTGCCACATGAAAAAAAAGATATGGAGATAGTTGACTTGCTTTTGTCTGACGCCATAAGCACAATGATTTTTTTTATACCCCACGCATTTTGCTCCTTCTTTTTAAACCTCGAATGATCTTTTTTGTATAAGCACAAGGCATTTTGCTCCTTACAGTACTCCAACGACCGACGTGTTTTTTTTTTGGGAAATCTAGGATGAGACCGGTCGGTGGATGTTAAATTCTAGCGGACTCATCTTTACCGTTTGCCTAGCTCCGTACGTGGAGTGTGAATGCTCTAAATTACAAACAAAGCGAAGATTCAAAATGTTTTATAGATCAAACTATTTACCTGATTTAGGATTCGTTTTCACCGTTGGCCTTCCCGCGACGAGATCTTCGAAACTAAATCGCATGTTGATATGTTTTGATGAAAAAAAATCGGACCAAAAAGTTACCCATCCCTAACACGTGAATTATCTATGACATAATACGTAAGTTATCCACTTATAACACATAAGTTATCCACCATATAAACATATCGGATATAGGGATTCTTGCATATACGTTGAGCAAGTTTAATTGAAACACGATAGTCTAGGTGTTAGGGTACCTAGACTTCGTCGATTGTCGATGTGTAAGTCTTAGTACCCTAACACACTTTAAGGCTTCATCATTCGTACACCGCGAGAGCAATGACTAGCGATAAAGCCCAGTCTCTAGACTACTGGTTGTATGTTAGGATCGTGGATGGATGCGATATAAGACACATTTATCATAACTTATGCAAAATAAACTTATATTTAGTTTCTTTTAAAAAATTATGCTTGATTTTCATGCGGTGGCCTTTCGAGGTTGATTTGCCCGTACACCGTGATAGAGAAGACGGACGACGAAGCCAAGACGCTAAAATAACTTTAAATTTTATAGTGATGGATAACTTACATGTTATTTGGGTGGATAACTTATATGTTAAAGCCTGGATAACTCCCGTATTACTGATGGATAACTTTTGGAGTTAAAAAGGCCGTGTTATCCTAACACGTGACTTATCCATGTCATAGTATGTAAGTTATCAACCATGAAACATATAAGTTACCCAGCATATAAATTTTATATTCTATCTACATGTAAATTTTTGTAGTGATTGATATCTTACATATTATAGGGTAGGTAACTTACATGTTGGAGCCTGAATAACTCTAATGTCACTGGTGGGTAACATTTGTGGCACAAATATCGTGTTATTTAGCCAGAACATGCACGCGAGACACTCGTACAAGCTATCGGAACGTTCACCAAGTTATGTAATTCTCAGAATGGTCACCGCATACTTTTCTTGCATTCAAGTAAAAGAGTCTCATACGACATATTCATAGAGTGGGTAACTTATATACTCTAACCTTGATAACTCATATGTTACGGGGTGAATAACTTTTAGGCTCGAAAAAAACGTCGTCGGAACATATCAATATGGGATCGGTTGATTTGCATGTACGCCGTGATAGCGAAGACGGACGACGAAGCCAAGACGCTAAAATAACTTTAAATTTTTATAGTGATGGATAACTTACATGTTATTTGGGTGGATAACTTACATGCTAAAGCTTGGATAACTCTTGTGATACTTATGGATAACTTTTGAGGTTAAAAATGTCGTGTTACCCACCCCTAACACGTGACTTATCAATATCATAGTATATAAGTTATCAACCCTAAAATATATAAGTTATACAGCATATAAATTTTATATTCTATCTACAGGTAATTTTTTGTAGTGGTTGATATCTTACATATTATAGGGTAGGTAACTTATATGCTAGAACTTAAATAACTCTAATGTTACTGGTGAGTAACTTTTGTGATAAAAAATATCGTGTTATTTAGCCAAAACATGCACGCGGGACACTCGTGTAGGCTATCGAAACGTCCAACAAGTTATGTAATTCTTAGAATCGCCGGATACTTTTCTTGCATCCAAGTAAAAGAGTATCCACACAACATGTTTATAGAGTGGATAACTTATATACTATGACCTTGATACTCATATGTTACGGGGTGGATAATTTTTTGACCCGAAAAAAACATCGTCGAAACATATCAACATGGGATCTAATTTCGAAACTCTCGTCGCGACTAACTTAACGGTGAAAACAGATCCTAAATCAGATAAACGGTTTGAGATATAAAGCTTTTTAAATTTTCGCATGTGAATTGAGCTGGCTAATCAAAAATCTTGTCGTTTAGGGATTAGGCCACTAGGCTCCCACGATGCAGCGAGTCTGACCGCTTCCGCTAAAACGTTCGCCAGGTTTGTTCTTTTTTAGACCGGTCTAAACGTAGCACAGTCCTTTTTTTATCTTTTCACTCCATCATGTGTCTCCTCTAGCACATAGCGTGGCGGTCTAGCGACTTCCCATAATTTTAGCCATCTTTGGAGAAGACAATTATCAACGGTTTCATTGTGAAAGCGCGTCATAATACTAAGGGCGGTTTTGTTTATCCTAAATCTAAATCAATTCTGAAAAATACAAGAATCTTGAACGGTTTTGTTCAATGCAAAGCGGCGAGAATGATAAATTAAAAATAAATTTCAATATAATGTATAAAAAAACTACATTGACAATTTTTTTGAATAAAATACAGTAGTTTAGTAAGAAAGTCAGCATTTTTCCTTGTTTCATTCCTCCTATAAGTGCCCGTTTGGTGTGCAAACTTGAACTTAGGTTTCACATTAACCCACGCATCAATCTTTACTTTGCAAGAATGTCTGCCATATGATATCTTATCTAAAGAAATACACAAAGAGAAACAACATGGCAGATGAACATACAAATTCCTAACTGTTTCTCCCTTCATGTATTGCTTCTTTACACGTTTTTAATGGTTTAGTACATGATGGATCGAAGATGGGCCCCACGTACACCTCAGCTCCTACAACATATGGGATGCCAACTCCACACTTACAACTGGTCCCAACCAGTCAGGGCTACTAATGAAATGAGTTTAGACATGAATTAGTGCGACTTGTGAAGTCATGTCGCAAATTTGGTAGTTTTTCGAAGAAAATTAGTAAAGTCAACACTACCTTGCAACCATTGCCCGAATTGTGATAGTTTTATGCAATTTACTTAAATTTGGTGGGTAATCGTGGGCATCCCACTTATCATGGCGGGTGCATAAGCGTGCCCATTCCGTCCCAATGACACCCTAAGATACTGCAATTAGGTATTATTGGTTGTTTCTTTCATCTCCCTTACACTACAGGAATGGGAAGCTACGTCGACGGCCAAACGTCGGGGCTGTCGGCGTAGCCATCGTTCAGGCCAGCCCCGCCAAGCAGCCATTGGCGTAGAATTGCCCTCGGTATATCCTATGCTACGCCGACGGCTGCCCTCGGCGTAGCTATTTTTTATTTTATCTCATTAAACTTTGAAAAATCATAACTGAATCATTCTAATTCGGAAAAATACAAATAATATATCAAAATTTGCAGAAAAATAAGACCTATCTATCTACAGTCAAATATTACACATTCATAAATAAAAATTAAGTAAAACATAAAACATTATATATAGTTTAAAACAGGCATAAAAAATTCAAAAACGATCGAAACAATGTGAAACCTTCGTGTGCTGTTATATTATGTGACATAGTTAGAAGGGAAATATCAAACTTGGTATATTGATTATGTCTCAAAGAAACCTTCATAAAATGACCTATCTCATTCGAGGTTTCTTGGCTTTCGGGTCAAATGACCAATGTTATGGATATAATGAAGGCATAGTTTGTGTTAATGTGTCCATATTGTGCATACATGTGCATCATAGGATGGCGAACAATGTTGTAGGAGGAAGCTTTCTTTTTTGTCGCATCAAAAAACCATTTTCCATTTTCCGAGCATAAAAACCAAACGGTTTTGTGAAGCAACCACCAAATGACTAATTCAAAAAAATGTTACCACCACATTTTACAAAAAATATTATACCACCTTATATGCACAATGTCCCAACAGGGGGATCCGAAACCTTTCCGTCCACCTCTGGTAAAAAATACAAATTCCTGCCGAATCGGTAGGAAGTGGGTCAGATATGAACTACATGTACATGATCTGATGCTCAAGTTTTTTTACAAAAATCATTTTTAGGTTCACAATATGCTATTTTATCAAGGATCCAATGCAATTTTAGCAAGGCTCGGCCCTGAGCTAAGAATCTTCATGCCCGCCATTCGACAAAGTTTGACGATAGTTTAACGGGCCTCAAAAATTCAAAAACGATAGAAAAAATGCAAAACCTTCGCGTGGTGTCATATTATGTGACATAGTTATAAGGAAAAATATCAAACTTGATATATTGATTATGTCTCAAAAACACCTTCACAAAATGACCTATCTCATTCGAGGTTTCTTGGCTTTCGGGTCAAATGACCAATGTTATGGATAGAATCAAGGCGTAGTTTGTGATAATGTGCCCATATTGTGCATACACATGCATAATGGGACGGCGAACAATATTGCAGGAGGAAGTTTTCCTTTTCGTCGCACCAAAAAGCCATTTCCCATTTTCCGAGCATAAAAAACGGACGATTTTGTGAAGCAACCACCAAATGGCTAATTCAAAATGCTACCACCACAATTAAAAAAAATACTATACCACCTTATATGCACAATGTCCCAACAGGAAGATCCGAAACCTTTTCGTCCACCTCTGGTGAAAAAGAAAAATTCCTGCTGAATCGGTAGGAAGTGGTTCAGATATGAACTACAGGTACATGATCCGATGCTCATGTTTTTTAAATCATTTTTAGGTTCACAATATGCTATTTTATCAAGGATCCAACGCAAGTTTAGCAAGGCTCGGCCCCGAGCTAAGAATCTTCATGCCCGCCGTTCGACAAAGTTTGACGATAGTTTAAAACAGGCATAAAAAATTAAAAAATAATCGAAACAATGCGAAACCTTCGCGTGGTGTCATATTATGTGACATAGTTATAAGTAAAAATATCAAACTTGATATATTGATTATGTCTGAAAAAACCTTCACAAAATGACCTATCTCATTCGAGGTTTCTTGGTTTTCGGGTTAAATGACCAATGTTATGGCTAGAATCAACGCATAGTTTATGATAATGTGCCCATATTATGCATACACATGCATCATGGGATGGCGAACAATATTGCAGGAGTAAATTTTCCTTTTCGTCGCACCAAAAGGACATTTCCCATTTTCCGAGCATAAAAACAGACGTTTTTGTGAAGCAACCACCAAATGGCTAATTCAAAATGGTACCACCATATTTTACAAAAATACTATACCAACTTATATGCACAATGTCCCAACAGGGGATCCGAAACCTTTCCGTTCACCTCTGGGGAAAAAGACAAATTCCTACCGAATCGGTTGGAAGTGGGTCAGATAGGAACTACAGGTACATGATCCGATGCTCATGTTTTTTTATAAAAATCATTTTTAGGTTCACATTATGCTATTTTATCAAAGATCCAATGCAAGTTTTCCTTTTCATCGCACCAAAAAGCCATTTTTCATTATCCGAGCGCAAAAAGGGGATTTTCTAAAGCAACCATCAAATAGCTAATTCAAAAACGGAGGGTTTGTGATTAGTTGATATGGATATAATATCTGGATTCCTCTCATTTTTCTGATCAATTTAGACATATTATTTGTCGAATTCCGATTTACAGATTTCAAGATATTGATTTTTCCATATTAAATAGAAAAATACAAAAAAGTAAAATTATTATATTTTTATTCAATAATATTTTTACTTATTCATTAATGTTTACTTAAATAATTGTTTGTAATTTCAAAAAATATAAACATATGACATGATGATATAAGAGTTAATATGATCGATATCATTGTATTGACAATAATGTATGAATTACTTTATGGAAACAGATTCTGAAGGAACGAGTAAGTTAAGCGTGCTGGAGCTCGAGTAGTATTATGATGGGTGACCGGCCGGAAAGTTTGATTAAGACTAAAATTTAATCAAATATTAAATGTAATTAGTGTTAAAAATGTTCAAAGTGGGAGATTGATGAGTCAAACCATTCAAAGAAAAAAATATTTTTTTGCAACCGGCCGACAGGCTATGCCGACGGCCGTACGCCGACGGCTTGTGTGTGCTCCGCCGAGGGAGACCTTTGCCAAGGAGGCTACGCCGACGGTATTTTGGCCTACATCGACGGCTTTTTGCCCTCGGCGTAGCGCGCGCGTCCTGTAGTCTTCTAAGAAAAATGACCTACTCCCTCCGTCCGAAAATAAGTGACTTCCATCTGTCTAGATTTAAATGTATCTATACACTAAAAGAGGCTTCTAGATATGTATGAATTTAGAAAAATCTATATCACTTATTTTTAGACGAAGAGGGTACATCAACTAACCGTCGGTATAAGAGAAAAATTCAACACAACGAAGTACACCGAGAGCTAGCCATACTAACCATTGTTCACAACATGTCTGTCCACAAGACAGATGAGCACCACTATTTCAATTCCTCCTATTCCACGCCTTAATAGCCTTTGCCTCTAAATACACGGTGGCAACGATTGCTGCCACCGTTCCAGCCAACGATTTCTGTAAACTGGAGAAGAACTCTTTATTGGATCCCCGAGCCAGCCGGACGAGCTCCGGATTATGAGCAGCAGCAACGGAAGAAGATTCTGCAGCGACGACGACGCCTTCGCTCTGTCGCAGCAGGCCGAGCAGCTCCTGCTTCGTGATATCTACTTGCTTGGCCAGGCACCCGTGGGGCTTCAGCGTACACAAAACCGAGTTAGAACTCAAACGCAAAACAACTTTCATAAAACTTGTAGTCAAAGGCATCTAGTATTAGTCTGGTTGGACGACCATGAATTTGATTGGCGTTACTGTGGTAAATAAAACGGAAAGAAACATCATAATGAAAAAAACATCGTAAACTAGCATAGCCCAACCCTAGTTTTTGGGCTGCTATGCAGTGGAAACGAACCCTAGATCTTATTTGGCTAATCATGAACGGCCTGCGAAGAGGGAGTGCGTACATACCCTATCATGGTGGGTGTGGTGGCCCTCTCAAATGTGATGGCATCATCTTTAGTTAGGGTGTGTTTGGTAGACTGGGGCAACTCAGAATCCCCATCTCCCCTCATACCTGCTGCCTCTAGACAAGCCCATCTAAGATTTTCTCACTTGTTTGGTGGCCTGGGTTTGCTAAAACAAGCTCAGCTCAGACGTTGTTTGGTGGCTTCTGTGAGTTAAAACAATCTGGACTCGAAATTTTTACTCAGAGGACCTTAGGATGAAAATAAAAAAGCAATCAGGTCCTTATTGTCCCAGCGTTCACTGGCGTCGCTGGTGCTCCACCGCCGCTTCACTGGTGCTCTCCTATTGCTTCGCTGGGGCGCGGGAGGCGGCGGACAAGCCGGAGCTTGGGAAACTGTGTGGCGGCACGACGAAGCGGAGTTTGGGGCGGAGACGAGGCAGAGCTTGGGGCGGAGACGAGGCAGATCTTGGGAGGCTGGGAGGCCGCGCGAGGAGCAGAAACTTGAGGCGCTGGGAGGCTGCGAGACGAGGCGGAGCTTGGGGCAGAGACGAGGCGGCGTGGCCGACGAGGGAGACGAGGTGGGGCGGCCCGTCTGGGGACGGACACGAGGCGGGGAAGGGCGGCATGGCTGGCGAGGGACACGAGGCGGGGCGGCCCGGCCGAGGACGGACACGAGACGGGGCGCCCCGGACGGTGATGGAGACATGGCGGGGCGGGGCAGTGACGGACACAAGGCAGGGCGGGGCGACGATGGAGACGAGGTGGGGCGGCGAGGTGCGGTGATGGAGATGAGACGACGGTCTGCGGGGGGAGAGTGAGGGGATTTCCACGAGTGGTACGCGCAGAGATTTTTTCGGGGATGTGGGGCTCTCGTTTTCCGGTTGAGTTCGTCATGGCTGACATGTGAAGCTCAAATTTGGCTTCGCATCTCGGCAGGGCTGAGAGGGTGTTTTCAGTCGAGGTGGGCACTACCCAGATGCGTGGACCGAGCTAACAAACAACAATTTTTTGGTTGAGGTGGGAATATCTGAGGTGGGTTGGTCTACCAAACACACCCTTAGTTTCTATAGAGGAGCATTGTCTTAGAGAGTCAAAATTGACAAGGACATAAATTTATAAATTCATAGACATTAAAATGGTGCTATAGAAAATAAAAAATTGAAGTCTATAGACACCACTCATGTTTAATAAATATCACATGCATAGAACATATCATTCATTATCTCTAATTTTTTGCAAATTATTATCATTCTCAAAACACTATACACCCATGTGCGTCATTTGTCTATAGTTAAAATTGTATATACAATTAAGTCCAGTCAGTGAGCTAGCCATAGTTCTTATGTGATGTTAGATCAACACACAAGTTGAACATTCAATTTATCAAATAATTAGTGTTTACTTGAGACCTAACCATACAATGTTTAGATATTTCTAATCGAATATAAAATACTCCTTCTGTCTTAAAATAGATGTCACAGATTTGTTAAAATTTGGATAAATCTAGACACTATTTAGCATATAGATTCATCCAAAATTTAGGAAACCCGAGAAATCTATTTTGAGATGTAGGGAATAAATTTTCTTCATCAAGTAAAATAGAAAAAAAATTATCCAAATCAATATACATGTCAACTAATAATAAATATTTTGCACGCATGCATGAATGTCAGTTCCTGCATGGAGCAAGCCAACCGGCAATCGTGCATGCGCCTCCCATTGTTCCACCACAGAATATCGATTGTTTGTCTCGTTTTTTCACAACCAACCATTGATCACCTAATTCCTAACATGCCCTATAAATTGAAGTCGAGGGAGTATTTATTTATCAACTAGATAAGTAGTGACACATACTCCCTCAATTCTTATTTACTCTACATTCTAGGAAAATTCAGAAAATTTAGTCCATCATTTATGACTCTATTTTTTTACACTTTTTAGCATGCATTGCAATTAGTCTGTTATAAAAATGAAGTAACATCTCCATTACCCATAAGCTTAATGAATGATAGATTTTGGAGAGAATGGTACAACCATGATAAATTACGAGGGATGGTACAACCATGATAAATTACGAGGGATGCGTCACGTAGAGGGATCGGGTTGGTTACATGCATTTGGCAGTTTCCTACTCATGTATTAAGATTTAATGTTATGTTTAATATCATGATTAAATTATCTAGGGGTATACATAATTATTGTAGAACATAGACTAATTAAAGACTATTTTAGAGTTCAAGATGCAGACTAATTCAGAATGGAAGGAGTAATAATTTTTATACAACCCTGCACAGACTAATGATTCACATTCATGGAAATACCAAAGTTTATTATGTTGAGTTTTTATCGATTTGTTAAGTATACATTTATTTTATACTAATTGTTTTTACTTAGTTTATCTATTCACCACTATTTTTTATTATGTTTTCATCAATGTGTCCTGAAGTATACAATCTTTATTATAACCCTATCTATTACATCAAGAAAACATGAACCATATAATGCTACCTAAATCTCAGAGTCCATAATTATAAAATTCAAACAACTAAATTTAAAAAGCCACTAGTAATGTAGAATTTATATTTTTTTCTAAAATTTGGTATTATTTAAATTTTTGTGATACATTTCACAATCTGGAATCAACTAAAATATAAACTAAGACAAAAATGAATTTTTAACATAATGACAATCACCTATGAAGTACTTTTTCGATAAATACCTACAAAGTACTGACTTTTATAAACTATAGTGTTTGTGCCAATTTTAGTATCTAAAATTATTTTGGTAGACATGGTACATATACCTAGCATAAAAATATATCCTATTAGAACATTCTATAAATGGATTGTATGCGACAGTAATATGAGGTGTATATAGTATCAACAAATGTTTTCTCTAGTAGCATTTGTTGCCATTCAAGCAATGATGGCAGGAAGCAACTTATTTTCAGAAAAGGAGGCCTAGTACATCCTTTCAATTCTATTTTCTCATGATGATTCTAGTACACGTGTTAATATGTTTAATTACCTACCCGTAACCCCCCATTTTCTTACTCCTCCTTTAGAGGGAGAACAATAATATGTTATGTAAATGTTTTTTTGCTAATTAACTTCATAGAAACGAATAGCTCCAAATTTACTTATTATTTTGATAGAAGAATGTGACAGTTCAAAATTCGATCTTTCGTCCAAGAGGAAAGATCACTCGAAAATTTTGTCGAAGTTGACATAAGGTTGGGGACTTTTTACAAATATGCCTCTCTGCAAATAGCCATCGCCAGAATTGCCATCCTCTTAAAACTTTTGTCAAAAATGCCCGGACGGAATTATAGGAAAAGGCACCACGTGGCTAGTCCCGCCACACAGGAAGGCGGAGCATACATACCGCCACTGGGGCAGGCGAAAAATCCTCACGGCACGCTCAGCCGGCGGGATGTACGTCCCGCCATTTGATTTCCTTTGCCATTAGCGGAATGCATGGTCGCATGCATTTGATTCTCTTGGCACTGACGTGCATGCACGTTGATTAATTCTGGTATGAGGTACCTAGAATATACAGCAACAATATTTTTCTAAGCCCAGTTTTTTAAGCAACAGTAGTAGAATATGTATCTATCTTGTGTAACGATTTTTTACAAATATGACCCTCTGTAATTTGCCATCGCTAAAAATACTCTCCTCGTGCCGCAAAAGCCAAAAATGCCCTGACGGGAGGCTGAAAATGCGACACAGGGGGTGACGGGATGTTCCTTCCGTCATGGGGAATGGCGGGATGAGGTGGGCCCCATGGTCGGGCCAGCGGGGAGGTTCGACTTCGCGCTCGCGCTGGTAGGCCCCACGACGTCATTCAGCCACCGCCAAAGGCGTAAGGAACATACCGCCATCCCCTGTGGCAGGAGGAACTTCCCGCCATCCCCTGTGGCGGGAGGTGACACGTGTCACCTTTTCAGCCTCCCGTCAGGGCATTTTTGGCTTTTGCGGCATGGGGAGGGTATTTTTAGCAATGGCGAATTGCAGAGGGTCATATTTGTAAAAAGTGTAACACAATCGCTTGGATTTGGAAATTACTTAGCAGTTTGGTTAGTATCGTAATCTATCCAATTTTATCTTTATTTGGATTCTATATACTACTTTCGTCTGAAAATAGATGTTATAGATTTATCAAAATTTAAGACAAATATGTGATATTTATTTTAAGACGGAGGAAGTATATAATAAGCAATGCTACCTCCTTTTAAAAAGGCGTATAAATTTTCAGACGAGTCTTTCGGAAATGAGCATATATTAATATCATAAGATATCAATTACACCCAGCCTCAGCAACAACGCATTGCCCTAGCGGCTATACGAATACACACAGCCAAGAAAAAGAAAAAAGAATTACAAAAAGATCCGCTATAGTGACCCATGTTGAAATAGCGGTACTACAACTGTTGGAGATATGCCCTAGAGGCGATAATAAAAGTGGTTATTATTATATCTTTGTGTTTATGATAAATGTTTACATTCATGCTATATGTATTAACCGGAAACATTAATACTTGTGTGATTTGTAAACTAAATTAGAGTTCCTAGTAAAGCCTCTTTAATAATACTAGCTTGTTGGTTAATAGATGATCGTGGTTTCTCGATCATGAACATTGAGATGTTATTAACAACGATATCATATCATTAGGAGAATGGTATGCACATACTCCTATAGATAAGCGTAGCATAAAGATCAAGTCATTTTTTAGTTCAATTGCTATAAGCTTTCTGATACATAGTAACCTAATTCCTTCGACCATGAGATCATGCTAATCACCATCACCGGAAGGATGCTTTGATGACATCAAACACCGCACCGTAACTGGGTGGCTATAAAGGTGGCATTGGGTGTTCGGAAAGTATGGGTTGAGGCACATGGATCAAGAGTGGGATTTGTCTATCCATATGACGGATAGATATACTCTGGGCCCTCTCGGTGGAATGTCATCCAATTAGCTTGCAAGCATGTGACTGGATCACAAGCGATCACATATCACGGGAACAAGAAAATAGTACTTATCGGTAACGAGGTTGAACTAGGTATGCAGAGATACCGATGATCAAAACCTCGGATAAGTAAACTACCGTGAGACAAAGGGAAATTGGTATCGTATGTAAGTGGTTCATTCGATCACAAAGTAATCGTAGAAATATATGTGGGAGCCATATGAATTTCCAAATTCCTCTATTGGTTATTGATCGGAGAAGTGTCTCGGTCATGTTCGCATAATTCACGAACCATAGGGAGACACACTTAAGGATTCGATGTTGTTGTATAGTTATGGAATGATGAGTAAGAGACCGAATGTTGTTCGGAGTCTCGGATGGGATCCAGGATATCACGAGGAGATTCGGAATGGTCCGGAGAATAAGATTCATATAAGGAAAGTCCTGTTTCGGAGTTCGGAAATGATTCCGGTGTTTTCACCGGGAATGTTCTAGAAGGGTCTGGAAGGTCCGGCACTCCGGAAGGGGAAGGGTATATGGATGTGTCATGACAATGTGGAATGGTTGCATCATGTACTTGGTCACTTGGCTGGGCAATATGAAGAGAGAAATCAAATTCAAGTTTGAAAGTCAAACGCCAATTTGAAAAGTCAAATCCGAACATTGCTTGGTGGAGGGAGAGTAGGAAACCTACCTAGGGTAGGAATCCCATTCCCTCCACCCGTCGGCCATGAAGAGGAGTTGGGGGAGGAATCCCTCCTCCCCAAACCGCCTCTCCCCACCTATATAAGAAGGGGTAGGGCGCACCCCTACCCCTCACACCCAAACCCTAGCTCCCAGGCGCCACCACCTCCAAGTGTTGCCGCCGCCGCCATGTCCTCCTCCAAGTCGTCGACTAGGGTTTCCCAAACCCTAGCCGCCGGCTACACCATCTCTCCTTGGTGCCTCTAAACCGTAGATCGCCAAGGCCCTCTCTTACTCCACCATACTCGCTCCGGCTTAGGCGAAGCCCTGCGAGATCTTCCCTCTACTTCCGACACCACGCCGTCGTGCTGCCGGAATCACGAGGAGAGTGCTACAACCTCCGCTGCCTGCTGGAACAAGGGAGAGGAAGGTCCTCATCGAGTACCGAACGTGTGACCGACTATGGAAGCGCTGCCGAAATGCAGCGCCGGAAGGATCGTCTACGCGATCTTGAGATCGGCAAGTGTACGACTACACCACCCACGAGAATCTGCTCTGGTTAACCGCTTTGGAATCTTCGAGGGTGAGTTCCTCTATCGACTCGTTGCTACAATCTAGTAGATAGATCTTGGCTTGTTTGTGTGCATGCGGTAGAATTTTTTTGTTTTCCATGCTACGAACCCCTACATTGGTATCAGAGCCGTGTCTATATGTAGATCTGTTGCACGAGTAGAACACAATGGTAATTGTGGGCGGTGGTGCTTTTATTATCAATTGCTTTTTGTGTACTTTGCATCTTGCGGTATGATGGGATGAAGCGGCCCGGGCAAACCTTACATGACATCGTTCATGAGACTTGCTCCACCCTCAACATGCAACTTGTATTGCATAAGTGGCTTTGCGGGTGTCTGTCTCTCCCATCATAGTATAGATTCAATTTACAACGGGCACTTGATAGTTCAAACATCAACGTTGTGGTTCTTGTTCGTAAGTTAGAACGACACTTATTGAAAGCCCCAAACCACGTAAAATATGCAAAGAAAATTAGAGGCATCTAACTTTGTTTTGCAGGGGTGTGCTGTGATGTGATATGGCCATGATTATGATTATATATGATGTATGCAATGTTCCTTATTGTAAGTTGGTAACCGGAAGGAGCCATATGGTTGTATTTTAATTCCGTTAAGACCTGCGTGTCTATTCAAAGTAGTTGTAATAGTTGAAGCTGGTGGACGACAACCATGAAATGGCGCCATTGACCTTGACGCCATACCGGTGATGATGGAGATCATGTTCGTGCTTGAAGATGGAGATCGGAAGCACAAGAAGAAAGGCCATATCATATCACATATTATGAATTGCATGTCATGTTAATCCTTTTATGCATCTTGTATTGCTTAGTTCACGACGGTAGCATTATAAGATGATCCCTCAAGCACACAATTTCAAGTTTTAAAGTGTTCATCCTTAGTAAGCACCGTTGCTAAAGCTCGTTGTTTCGAAGCACCACGTGATGATCGGGTGTGCTAGATTCTGCAAGTGTATACAACGTGAGCAAGCCAGATTTGCTCATACGGAAGCTAAGGTTTGATCTTGACGAGACTAGCGTGTAAAGACATGGTCTCGGAACACGGATCGCCGAAAGGTAAAGCATGAGTTTTATAGTAGATATGATGAACATGTTGATTGTTCGCCATTGAAGCTACATCAACTCTCATGATGATCGGTTTTGATGTGGTGGATTTGGTTCGTGTGATCACTAAAACAATTTGAGGGATATTGTTTTGAGTGGGAGTTCAACAACAATCTGATTAAAAGTTGAACACTATTTATCATAAATTAAATCAAAGTGAATTTGCATAGTTGTTGTAGTCATTGGCATCCGTTTACCACCTTGCGCTTAGTAATTGAGATAATAAAGCTATAGAATTCTAGTTAGTTACTTTACGAACTGGTATCATATTGTTTTGAAGTGTTAATCTAAAGTTTAAAAGTCCCATTGCAAACTTTCAGTAAGTTTCGATTGCTCCGTGAAGTTTAATAGTTGGTATTAAATCAAGAGTAACAATTCCAGTGTTAGTACATAAGTATCATGTTTGTCTCCATGATTCTTGATATTCAAAAGATTATTTTAATATCAAAGTAATCTAGGAGTTGAAAGAGTTGTTTCAGAAACCATCATGTGTGGAAGATATTGTGATATCTGAAATAATGTTTTGGTTACAACATGATAGAGTATAATATGGCAAAGTTTATGTTCTCATATTTGACGAGAATTTACAAAAGGTTGGAGACACTAGTTGTCCTAATCCTCCAAAAGGTTTTGGAGAGCAACATTATACTCGCGATTCACCGCAATAAGCTAAAGTAGCTTGATCATGAATAATTCAATGATAAGGGTGAATATTTGATGTAGGTAAAATATTTACTACACCAAGAGATACTAAAGAATGGAATTTGAAAGAACACCAAACATTTGATGATGGTGATCTACTTCAAATTGCAAGTCCAAAGACATTGGTATTTAATTATACACGCTTTGGACTATGTGTCATGTGTATGACTCCACTATTGATGTTGATAGATTCTTTCAAACATAAAAGGAAATACTGAAAGAGAATCTCATAAATATATGGCAGAAAAGAAAAAGACTAGAATTATTCAGCTTAGGTATATAGAGGATATACATGTTATGGCTATATTCTTTGCTTATTAAACAATGTGGTTCTTAAGTATTTGATACTGAATTTGTTGGTGTGAATCGTCATACGAAACAATACAATTCATGAACTACAATGTCCTAAGTAACTAGCAAAAGAATATGTGCTGATGTTCATCAAGAACAAATAAAGTGTTGATATGTTTCTCGTTAACATCAAAGCTTGCTTCAAGATTTTTTTATCAGGTATTATGAGAACAAAAGGGTTATTCAAATAATTTTCGTAATCCATAAAAGATGGATGATTTACAAATATCGTTGGATAAATCACATCCATAAAACAAGTGCTAAAAATGTCGAAAGACAATTGATTGAAAGATCACTTAGGAAGTGACATCACCGTTTAAATTATATTAGAAAGAAAACATGAAGAAACTCCATGTGGATGAAATTTTAGAGTCTTTTGATTTTGATCAAATAGCGCTTGTGAAACTTTCCTAGAGATAATTAAAACGCCGTTCATAGGCCAAAAGTGAACGAATGACTAACTTATTAGGAAATTGTACATATAGATGTATAAAGCCCATTATGTGTAGTCAAGAGCGATGGATTTCAACTTCATATGCTTTCTTCGAAAAACTGAGTGAATATATGAATATTTACTTAATGAGGATGAAGTGTGAAACATATGAAAAGTTCAAAGACTTTCAAGATGAAGTGAAAAATCATTGTAACAAGAATATAAATAGTTTATGATAAGATCATAAAGGAAGATATTTGAGTTACAAGTTTAGCATAACACCTAAGATTTAAGGAATCGTTTCATGGATTTGCATTTCCCGAAACATCATAAGAGTATGGAGTGTTTGAGATATGTAATGAAACCTTGTTTGACATGGTAAGATCAAAGGTGTCATTTATAAATATGCCATTATATTTTAAAGATTAAAAGCTTTAGAGACTACTGTTTTTCCACTGAAAAGAGCTCCATCATAATCCGTTGAAATGACACCATATAAAAGTTATGGTTTCGGATAAAACCCAAGTTGTCCTTTCTTAAAAATTGGCATGCTATGCATAAGAAAGATGTTTGCAACCAAAGTCGGATGAATATTTCTTTGTATGTTATTTTGAATAGCCGTTAAGTATTCCTCCATAACACCGAAGACAAAAGTGTTTGTCACTTAGAACGTCAAGTTTCTTTGAGAAGGAATTTTTCCGTGAAAAGTTAAGTGGGAGGACAATAGAACTTTGATAAGGTTAAACGAACCTTAGCTATATGTGCAAAGTTGCACAGCGCCGAAAAGTGTTCCGGAGGCAGCAACAACGCTCATGGCTCACGTGCCTCAAAGGTTGTGGACACGGAGATATAAGTTCCTATTGAACAAAGTAGGTCGGATAAACAATCAAATACCAAGATTTGAGGTTTGAATCATTATTTGACAATAATGAACCGACTACATGCAAAGAAGCGATGATGGGCCCTGACTCCGTCAAATGGCTTGAAGCCATATAATCTGTGATAGTTCCATACACGAGAAATCAAGCTTTGAACTTGAGAGACCCTCTGAAAAGGTGTAAGACCTTACAGTCATGTTTGGATCTATAAAGAAATAGACATGGATGTTTCACATCTATGAAATTATCGACATATCGGGAAAGAGTTCACGACAATGTTCAAAGAGTTGACTATGACAAGATCTGATCTTTCATTAGGCGATATTTAGTCTAGACGGATTAATGTAGCAACCACTACATATAATTTTATTATGTGATAGTTTAATAAACAAAACAAGTTGTTCTAATAGAATGGTTAACTAGGACGTGTGCATGACACAGTCTAAAGGGTTTTGTTAATTCAAGTGATGCTAAAAGCGTATGCAAACCTCAATGGTTGAAGTAAGCATCGAGGAGTTGGAATCTTTACCATGATGAAACTGTTAAAAGAGTTTTAATTCATCAGAGACGATGAAGATTCTTGCATTTGCAAGAGATCAAGTGGGAGCGCTAAGACATATTTCTAATATATTATGTGGAAGACATATTGTTGATTGAAAAAGATGTATCTTTTATTAAACACATGTTAAGAATTTCATCTCGATGAAAGACTTAAGCAAAACGCGAATATTTGGCATCAATATAGATAGTTTGAGACGCTAATATGGTTGTGCCAAATGTACATAGATGAGATATTGAATGAGTTCAATATGGAAACTACAAGAAAGGTTCTTGTCGCACAGAAAGGATTGAATCGAAATTCAAGTGTATTGACACTTGGTAAGTGAAATAAAGATTCAAGTATTGATTTATACTTGGTGAATAAAATCACAAAGAGTATTTGATCATACTGTGATATGTACAAATCCAAATATGTCCTATGCTCTAAATGTTATGAGTATATACCAGAATGATTCATAAGATGATTATTGGACGATAGTAACGATATTCTTATGATCTTTTGGAAGAACTAAGAATATATTATTCTGTAGAAGTGACAAATAGATGGTTGGTTCATTGTAAAAGTACTACATTGATACTAGTTTTGTCACAAAGTACAAATTAAGTTTATCTCAATTTAAAACTATGGGTTGCACAATGTAATGGAAAGGAAGTTCCATAATGGTTTTGGATGAGTTCCAAAGTGAAGACATTGTGACAGATACTACAACAAAAGACTAAGTATATGACTGCTATTATAGCAGCAAAAGAGGGCATTTGTGTCAAGTAGTTTATTATCAAACTAGGTGTGGTTCACAGCGGCATAGTACTATGAAGATATATTGTACGGCAATATTATCAACATGTTTCAACCCCAGGGAACTAAAGGTCTCACCAAAGGACCAAATTTATACAAAGCCATCTCATTAGAGAATGAGTGATGCGTAGATATGCAAAGACATGCAATTACACACGGACCTGAAAGTGTCGGATCCGGAGATCAGTTGACCACTAGCAATCGTGTACATACAACACTAGAAAGCCATAGGTGTTGAATGCACAAAGGTTTGAAACTAGATTATTGACTCTAGTGCAAGTGGGAGGCTGGAGATATGCCTAAGAGGCAATAATAAAGTGGTTATTAACATATCTTCATACTTATGATAAATGTTTACATACCATTCTATAATTGTATTAACCGGAAACATTAATACTTGTGTGATTTATAAACATAAAAGAGTTTCTAGTAAAGCCTCTTGTTAAACTAGCTTGTTGGTTAATATATGATCATGGTTTCCTAATCATGAACATAGATATGTTATTAACAGGGTCATATCATTAGGAGAATGATGTGATGGACATACTCCTATAGTTAAGCATAGCATAAAGATCAAGTCATTTAATATAGTTCATTTGCTATAAGCTTTCTGATACATAGTAACCTAATTCCTTCGACCATGAGATCATGCTAATCACCATCACCGGAAGGATTCTTTGATGACATCAAACACCACACCGTAACTAGGTAGTTATAAAGGTGGCATTGAGTGTTCGGAAAGTATGGGTTGAGGCACATGGATCAAGAGTGGGATTTGTCCATCCATATGACAGATAGATATACTCTGGGCCCTCTCGGTGGAATGTCATCCAATTAGCTTGCAAGCATGTGACTGGCTCACAAGGGATCACATATCACGGGAACGAGAAAATAATACTTATCGGTAACGAGGTTGAACTAGGTATGCAGAGATACCGGCGATCAAACCTCGGATAAGTAAACTATCGCGAGACAAAGGGAAATTGGTATTGTATGTAAGTGGTTCATTCGATCACAAAGTAATCATAGAAATATGTGGGAGCCATATGAATTTCCAGATTACTCTATTGGTTATTGATCGGAGAAGTGTCTCGGTCATGTCCACATAATTCATGAATCATAGGGAGACACACTTAAGGATTCGATGTTGTTTAGTAGATATGGAATGTAAGTAGGGAAACCTAATGTTGTTTAGAGTCTTGGGTGGGATCCGGGATATCACGAGGAGATCCAGAATGGTCCAGAGAATAAGATTCATATAAGGAAAGTCCGATTTCGGAGTTCGGGGAAGATTCCGATGTTTTCATCGGAGAGGTTCTAGAAGGTTCACCGGACCAGAAGGGTAATGGTCCATGAATGTGTCATGGGTAAGTGGAATGATTGGATCATATCCTATATCACTTGGTTTTAGCATTTGCGGGAGAGAATTAAATCTCTAAATTGAAAGTCAAACGGCAGGTTTGAAAAGTCAAACTGGAACGATAGTTTCCTAGTGGAAGAAGGAAAGAGTCCTTCCTTTAATCCAACTTGGGTTTGGGTTTGGGTTTGGATTCAAACCCTCCCCTCCCAAGGCTGCCCCTCCCTCTCATAAATAGAAGGGAGGCTGCCCCAACACACAAGAGCTAGCCCTCTACCGTGTGAGCCGCCTTGCTGCCCGCCATCGCCAAGACGCCTTGCCGTAGCCTCGCGCCACCGCCCGTTAATGCGCCGCCCTAGCCACCGCTGACACCTCCTCCTCCTGGTCTTCTAAACCTTAGATCACCAGGAAACCCTAGATCCACCATAACTCGCACCGGCTTAGGCGAAGCCCTGCGGGATCTACCCTCTACTTTAGACACCACGTGCGTCGTGCTCTAGGAATCACGAGGGAGAACTACAACCTCATTTTCTTTGGAACAAGGAGAGGAAGGTCTTCATCGAAATCCGAGCGTGTGATCATTGTGGGCGCTGGGAAGGATCGTCTACAGCGATCTTAAGATCCGCAAGTGTGCGTAGATCCCTCCTTTGTAAAGGAAAGGATCCTGATTGCAATGCTAGTCCTGGATCATTGCTAGCATCCACATTTAAGATGAAGTACACAAATACAAAGGTCATTTATTACATCCATTCGAGATAAAAGCGAAGGGTTTGCGACATAGTAAATCAAAATTTTCTACGGATGCGAGCGGAGGAAAGCCAAGATCTAATCTAGGAGATGCAATCAACGAGAGAGATTGGATTAGATCTTCATACCCTTGAAGATTACGGTGAAGGTTCGTCGGAACGTGGGTGATGTAGTCGTACTCGCTTCTCCTCCTCGCGATCCGATCCGATCTAGCACCACAAGTGGCGGTGCCTCCGTGAGATGCACACGTGCAGCACCTCGACGTCTCCTCCTTCCTCGGACCAGCAAGTATGGTGGAGAGATGGATTGGATCTACAACACGACGGCGTGGTGTATATGGTGGAGAATTTCTGCAGCAGGGCTTCGCCTACAAGCAGTCGGGAGGGAGAGAGGAAGGGCAGCAGGGCGGCTAGGGTTGGAGGGGAAGGTGTGGGGGGTTGGTGCGCCCCCACCCCTCTTTATATAGAGGGGGGCGCAGCCCTAGCCCCTCCCCCAAGCCCAAAGGATAAGGAGTGGGGGGCATGGACTCTCCCCTCTTCTAGAAACCCTATCTCTAGTTTAAACGACTTAAACTCTCTAGGATCGGTTGGGCCCTATGGGGCCTTGTGCCCCTGGCCCAATGCGGCCAGGACACTCCCTCATAGGCCCATTCCCCCTCCCGGAAGGTGGGGCCACGTTGGTCCCCTTCCGGAAGGTTCTAGAAGCTTCCGGTACAATACCGATTAACGGAACAATTCGAACTCCAAAACTGCACTTCCTTATATGAATCTTATTCTCGGACCACTCCGGAACCTCGTGATGTCCCGGATCCCATCCGAGACTCGAACAAAATTCGTAAACTAATTATCCAATCTATCCTAGCGTCGACACGTTAAGTGTGTGACCTATGAGTTCGAGAATATGCGAACATGATCTTCTATCAATAATCAACAGTGAGTGCAGGCACCCATATTGACTCCCACACATTCATAGATGATCATATCGGATGAACCACGATGCGATTCAATCAATCCCATATATATTCCCCGTCTCGCGATATTTTACTTGCGAGATTCGATCGTTGGTACCGTCATACCTAGTTCAATCTCGTTCACACAAATACTTTACTCGTTCGTAATCCGATATCACTTTGTGATTAACTCCTTAACCACATGCTTGCAAGCGGTGTTGATATCGATTACGAGTGGGCCAAGTATATCTCTCCAACTTGGGAGGACAAATTCCATCTCGATACATACAACCCAATGATACTTTCCGATCACGAGAGACACCTTTATGATCACCCTCTCATAGGATGACGTTTGATGACCTCAAAGCTTTCTTAGATACAGGGAGTTGTATTATCTCATGGTCTAAGGAATACAATATTTGACATAGGAAAAGCTTACAAGATGAACACGATGATACGATCTAATTGCTTCGCTTAGTTTGGGTGCATCCATCATATCATTCTCCAATGATATGATCTCATTATCAATTGATAACTCATGTCTATGGTTAGGAAACCTTAACCATCATTGATCAATGAGCTAGTCCATAGAGGCGTACTAGGGACACGGTGTTGTTCACAAACCACACAAGTATTAAAGTTTCCTTAATACAATTCTAGCATGGAATATAAACTTTATCATGAACAAGAATTATAATAATAACATCTTTATTATTGCCTCTAGGGCATAATTCCAGATCTCCCACTTGCACTAGAGTCAATAATCTAGTTTACATCGGCAACAATCTCACACCCATGGCAATTGAGGTGCTGATCATGTTTACGTGGAAGAGGTTTAGTCAATGGATCTGCGACATTCGAGATCCGTATGTACTTTGCTAATCTTGGATCTCCATCGCTATATAATCTCGGATTATATGAAACTTGCAGTTGATATGCTTGGTCTTTGGATGATATCTTGGTTCCTTAGCGAGTGCTATGGCCGATGTTGTCACACAATATCTCTAGTGGGTCCAATGCACTTGGAACCACGCCAAGCTCGATGATGAAGTTTATGATCCAAACTCCTTCACTTGGCGCTGCGGCAGACCATGTATTCCGCTTCTCTTGTAGATCCTGCGATCACGCTTTGCTTGCAGCTTCTCGACTCCGGCTCCTCCATTCAAAATATAAGCGTATCATGTCGAGATTTGGAATCATCCTTGTCGGTGTCAAAACTAGCGTCGGCGTAACCTTTTCGACAATTTGTTCATCACCCCCATAGACTAAGAACATTTCTTTAGTCCTATTTAGGTACTTTAGGATGTTCTTCACGGCTGTCCAGTGTTCCACTCCTGGATCACTTTGATATCTGCTCGTCAAACTAAGAGCATTAGACACATCCGGTCTAGTACACAACATGGCATACATGATGGAACCTATGGCCGAGGCATAAGGCACTTTACTCATAGCTTCCCTATCATTTACCGTAGCTGGACACTGAGCCTTGCTCAATATCTTACCTGACAACATAGGCACTGAACCTTTCTTTGCCTTATCCATTCTAAACCTTTTCAGAACTTTGTCTAGGTATGTACTCTGGCTTAAAGATATCAGGCGTCTTTGTCTATCTCTATAGATCTTGATGCCCAATATATAAGCAGCTTCACCTAGGTATTTCATTGAAAAACACTTGTTCAAATAACTCTTCACATCGTTAAGCATGTTGATGTCATTTCCAATAATCAATATGTCATCCACATATAGTACCGAAGCGTCACGAGATCCCTCACTTTCTTGTAGATACAAGCTTCGTAGCAATTTGGAACAAATCCAAAGCTCTTGATCACTTGATCAAAGCGAAGGTTCCAACTCCGAGATGCTTGCTTGGTCCATAAATGGAGCGCTGAAGTTTGCATACTTTATCGGCATCCTTAGGATCGACAAAACCTTGGGTTGCATCATATACAACTCTTCATCAATGTTGCCATTGAGGAGCGATCTTGACATCCATCATCATATTTCATAATCATGAAAGCAGCAATTGCTAATAAAATCGAATGGACTTAAACATCGCTACGGGAGAGAAAGTCTCATCGTAGTCAACACCTTGAACTTGTCGAAAACCTTTGGCGACAAGTGGGTACTATAAACGGTAACATTACCATCTGCGTCTGTTTCTTCTTGAATATCCATTTGCACTCAACGGCCTTTCGGTCGCTAGGAGGTTCCACCAAAGTCCATACTTGGTTTTCGCTCATGGATCCCAATTGGTTCATGGCTTCTAGCCATTTCTCAGTCTGGGCTCATCATCGCTTCCTCATAGTTAGTAGGTTCCTGTCTTCTACTAACAAGGCAGTCAAGACAGGGTTGCCGTACCACTCGGGAGGGGCCGCGACCTTGTCGACTGCGACGTTCGATGGACATCGTCCAAGCTTCATGATCCTTGTCATTAGCTTCCTCTATCGTTAGTGCGACCTTTGGAACAATTTCAGTCTGCGCTACTCTCCAATTCAAGAGAAGGTTCAATAACCTCGTCAAGCTCTACTTTCCTCCACTCACTTCTTTGAGAGAAACTCCTTCTCAAGAAAGGAGCAGTTCTTCGACAAACACTTTGCCTTGGTTACATGATAGAAGGTATACCCAATAGTTTCCTTAGGGTATCCTATGAAGCGCATTTCTCCGCTTTGGGTTCGAGCTTATGGCATCAACTTCTTGGCGTAAGCCGCATCCCCAAACTTTAAGAAAGCGACAACTTAGGTTTAGCACCAAACCACAGTTCATACGGTGTCGTCTCAGCAGTTTAGATGGAGCCCTATTTAAAGTGAATGCAGCGGTTTCTAATGCATAACCCCAAAAGATAACGGCAAATCGATTAGAGACATCATTTATCGGACCATATCTAATAGGGTTCGATTAAGTGATCAGACACACCATTCTTGTTGTGGTGTTAGGGTGGCGTGAGTTGTGGCGATTCCACTTGCTTTAAGATGCGTGAAAATCATAACTCAAATATTACCCAAGATCGGATCGTAGAAACTTAATCTTTACATTACGATGGTTCTCCACTTCATTCTGAAATTCCTTGAACTTTTCAAATGTTTGATTTATGTTTCATTAAATAGATATACCCATATCTACTTAAGTCATCGGTAAAAGTGAGAAAATAGCGATATCCACCTAGCGTCGAAACACTCATCGGTCCGCATACATCGGTATGTATGATTTCCAACAAGTCCGTTGCTCGCTCCATCATACAGGAGAGGGTTTTGATCATCTTGCCCATGAGGCAGGTTCGCATGTGTCAAATGATTCAAAATCAAGAGACTCCAAAGTCCATCACAATGGAGTTTCTTCATGCGCTTTACACCAATATGACCTGAGCAGCGATTGCCATAAATAAGTAGTGTTATCACTATCTACTTTGCATCTCTTAGCCTCAATGTTATGGATGTGTGTTTCATCCCTTTCGATATTTAGAAGAAATAAACCATTTACAACAGGTGCATGACCATTAAAGATGTTACTCATATAAATAGAACAACCATTATTCTCCGATTTAAATGAATAACCGTCTTGCAATAAACACGATCCATAAATAATGTTCATGCTCAATGCAGGCACATAATAACACTTATTAAGGTTTAAAACTAATCCCGAAGGTAAAACTAAGTAGGCGTCCGAATGGCCATCACATCAACTCTTGATCCGTTGCCAGCGCATCGTCACCTCATCCCTAAGCGCCGTCTATTAGTAGCTCTGTTTGAGTTACAAATATTAGCTGAACCGGTATCAAATACCGGGCACTAGCGAGGGCTAGTAAGGAAAACATCAATAACATGTATATCAAATATACCTTTGATGGTGCCGACCTTCTTGTCGCTAAGTACTTGAGACGATTCGCTTCTAGTGACCCTTGTCCTTGCAATAGAAGCACTTGTCGGCTTAGGGCGGACTTGAGCTTCTTCTCGGCAGGAGCATTAAACGCTTGCCGCTTCTTGAAGGGCTTCTTTGCTCCTTACCATTCTTAAAGGAGGGCTTGTTGACCATCAACACATGATTATGAAGGAATATGACACGAGAGGCAATAATAAATTGTTTATTATGTGTATTCCAAGTATATGATAGATGTTTATTTTGCATGCTATAATTGTATTATCTGGAAGCGTTAATACATGTGTGTTTAATAAACAAGCGAGAAAGTTCCTAGTTAAGCCTCTCTCATAAACTAGCTCGTTGATTAACAAGATGATCAAGGTTTCACGATCATGGACATTGGATGTTGTTAATAGCGGGATCACAACATTAGTGTAATGATGTGATGAACATTCATCCAGTATAGCATTACGATCAAAGTCATTGAGTTTATATTGCTATAACAACTTACAGTGATCCTAATCCTTAGACCATGAGATCATGTCACTCACTAACTGGAAGAGTTTCTTGATAACATCAAGCGTCACACGTAACGGGGTGATTATAAAGATGGATTGAACTAATAAAGTGTTATGTTGAGGCTCATGGATCGAGAGTGGAATTGTTCATCGATGGCGGATAGATATACTCTGGGCCCTCTCGGTGATATCACATTGATTAGCTTGCAAGCAAGTGATTTGATCACTAGAATGTTATATCACGAGCGAGAAAAGTGCATGTCGATGTGAGATCAAACTAGGTATGGAATACCGATGATCGAATCTCGGACATGTAATATATCGTGAGACAAAGGGATTAAGATACTAGCGTAAAGGTTAAAGCGATCACAAGAAAGTCATCGTTGAATGTGTGGGGAGTCGGTATGGGTCTCGGATCCGCTTCGATTATTGATCGAGAGGGGTCTCGATCATGTCCGCATTATTCACGAACCGTAGGGTGACACATAGAGACACGACATCCAATTGGAGCAAATGTTTCATGCGAAAGAATAAACAAGCGAGGAATTTATTTCACTAGAATCAAAGCAGGTTTTGGTGAAATTGCATAAAGTGGTTATGCAAGTGAAATAGAATTCTAGCAGGGGTTATTGTGAATGTTTGTCATTAAAGTAATTGACAAAATTCTGAATAAAAATAAAGAGTTTTATTTAATGAGAGTTTGCATTAAATTTGGTGGAAATTTAATGGGAATTTTAGTGGACTTTTGAGTGGAGGAATTTGGAGGTTTTGTGAGTGGAGTGTCCACCCACATGAAGAGGGAGGCAGGGGCATCCCCATGCAGCCACCCCTTGGGTTCCCCTCCTCCTATAAAGGCCCCTCCTCACTTCTCACTCCACCTCCTCGTGAAGGATCTCTCTCCCCTAGAATTTATCCCCATGGTCTCGGACTAGCGAGATACATGTTCCCGGTGGCTATTCGGAAAGAAGAGTTGTGCTTCATTTGCATCGCTGGAGGCGAGGAGGCGGAGGTTGCTCAGTGCCTCGAGCGTGTGCGAAACACGGATGCTGCTGATTTGCGGCGCTAGGACTTCCTCTCGATCTTGAGATCGGCAAGAGATCGTCTACATCAACCACGAGTTGAACTCGTTAAGCTTTGTCGGTCTTCAAGGGTATGTTCTCTCACGGATATACATCCGCGTTGTTTGTATCTAGTATAAATAGATCTTGGTTTTAGTTCACCTCGTAGGAAAATTTTTGTTTTCTATGTTGCGAACCCTTGGTGGTATCGAGCGGATCTATCGTAGATACTTTACAGGTAGTACACATATGAGTATGTGGGCGATGATGATCATGTTGTTGCTCCTTTCTTGTGATTTTGGATATTGGTGGCATAGTGGGATGAAGCGGCCGGACAAACTTTACATGTCCTCGCACATGAGACCCGTTCCACGCTTGACATGCAACTAGTTTGCATAAGTGGCTAGCGGTGTCATCTCTCCTACTATAGTCAATATCTATTTTGCGAGTTGTCAACAATTTGATTATCCTCGTTGTAGTTCATGTTAAGGTAAGAAACGGTTCTATCTCGAAAGCCCTAAGCCACGTAAAACTTGCAATGGATAAATTAGGCGTCTAGTTTAGATTGTTCTTTGGGCTAGTGTTATGATATGGTAGTGTTGTAAGTAGAAGTATGAGATGATACTCTTACAACACACATAGCGTAAAATCCATAGGCGTGGATTTACATATAGGTATGATAGTGATCATACCACGATGCACATGATAGAGATCATCTGCGGGAACCATATAATTTCACTAATAAACATATGATGTTTGATTACATCTTATATTGCTTGTTTAGCGCTTTGTTAAGCATAATAAGATGATCCCTCATTTAGATATCAAGATAAAAATGTGTTCTCCCTTAAGTATGCACCGATTATGTTTTTCGCTCCAAGACATCACGTGATGATCGGGTGTTCTTGGATCCACGACCATATTTGGTGTAAAAGCAGTTACACATAAATACTAGGTTCTAACTTGGCGAGCCTAGCATGTGACATGGCCTCGAACAGACGAAAGGTTAAGCATGAGTCATATAGTTGATATGATGCCCATTTGATGCTCGCCTTTGAAGCTATCGACTCACGTGATGATCGGACTTGGTGTAGTGGATTTGGTTCATGTAATCACCAAAAGGACACGAGGATGTCGCTTTTGAGTGGGAGTTCATTAAGTAATATAGATTAGTTGAACTCAATCTATCATACACTTAGTCTAAACTTTACAAATTCTTTGTAGATGGCACCACACCTTTTAATTTCAATGCGTTCATGGAGAAAGAGAAACTAGTGAGCGGTAGCAACTTTCTGAATGGGCCATGAATTTGAGGATTCTCCTCTACGATGCACAAAAGCAATATGTGCTAGAAGCGCCGTTAGGCCCCACCTTGATGATGCCTGACGAGAAGAATGTCTATCGGACTCGTCGGAGGACCACAAATTAGTTCATTGCGGCATATTGTATGGGCTAGAGCGAGAAGCGTTTGCAGCAATGCATTTGATACAATGGGTGAGTTGAAAATGATTTTCGACACACATCTTGCTGTGAAACTACAATGCTTGAAAAGTTCTTTAGCGCATGATGGAAGACCACGGCTCCGTTAATGAGCATGTACTCAAGATGTGGGTTACGCCGATGTGGCATCCCATAAAACCACTACTAGAAAATCAGCGTTGAATTTGTGCATTGCATCGTCATCATCATGCATTGTTTGCCAAAACTATGTTTGCAAAACCCGTCTTTGTTTTCTAAGCCCATCTTATTCAAGCGCCAAACCGGGGCTCGAGGTATTTTGTTTTGTTGCATTCGGTTGCAAGCGGCCCAATGAAATTAAATAAAAGATTTAATTTGTTTTAGTAGGCGATCGACGGGCGAGTAGACCCGAACGACCACCACATTTTCATCGGTCCAACACACAGCCCCATCTAATTCTAAACCCACCTAAAAGCTACCCACACACCCCATCCACATCACCCCACCTATCCTGGGCCACATCACCCAGACTACCTACCAATCCCGCTATGCCACCTAGGCAGCCTATCCACACACCACCACACCCACTTTCCACACTAGATCCCACCTACCCCGGACAATCCTCCACCACACAGCTGACCGGTCCACCCCAGGCCCACCTTTGCAGCTGAAACCCCTCGCCTTGCCCGCCTTGTTGGCCCTGGCCTTTGGTCCTCCCGCCTCCAACCCACGGTCCACGATCCCACAGGCCAGGCCGCCTCCCAGCCTCATCCTCCCCACTTTGCAGCGGTCCACCACAGCACTGGGAGACCCCAGCAGCGTACAGCCCCCAACCCAGCGTCGTCTTCCTCACAGGCTCGCCCTCGCCCGTGCTCCCTCGCCTCTGCCGTCACAGCCTCCCGCCAGCCTCCCCGCCTCCTGCGCTCGGGCCTCACGTCGTCCACCTCCCTCACCGCCCGCCTGCCCTGCCCGCCTTCCTTGCTCGAGCCTCCTGCGCCTTAAGCCATGAGCGCCCTTGGCCGTATCCCGCCGCCTTCTTCGGGCGCCAGAGACCTCCGCCCCTCGGCGTACCCCAGCATCCGCCTCCGCCTCCGCCCGCCGTCCAGACCGCCCGCGCCTGCCCGCCCAACTCTGCCGCCATGACCACGCCTCGGTTCCGTCCAAATCCCCAGCCGCTGACTGCCTCTGCCCGGCCTCATGACATTTCGCCCGCCGGCCGAATGGCCGTAGCGTGTGGGGGTTCGTAGCATGGAAAACAAAAATTTTCTATCGCATACAAACAAGCCAAGATCTATCTACTAGATTGTAGCAGCAGTCGATAGAGGAACTCACCCTCGAAGATTCCAAAGTGGTTAGCGAGGCGGATTCTCGTGGGTGATGTAGTCGTACTCTTCCCGATCTCAAGATCGTGTGAGCGATCCTTCAGCGCGTTAAACTGGCTCCTTGATCGGTCACCGTTCGGTTTTCGGCGAAGACCTTCCTCTCCCTTGTTCCGGCGGCGGAGGTTGTAGCACTCTCCTCGCGATTCCGGCTGTGCGTAATCTGCAGGAAGTAGAGGGAGATCATGAGCTTCGCCTTAAGCCGGTGCAGTATGGTGGAGCTTATGAGAGAGAGGATTAGTGGCCTAGTAATTAGACACACCAATTAGAGGGCTCTAAACCAATTAGAAGGCTCTAAGCTGTTGGCTAAAGCAATTAGAAGCTCTAAACCAAAACAGCTCTAAACCGGAGATCTAGAGTAGAAAGTATTGTGTCTGGGAGGAGGCCCTGCCCTTCCTTTTATGGGAGGGAGGTCCACTGGCGCTTGAGGAGGAGGAGTCCCTCCCAAGTCGGCCTTGGGCTGGGCGCGGCCTGGAGGAGTCCTACTCCTCCTCGAGTTAGTTCAACTCCTCTTGCTTGTTTCCCAGTTTCTTGTTTTGGTTTGACTTTCAAGCTGGACATTTGACTTTTCATTTTAGGATTCAATTTAATCCTTTATTTGGGACAGCAATAACACATAGTACATGATGCAATCATTCAATGATCAATGACACATTCATGTACCCTTCCCCGGTCTTGGGACAATGGAACCTTCTAGAACATTCGATGAAAACAGGAATCATTCCCGAACTCAAGCGGGACTTTCCTTATATGAATCTTATTCTCCGGACCATTAGGATCACCTCGTGATATCCGGATCCCATCGAGACTCGAACAACATTCGGTCTCTTTCTCATAATACCATAACTACTCAAACAACGTCGAATCCTTAAGTGTGTCTCCCTACGGTTCGTGAATTATGCGGACATGATCGAGACACTTCTCAGAACAATAACCAATAGAGAATGCGGAAATTCATATGGCTCCACATATTTCTCACGATTACTTTGCGATCGAATGAACCACTTACATCGATACCAATTTCCCTTTGTCTCACGATATGTTACTTACCCAAGGTTATGATCGTCGGTATCTCTGCATACCTAGTTCAACCTTATTCTTGATAAGTACTCTTTTCTCGTTCGTGATATGTGATCCCTTGTGACCAAGTCACATGCTTGCAAGCTAATTGGATGACATTCACGAGAGGGCCAGTATATCTATCCGTCATGTGGATGGACAAATCCACTCTTGATCCATGTGTCTCAACCAATACTCTCCGAACACTCAATGCCACTTTTATAACCACACTGTTATGGTGTGGTGTTTGATGTCATCAAAGCATCCATCCGGTAAAGGTGATATGCATGATCTCATGGTCGAAGGAATTAGGTTACTATGTATCAGAAAGCATATAGCAATTGAACTAATGAAATGACTTGATCTTTATGCTACGCTTATCTATAGGAGTATGTCACCATATCATTCTCCTAACGATATGATCTTGTTGTTGATAACATCTCAATGTTCATGATAGGAAACCACAATCATTAATCAACCAACAAGCTAGTGAAGTATAGAGCTATACTAGGGACTTCAAATTAAGTTTACAAAACACACAAGTATCAATGTTTCCTTGTTAATACTATTATAGCATGAATGTAAACATTTATCATAAACACAAAGATATAATAATAACTACATTTATTATTGCCTCTAGGGCATATCTCCAACAGTCTCCCACTTGCACTAGAGTCATCTAATCTAGATTACATGGTAATATACGAACACCCATGGCGTTTGGTGTTGGTCATGTTTTGCCCTCGGGAGAGGTTTAGTCAGCGGATCCGCCACATTCGGATCTGTGTGTACTTTGCAAATCTTTATATCCCCATCACGGATATGTTCTCGAATAGCGTGAAAGCTTGATATGCTTGACTTCTTGTGTGACCTTGGTTCTTGCGCATTGGCTATGGCGCCCATGTTATCACGATAGATAGACATTGGGTCCGGCGCACTTGGAACCACCCGACTCTGTAATGAACTCCTTCATCCATATCGCTTCTTGTGAAGCCTCAGAAGCGACCATGTATTCCGATTGGTTGAAGATCTCGCCACAACGCTTTGCTTTGCACTCCTCCACTCGCTGCACCATTCAAAATAAATACGTATCCGGTTGTGATTTAGAATCATACGGATCGGTGTTCCAACTAACATCGGTGTAACCATTAACAACTTGTTCATCACCTCCATAAGAAAGAACCATATCCTTAGTTCTTCTCAAGTACTTAAGGATGTTTTTGACATTGTCCAATGATCCACTCTGGATCACTTTGATATCTGCTAGTTAAACTAACGGCATATGCAATGTCGGGTCTAGTACATAGCATGGAATACATTAGAGATCCTATGGCTGAGGCATGGAGTCTTACTCATCCTTTCTCTATCTTACGCGATGGGACTTTGAGTTTTACTCAAGGTGCATTATTGGGCAACATGGGCAAGAACCCTTTCTTGCTTTCTTCCATTCAAATCTCTTTAGAACTTTGTCCAAATATGTACTTTGTGACAATGATATTTGGCGTTCGATCTATCTCTATAAATCTTTATGCCTAATATATGGCTGCTTGCCACCAAGATCCTTCATTGAAAAACTATTATTCAAATATTCCTTGACACTATTAAGAAGGTCTACATCATTCCCAATTAACAATATGTCATCCACATCGTATTAAGAATGCTCTGAGCTCCCACTCACTTTCTTGTAAATACAAGCTTCTCCATAAGTTTGTATAAAACCAAAACTTTGATTACCTTATCAAAGCGTTGATTCCAACGGGATGCTTGCTTCAATCCATAGATGGACCGTTGAAGTTTGCATACCTTGTTAGCATCTATAGGATCGACAAAACCTTTGGGTTGCATCATATACAACTCTTCATCAATGTCTCCATTGAGGAATCTGTTTTGACATCCATCGCCATATCTCATAATCATAATATGCAGCGATTGCTAACATAATCCTCCAGACTTTAGCTTAGCTCTTTGGTGAGAAAGTCTCATCGTAGTCGACTCCTTGAATTTGTGAAACCCTTTTGCGACAAGTCGAGCTTTATAAACGATAACATTACCATCGACATCTGTTTTCTTCTTGAAAATCCATTTGTTCTCGACGACCTTAGGCCATCGGTAAGTCCACCAAAGTCCATACTTGGTTTCGTACATGGATCCAATCTCGGTTCATGGCTTCTTGCCATTTATTGGAATCTGGGCTCATCATCGCTTCCTCATATGTCTCGGGATCATCGGTGTTGTCACCACCATGACATTCATAACGGAATCATACCAATGCAGGTGCGAGTTCTCGTTGATCTCCAGAGCTCTGTAGCAACTTCAGCGAAGTTTCATGATCATCATCATTAGCTTCCTCCCTTATTGGTGCGGGCACCACGGGGAACTTCTTCCGGTCTTTGCGCTACTGCATAATTCGAGAGAAGGTTCAACAACCTCGTCGAGTTCTACTTTCCTTCAGTCACTTCTTTGAGAGAATTCCTTCTCTAGAAAGGATCCATTCTTAACGAATGTTTTGCCTTGGATCTATGATAGAAGGTATACCCAATAGTTTCCTTGGTATCCTATGAAGCGCATTTTTCCGCTTTGGGTTCAAGCTTGTCAATTGTAACTTCTTTACATAGGCCGCGCATCCCCAAACTTTAAGGAGCGACAATTTAGGTTTCTTGCCAAACCATAATTCATCGGTGTCGTTTCAGCGGTTTAGGCGGTGCCCTATTTAAAGTGAATCCATTTTCTAATGCATAACCCCAAAATGATAGCGGTGAATCGTAAGTGACATCATAGAGCGAACCATATCTAAAAAGAGTTCGATTCTGACGTTCGGACACACCATTCTGTTGTGGTGTTCCCGGCGGTGTCAATTGAAAGTATTCGCACTTCTTTAAATGCTCGCCAAACTATAACTTAGATATTCACCTCCACGATCGAGCGTAGAAATTTAATCTTCTTGTTACGTTGATTCTCTACCTCACTTTGAAACTCCTTAAACTTCTCGAAAGTTTAGGACTTATGTTTCATGAAATAGATATATCCATATCTACTCAAGTCATCCGTGAAGGTAAGAACATACTTGATAACCACAGCGATGCTACACTCATTGGACCACACATCGGTATGTATGATTTCCAATAAGTCCGTAGCTCGCTCCATCATACTGAGAAAATGGAGTCTTAGTCATTTTACCCATCGGACATGCCGCATCTTTCAAGTGATTCAAAATCAAGTGATTCAAGAAGTCCATCGAATGGAGTTTCTTCATACGTTTCACTCCGATGTGACCAAGGCAGGTTGCCACATATAGGTCGAATTATCGCGATTTCAAGCGTTTAGCCTCAATGTTGTTGATATGTGTATTTCCACTATCGAGATTCAATAAGAATAGACCATCTATCAAAGGTGCATGTGCGTAAAACATATTACTCATATAAATCGAACAACCATTATTCTCGACTTAAACAAGTAACCGTCTCGCAATAAACAAGATCACGAGATAATGTTCATGCTCAACGCAGCACTAAATAACAATTATTTAAGTATAAAACTAATCCCGATGGTAGATGAAGAGGTAGTGTGCGACCCGCGATCACATCAACCTTTGATCCGTTTTCCACGCGCATCGTCACCTCGTTCTTCGCTAGCTTAGTTTATTCTGCACTGTTTGAGTTACAAATATGAGCAACAGAACGGTATCAAATACCGGGCACTACTACGAGTACTAGTGAGATACACATCAATAACATGTATATCGATATACCTTTCTTTATGATGTTGCCGTTCTTGAGATCCGCCATGTACTTTGGGCAATTCCGCCGTGACCTTGTCCCTTGCGGTAAAGCACTCGATGTCGGGCTTAGGTCCAGTCTTCTTCGTTGGCGTGGTAGCTTTCTTACCACCCTTCTTGAAGTGTCCTTTGCTTAGACTTGCCTTTCTTGAATTTGGTGGTCTTATTGACCAACAACACTTGGTGCTCTTTCTTGATCTCCACTTCGCAGATTTTAACATGGCAAAGAGTTACGCAGCGTCTTGTTCGTATTACGCATGTTGTAGTTCATCACAAAGTTCTTGTAACTTGGTGGTAGTGATTGTAGGACACGGTAAATCCCCAAAGCATTAGGAATCACTATACCCAAGCTTTGAAGTTTGTTTTGCGTGCCAGACATCTTAAGCACATGCTCCTTGGCAGACTGCCTTCTTCCATCTTGCGGTTAAAGAACTTTTGAAGCCTCATAGCTTTCAATTGCATGAGTCTCAAAAATTAATTTGAGATCCTCGACAATATCATGTGGGTCGACTCTTCAAACCTTTTGAAGCTCCGATTCTAAACCATACAAGATAGCACCTTTGAACTATAGATGCGATTCTTAGGCGAGGTAGCGTTCTTTACTTCATCGGAGCATCAATGCAGTGGGTCACCGGTGCATCGGACACATAGGTCAAATTACCATGTGAGGACAATCCTCAAATTGGAACCAATCCAAGTTGCTTCCATTGTTTTCAACTTTTCTTTCTCTAGGAGCATTAAAATTGATGGTAGGGGCTGCCATTGATCTCTGACATATTTGCAATAGTTTAGACTAAGTTTATGACAAATTGAGTTCAAATTAATTAATGAAATTAAACTAGGTGAACTCCCACTCAAAACAATATCCTCACATTGTTTTAGTGATCACATGAACCAAATCCAATATATCAACACGATCATCGAGAGTTGACATAGTTTCAATGGCAAACAATCGTCATGTTCATCATATCTACTATATGACTCATGCTTTACCTTTAGGTGATCCGTGTTAGAGACCATATGCGTACATGCTAGGCTCGTCAAGATCAAACCTTAGTTTCTGCATGAGCAAATCCCAGCTTGCTCACGTTGTATACACTTGCGGAATCTAGAACACCGATCATCACGTGGTGCTTGAAACAACAAGCTTTATAGCGGTGCTAACTAAGGGTGAACACTTTATGATTTGAAATTGATGTGCATGAGGATCATCTTATAATGCTACCGCCGTCACTAAGCAATACAAGATGCATAAAGGATTAACATCACATGCAATTCAATATATATGTGATATGATATGGCCTTTCTTCTTACGTGCCTTGATCTCCATCTTCAAGCGAACAGTCTCCATCATCACGGCATTTGCATCAAGGTCAATGGCGCTTCTCCATGGTTGATCCCACGGCTTCAACTATTACAACTATTTGAATAGACACGCGGTCTTAACATAAATTAAAGACAACCATATGGCTCCCTTGGGATTTATCGACTTACAATAAGGAACATTGCATACATCGAATATAATCACAATCCTTGGCCATATCACATCACTCAGTGCCACACCCCTGCAAGGAAACAAAGTTAGAC